>OZ022507.1:62188388-62630575 GCA_963989385.1 Ctena decussata
AATGACATGCATATTTTGACCATATTTCACACTTTGTAGTACTGTTCTTGTCTCTGCAACTCCTCCAATAGTATTTGATGTAGGGATTTGAAACTTGCAACACAGTGCAGACATGCATTGAACATGTGCATAAAGGAAACAGAACTTTCAGTCAGGTCTTTATTGCAGAATTATGTCCCCTTGAATTACATACATATTTTGACCATATTTCCATAGCTTAAATACAATCTCACCTTTTATCGTCGCTCTAGCCGCCTCATTTATTAACCGATTTTGGTATTACACCATAGCTTTATTGGGGATGACAGTACCTCGAACATCTTTGCGTTTCAGTTTGATAGGATGAAGGTTAAGGTCACAGTTGCTATTTTCAGAAAAACTAGAGCATTGCTCCAGCGATTTCATTTATAGATCAATTTTGATGTAACTTCACAAAAATGTTAAGTATAACAATATCTTGAATAAATTGCCGCTTCAGCACCCCAGGTCCAAGGTCAAGGTCACAGTTTCTATTTTTAAGAAAAACTGAGTCATCCCTCTAGCACCTTTATTTATTGACAGATTTTGATGTAACTTCACACAAATATGTTTTAACACATAACTCATCTAGTGAGGCATATGGCAGGGGCACCTTTAGTGATTGTCTAGTTTATTTTTATTTCGGCCATTTTTAATGGAGTTACGGCCCTTGCTGACTTAGACCTAGTCCCCGCAACTCCTGCAACATCTTGTATCAGATTGACTTGAAATTGTGCAGAATGTTTCATCATGATCTGAAGATGTGCATGTGATTTTGGAATTTCAATTGTCCTATTTTTCACAAAGTTATGGCCCTTTGTCGTTTTTTGATATTTTCCCAACTTTTGAACTGTTTGACTGAGAGAGCTGAAATTTGGTATGCTATTAGCATTTGGTAAATTGATTTTTCTTGAATTGTTAGGATGTGCTAAATTATAAGTGACAGAGTTATTCCCCTTTCATAGATAATAGACATTCACTTAAAGGTAAAGGGATAACTCCAGAACTATTCATATTAATGGGCTGAATTTTCAGAAATGCATTGTTCATTTTTCATCAGATTCATATAAGCAGGATTATGGCTCTTGTTTTTTTGTTACTGGGTATACAGTCTTGATGTTTTGGTCATTTTGTAAGGGCCTATAGTTTCAGTAACCTGATTTTACACATATATGCCCTGTTCTGAACTTAAGTATTTTATAAAGAGGCCCAGTAATTGGGTATATGTCTTTGCTTATGTTCAGTTATCATTTGCTCACCAGGTTCTGTAATATATATATTTTCTGTTTTTGGCCATACATTTACTCTGAAACAGAATAAAGGGCTGAAGTTTGTGACACATTTCAAACGTCGGGTGACACTTGGCCGATGGCCTTTTATTCTTTCACAAATGTCAGTGCCTGTATACAGTCATTTAAACTTAGAAAACATATAGCTATTGCAGTTTAATGTGCAGTTAGTTTGTTCCAGCATCGTTAAAGCTAGTTAAGTCAAAGAATTGTTTATAATTTTATAACAATGGAAATTCTATCACTTAATGCTTCTCGGTGAGTCAAACTTGTTATAAGCTCCTTTATCATATTATGTCGCTGTTATTCAGTGGATAACATTGTGTCATAAAAATCATATGACCACACTTGTAATAACACTTCGGGGTGTTCATGTAACGTCATTGACAACGTCCATGTCAGCAATGCATTTCTGGTTGAAATAATGTTCAGTTTGAAGGCATTAAAATCCCATTTTAAAGGGTCATATGATAAACAGAATCATACACTCATTGTCATAAAATATGAAATTTATGAAACTTGCTGAAGCTCTTTTCATAAATTTTATATGAAATAACCGCTCATGTAAGATCCTCAAACAAAAACCTGTTTTAAGAGGCCCAAACTCCAAGACTCCAAGTTGTCTTTATATACGAACTCAGTTAAACTGAGTCTGCTATATTTGAGCCACGACACAACAAAACCAACAAAGTGGTTGTGCGCCCAGCACAGACTCAGATCAGCCGGGGATCCCCTTAGTCTGATCAGAGTCTTCACTGTTCACATGGAGTTAGCTTAGACCCTTAGCTACCCATAAAGCACTTAGGGAAGAGGCTGATCAGACTGGGCGGATGCCAAGGATGATCTGAATCTGCGCTGAGCGCACAACCTCTGTTGGTTTTCTCGTGTTGTGGCTCATTTGTTTCTTTGATGTGCTCTTTGCTTCCTAGTACCTTAGATTAGGTGTGAATCCATGTATGTTTGAAAAAGCAATTAAATTCAATTTGTAGTGTAAAGAAATGCAAACAAAATCTCCGATTGCAATATGGTGATTTGCCAGAGTATATTGGTTTGCATCCTGCAGAATTAGAACTGACTACACAACGTGAAATTTCTACAAGATATCAAAATCTCAAACACATTATATGCAAAACACTGAAATTTTTGCTCAAAAGACATAATAGCACATTTGATTTGAAGTGTCTTAGTAGACTTAACAAATCCTTGACTAACAACTTTGTTGAGCTAACAATGCTTTGAACAACCATTTTCAGGCTAACTAGTATTATTCATGTTATAGGTGGTAGTACCCCTACATGTGGGTCTAGACGCTGGGTCAGCAGTGAAGTTGATCTTGGACAGTGATGATACATCCACCACAGTACAGAACCAACAGGGAATACAACATATTAGGTATGGTAAATACTGTAAATTATGAAATCTTGTTCAGATGTATTGGTACAGCTGCTGTTATTTTGGCAAATTTTCTCCAAGAGGAGCAAATTCTTTCCGTAAGAATTTGCTCCATGAGGAGTAAATTCTGTCCTGTAAAAGTTGACATCATTTAGAAAGGAGACAAATTGAAAGGAGTGGAAGAATCAGCACTACAGCTTAGAGGATGTGTATTAATGGGGGCTGACATAGCAAATGTTTAAGGTGGCATATAAGTGACATCATACCAGATAATAAGCAACACGCCTTTCCTTAAACTGGATTGAAAGGAAGTCTAGATACCCAACAATTAAAGTAACAATATTGGTGGTGAAGAAAAGCCTTCAGGGCTTACAGATTTCACCGCTGGATCAAGTATGTTATCAAGTAAGTTAAATTAGTGACATTGCTTCCCCTGAAAGTATATCCAGTCTCCTTAATATAGATTACAGTCAGTTAATTACACAGGGCCATAGACAAGGCAGTTAAACTAAACAAAACATCAGATTTGGTCTTGGTGTGTGGATATGTCTCGGGAAATGTTCATTTGGGATTACTAATGGACAAAGCTGGATAATATCTGACAGTTATGGCACTTGTCTGTGTCCTGAAAGTGGTGTTTGGCCATTACTACTACTATTTGAAATATCTTGATGAAACTTCACAGAAATAATCAAACTAAAGTAAGCTTTCTGTTTACAGCATACCCAGGTTCAAACAGCGAGCAGAGTTTGTGTGTGTTGACTATGGTAGCTTGTCTGACCTACTAGATGCAGCTAAAGTTGCTGACTCACTTCTTCTACTCTTGTCAACGGAGGATGGCATAGATGATTATGGAGAAGCGTGTTTGTCATGCTTACTAGGGCAAGGCCTTCCCGCTGTTACTCTAGTACTGCAGGTACAGAACAGTTTCTTTATTATGCTATATTTAGGGATATATGGATAGTTTTATAAGTGAAGAGCATGGACTTCGCCTTAAGTGCTACTTTTACACTGCTAGGAAAGTAATTCACCAGGCCCTAAAATGGGGGTAGGGGTATCTCAGAAGCCATAACTTCCACAAACTCTGATAGATTTGCTTGAAATTTTCACTAAATAACACCAATTTGTGCGCCATCATTTTCTGAAGTTACCAAGGTCACGTGACCTGCCATATTTGGATGTCACGTGATACACCGGGAACCGACACAGACACTTAAAAAAAAAAAAAGAATACAAGATATATGCACCAGTTATATGCTTTGTACGACAAAAGTGATTGCTTTTCTGAGGCCTGGTGTTATTGCTGAATTTTAACAAGAGAGAAAGTTTGGGAGGATGAAGTCTATTTTCAGAAAATCAGGATCAACTAAGAAGGGGTAGCCACCTGAAAAGCTGATGTGGAAAATATGATATATTTTTTACGTTTTCTCCCAGTTTTAAAGTCAACAAATCGGTTAGGTGGGTAAAACCATGCTCTAGTAGAAAGCAGATTCCCTCCTGCATAGGACATCCGCAACTGCATAGGCTATCCGCAAATGATAGGGTGCACTTGATGTCTAGTGTGCCTGACAGGCTCTTAAAGTGACCTACCCCCCCCCCCCCCCCCCAGGAGTGACAATAGTCGCTTCTAGCAGGCTAGCACATATTAACCCCCCCCTCCCCCCCCTCTCCCCCCCCCCCCCCCACCCCCCCCCCCCCCCCCCCCCCCCCCCCCCCCCCCCCCCCCCCCCCCCCCAATAGTCGCCTCTAGCAGGCACATTAGGGTAAGTTACATAAGGAAAAAAATGAATTGTGCCCTATATTCCTTTGTAGTTTAATTTTAAACAGAAACTGTCCACACAGATTTGCTGCAGTTTTCTTGTTTGATTGTCTTAAGGTTACAAACTTCTAATAATATTCATGAAATGATTAGTAGCCAATGGCTACTCATGCTATTGAAAGCTGTTGAATCCGTTCAAAATTTTAGCCCCATATTCATTGACTTTTGCTTCCAAAATTAAAGTCCATTGCTGCAGTTTTCTTGTTTGATTGTGTTAAGGTTACTAACTACTAATTTGCTTGAAATAATTAGTAGCCAATAGAGCTGTTAAATCAGTTCAGAATTTTAGTTCCATTTCATTGACATTTGCTGCTAAAGGATAAAAGGAACCATGGTTACCCAGTTGATGCATACCACATGTTTCAGTGGGAAAATTCTAGATAAAATTATTTCCTTTAGGTGTATGGGTACATCCGCATGTTTTTTGCCAACTTTTAGAGGGGTCACAACTTCTGTGGCTTCCTGTTTGCTTCCTCCTCATGTGAAGAAGCCCTTTAAAATGGACCTTAATACTCTTAAAGGAAAGAATTTGCTTGAAGGAGATCGCATTCTTTCATTAAGGGTTGACCTATTGAGATGGAGACAAAAAAAGAGAATGGTAGATTTTTAGCTCACCTGAGCCGAAGGCTCAGAGGTGAGCTTATAGGATGGGAGTCGAGCCGTCGTCCGTCCGTGCGTGGGTGGGTGCGTGCGTGTGTGCGTGCCTGCGTTAACACTTTCAAACATAAATATCTCAGAAACCAGTGGGCCGATCGCAATCAAATTTTATCTGAAGCATCATTGGGGTGGGGGAAAGGCTGCATTAGGTTTTGGTGCAGATCAGCTCAGAACTCTGGTTTCCATGGCAACAGATAGCCCCCATAGGGTCATAATGGGGAAAACGGCGTCATCACGTTTTCTCGACTGTTTTTGATTAGATCCTTATCATACTTGCAGGTAATGGTGACATACATGAGAGCTTGGATGAGTTCGAAATTTGGCCGGATTCGAGCACAGACTACGGAGTTAGCTGCCCTTGAGCGTTTGAAAAAAATCCCATAGGGTTATAATGGGGAAACTGGCGTCATCACGTTTTCTCGACTGTTTTTAATTAGATCCTTATCATACTTGCAGGTAATGATGACATACACAAGAGCTTGGATGAATTCGAAATTTGGCCGGATTCGAGCACAGACTACGGAGTTAGCTGCCCTTGAGCGTTTGAAAAAAATCCCATAGGGTTATAATGGAGAAAACAATGTCATCACATATTTTTTGAAAAACTTTGTCATCCCTCTAGCACCTACATTTCTCAGCAGATTTTAAAATAACTTCACACAAATGTAAGGCATGACAATATCTCGAGCAAGTTCGACTTTCAGGATGCTGCGCCCAAGGTCAAGGTCACTGTGGCTATTTTTAGAAAAACTTTCTCAGCGCTCTAGCACCTACTTTTCTCAGCAGATTTTAAAATAACTTCACACAAATGTAGGGCATGACAATATCTCGAGCAAGTTCGACTTTCAGGATGCTGCGCCCAAGGTCAAGGTCATTGTGGCTATTTTTAGAAAAACTTTGTCAGCGCTCTAGCACCTACATTTTTCAGCAGATTTTAAAATAACATGACACAAATGTAGGGTATGACAATATCTTGAGCAAGTTCGACTTTCAGGGTGCTGCACCCAAGGTCAAGGTCACTGTGGCTATTTTTAGAAAAACTTGATCATCGCTCTAGCGCCTACATTTCTCAACCAATTTTAAATCAACTTCACACAAATGTAGGGCATGACAATATCTCAAACAAATTTGACTTCCAGGTTGCTGCACCCAAGGTCAAGGTCACTGTGGCTATTTTTAGAAAAACTTTGTCAGCGCTCTAGCACCTACATTTCTCAATGGATTTTAAAATAAATTCACACAAATGTAGGGCATGACAATATCTCGAGCAAGTTTGACTTTCAGGATGCTGCGCCCAAGGTCAAGGTCACTGTGGCTATTTTTAGAAAAACTTTGTCATCGCCCTAGCACCTTCATTTCTCCATGGATTTTGAAATAACTTGACACAAATGTAGGGTATGACAATATCTCAAGCCAGTTCGACTTTCAGGATGCTGTGCCCAAGGTCAAGGTCACTGTGGCTATTTTTAGAAAAACTTTGTCATCGCGCTAGCACCTACATTTCTCAACGGATTTTAAAATAAATTCACACAAATGTAGGGCATGACAATATCTCAAACAAGTTTGACTTTCAGGGTGCTGCAATCAAGGTTTTTGATTAGATCTTTATCATACTTGCAGGTAATGATGACATACATAAGAGCTTGGATGAGTTCAAAATTTGGCCGGATTCGAGCACAGACTACGGAGTTAGCTGCCCTTGAGCATTTGAAAAAAATCCCATAGTCTTATAATGGAGAAAACAACGTCATCACATTTTCATTTTTCATCGGATCCTCTTCATACTTGCAGGTAATGAGGATATGCATAAAAGCTTGGATTAGTTAGCATTTCGGCTAGATCCCACCACTGACTATGGAGTACCTGCCCTGAGCATCCAAAAAATCAATGTTGCCACTTTTTCTTGGTTTCTACTAATCCAATCCTTTTCAAACTTGCAGGTAATGAGGAAATGCATAATATCTTAAACAAGTTCAAATTTTGGCCAGATCAGGACAACCACTACGAAGTTAGCTGCCCTTGACAGCTCTGTCTATTGTGCTCTTGATCGGATACTTTTTAAACTTGCATATATTAAATGAGGGCATACATAGTGTTTTGGATGAGTTTAATTTTCAGCCTGATTGGACCACTGACTGTGGAGTTAGCTGCCCTTGAGCATCTTAAATATCCCTATAGGTTTACAATGTCTCTCAGGTGAGCAATTGTTGCCCTTTGGGCTACTTGTTTTTTCTCCTCAGACTGTACCCATGCACTTTAAATATTTCAAAGAAAATTATTTTTTGGTGTGAATATTTTGTCCAGGGGCTTAAGGATATACCTATGAAGAAGCAGTCAGATGTCAAGAAACAGATCCAAAAAGACATGGAGAAATGGTAAGTCTGTAAATTACTTTATCTGAAAAAGACAAATAAAAGGTAAGAATTGGTTTCTTCCTGAAAATACCTTAATGACCCTAAATATTTGGACAGACGGGTGTGAGAAAACATTGTAGACCCAGATCAAACTGCTCCTAAAGGAGCAGTAAGATCAGGGTCCACAATGTTTGCCAATCACTAAGCATCATTTGGATGCATTAATGTGTGTAAAATCCACTTTCTATGAATTTTCGAATAATAATTGACCCACTTTCGGGTGTACGAAATTTTTTTGGTCATTTCCGTACTTTGTAGAATTGCAAACAGTGCGGTCTGATGACAAAGGTTGTCCTGCCTGTGCCTAGCATTAGCAAAATACATACCGTATTAATCCTATCAAATGCCCTGGGGGCATGTCATTTTGTGAAATGGGGGTGTTATTTAGAGCCTAAAGCTTAGTAAATCAGCTACTGCCAAAATACCTCAAATAAGTAATATAAAGGTGATGGATATACTTTTAGAGGAAGCAGCTATACTTTTTTTGCCTCCCTTTTTAGTAGGGGTCAACTTTTAAGGGAAAGAATGTGCTCCTCTGGGAGCAAATTTTTCTTCTTTAAGAGTAGACCATATTTAAAAGTTCCACCTTATCCAAAGAAGCAACAGGAATTCATGCAAGTTAACATAACATCATTTTCAGAAAAGAGGCAGGGGGCATTTATTAGAGCAGGGGCGTTTATTAGGATTAATAATTTAATATGGTAGGTATTTTCTGGCCTCAGTGGTGTAAAAGTTTTGTGGAGTTTCTTGCTTTTAGTTCTGTTTTGTGACAGTTTGCAGACAGGCCAGATGCTGCATTCTGCAGAAGTTGACATTCAAATGTTTATCTGCCAGTGTAGCTGACTTTGTATCTGATCAGACTTCACATTCTGTGGTGTCTGATCTTGGTCTATATCCCAGCGGGCACACAACATTGAATTGGTGTTGTCCTAATTTCGATGCAACATGATGATATTGCACTGAAGTAAGTACCACGTCAGTTTGACCTCATGTGCCCGCTGGGATATTGTTTGCCAGGGTCCCTTTTATGGAATGCTAGGCAGTTAAAAAATTGTTTGGACACATGTTGAAGTTTTTGTATATTAAAGTTTATGATTGAGACCAGTCCCAAATTTGAAAGTAGTCATTTCAGAATTTTGACCAGCGCAACAAGAGCTCAAAGAAAAGTAGGTGTTTGGTGATACTGTATTGTAATTATACAGTGGACCCTCTTTACAACGACAGCATTTGTACCAAATATTTTGATGTTAAACTGAATTTGCTGTTATAAAGAATACATATAATGAACAATACAGCCATTTTGTGCAAATCAAACTGAGGTTATAAAGAATTTTGCTGTTGTAATGGATGCAGTTATAAAGAGGGTTGACTGTGCTCAAGAGGGACAAATTTCATGATTTATTGCATTGCGATGCAGGTTTCCTACAGAGAAAATACACAGTTTGGACAACACAAAAGATGGACTCTTAGTTCTACGACATATAACCTCACAGAAATTAAAACCTGTACACTACCGGGAGAACAGACCTCATCTACTGGCTGAGAATATCAAGTTTGAACTGAATGAAAAAGATGTAAGTCTTTAAGGGAAATTGATACACTTTCAGGGGTAACAACTCTGCCATTTTATTTGGATCCATCTTTCTCAATGAGGTCAACTCTTAAAGGTAAGAATTTGCTCCCCTTGGAGTTGTCTTCTATTACTACTTATCAAAGCTACAGATGCAGAGTTGCAACAGTAGTTCTGGAATAGGACTTAATATGTCAAAAAAGTCGTCAAAATTTATGTCTGCACGAATTAAAAAAAGAAAATGTTTCATATTGTGAGTTCAAAGACTAGAATGCAAACAGTAAAGAACCAGATTAGGACGTCATCTGGATCCACATTGTTTGCAAATTCAATTTCTTTTATTTATTTATATTTTTACGCTTTAGGGGTAAAAAATGTTGAGTTTAAGTGTATTCACGGATAAGTAGGAAACATCCTAAATTATCCTACCAAATTTATGTGGAGAGCTGATAGTAAATAACTTTCTTTGAAGGAGGACCATGGGACATTGCAGTTGACTGGTTACCTTCGTGGACAAACATTATCTGTAAACAGACTGATTCACCTACCAGGCTATGGGGACTTCCAGTTGTCGCAAGTGGATGTACTTGATGACCCCTACCCACTTCAACAAAGGGCAGATAAAAAGGGCCGAAAAGGACAGATGCAGGTTGGTTTAATGTTTTTATCTGAAAGAAAAATGTTGCCCCATATTAGATCCGCATTTAGTAGCATTTATTTAACTTCTGTTTTTCCCAGCCCTTCTCTCTTGCATTTCCAAGGAGTTAATTGCCGAGAATGGTTTTACACTGTGTTTTATGTGTAACAGTTATACGATAGTTTGTCCACCTCGTAGATTGTACAAGGAGATAACCCATGGGCTTTAATTAGTGGATTATCTCCTGTACAGGCCCATATATAATCTTAAACCATGTTATAACTATTTCATACAACCCTTATTAGTGTGGGGGGCATTGCACAGTAAGAAATGAGCCGAGACACAAGAAAACCAATAAAGTGGTTGTGTGCCCAATGCAGACTCAGATCAGCCCGGGTATCCACCCAGTCTGATCAGACTCTTCGCTCAGGGCTTAAAGGGTAGCTAAGGGTCTAAGCTACCTCAGTGCGGACAACTAAGACTCTGATCAGACTGGGTGGAGGCCCAGGCTGATCCCAGTCTGCACTGGGCACACAACCACTTCGTTGGTTTTGTCGTGTTGCGGCTCAAATATTTTGTGTTAAAGTTTGCAATTTCTGGCAAGGCTTGTACAAGCATGACAAACTTACTTTTGACTGTTTGATTTCATGGGTGATCTGGAGATTGAAATCAGATTTTCAGATAAAAAACATGTTATAACTATTTCTTACCAACCGTATTAGTGTAGGCCTTGCACAGAAAGAAATAGTTTGTGTTAAAGTTTGCGATTTCTGGCACAGGTTGTACAAGCACGATAAACCTACTTTTGACTGTTTGATTTCATAGGTGATCTGGAGATTGAAATCTGGCCCGGAGGTTATAAAACTTTTTCCGTGCTCAACTCAGCTGAGCATGAAATTTTCTCTGCTGATAAATAGGAAAATGCCAACTAATGTTGGCATTTTCATATTGATAGTGGCATTTTCATATTGATAAGCAGAGGGGTGCACTCACAAAGTGGAGCATATGCGCCAAGGGTAGCAAATTCTTTCTTATAAGAGTTAGGAGCCCTGGTAGCACAGTGGGTTGAGCGCTGGCCTACTGATCTAGCGGATCGAGTTCGAGCTCTGTTTGAGGCCAGAATCTTTCCTCCCATAAACGGGGTTCCATTGCGCACAGCCTTTCATTATCACCGTCCCAGTGTCCTGATATGACTGAAATACTGTTGAAAAGGATGTAAAATCTCAAGTCATCCATCCATCCATCCATCCTTTAAGAGTTGATCCCTCATAGGCAGAGTTGCCTCCTCGTTGCCTCGATCACCTTTATGGTTTTCAGTTTTCTTTATAACAGGACACAGAAATGGAAGAAGATGATATGGGGTCTACAGCCAGACAGTCAGAGAGACCCACTCCCAGAATGCAAGAGTCCTTGGAGTCAGAGGTCATACCTGATCCAATGGAAGGAGAGCAAACATGGCCAACAGAGGATGAACTGGCTCTGGCAGAAGGTATATATATCACGAAGTTTTGTCTTTTACTAGAATTGTCTTTAATTAATATGACAGGTTTTGAAAGTCTAGTCACTTTGATTGCTGTAGGACTTAACAAGAAACTAACCGTTACATTACTGCTATCTCTCTAATGACTTGTCTTTGGATTGAGTGCAAATAAGAATATTTACGCAGAGAGAAGAAGTCTTTTAAACTGAAGTCAAGAGGGTTCCGTGCGACTAGTTTGTCCACTTATGATTTTTCTACTCTTTATACCACATTACCCCATAATTTAATAAAGGAAAAACTTGTTGATTTGATTGAGAGGGCCTTCAAAAAGTTCTCCAAAAATGAAGATACCCTTTATATTGCCTGTAACGATAAGAAAGCGTTTTTCACTTCTACTGACCGTAAAATATATAGAGGATATAGTCTTTGGTCATGTCAGAATGTATGTGACGCCTTATCATATCTCTTAGATAATATTTACATCAGATTTGGTAATAAGTTATACAGACAAATTGTTGGTATTCCGATGGGCACAAATTGTGCTCCTCTTGTGGCCGATTTGTTTTTATTTTGTTATGAAAGAGATTTCATGACTTCTCTTTCTGTTGATAATCAAGCTGATATCATTGAGGCATTTAACTCAACCTCTAGATATTTAGACGATCTTCTGAATATTGATAATCCTTATTTTGAAAGTATGGTTAACCAAATTTACCCACCTGAACTTAAATTGAATAAAGCTAATACTTCAGATACCGAGGCCCCCTTTTTGGATTTACATCTATCTATTTCCAACGGTTTTGTATCTTCTAAAATTTATGATAAACGTGATGACTTTGACTTTGATATAGTTAATTTTCCATTTTTGGATGGTGACGTTCCACGTCGTCCCTCTTATGGAGTGTATATTTCTCAACTTATAAGATTTGCTAGAGTGTGTAGTCATGTAGATGACTTTAATGCTCGTAATAAATGTTTAACTGCTAAACTTCTTCAACAGGGCTATCGGTATCATAAGCTTAGAAAGGCTTTTTCTAAATTCTATCGCAGACACCATGAATTGGTTTCAAAATTTGATGTCGGATTAAAATTTCTTTTACACCAAGGCCTATCGGAACCAGAATTTTATGGTGACTTAGTATACAAATTCAAAAAGATTAAGGGTAGGACTGATTTTTCTGATCAATTCCGAAAAATAATAATACGTCACAAACGTATTGGCTATAATTTAAATGTTATGCGACAGTCTGCATGCTTAGTGATTAACCCAATCACGGTTGATAACTTTGCTGCACTCTTTAATTGCACACCGGGGGATCGGTCGTCAGACTCTATGATGGCCCCGACCTAAAGCTATATATTTTAGTTGGTTGGGACCGGAGCCTTTTTGTCTGTTGCTTGGTCCACCGGGGCTCAACTGGTGACCTTCTTTTGCTTCAGATTTCCAGTGGGGTTGTTTGGCAGGACAGGGATCTCCACCTGTCAGACGGCCCGTTGTATCTGTTGAGTCCCCGTCTTTGCTTCTTCATGGTGTTGAAATTTGATTTATGTGTTTACCGTGATGATTCATTGACGAGTTAGAGGGTTATCATGCGAACCGAACAACCAACTAAATGTTTTGTACCACTTCAGAAACTGAGGGTGAGGTTGGGCCTGTAAAATCGATTTAAGCCCCCCAGTAATTCATTACTGACCGTTCCAAGGCGGTAGTTCTGTTGTGGTTCTCTGTTGCCTGTTTTTGGTGTCAGAGTTTCTGTGATGTTTTACCTTATGTATGTTCTTATTATTTTTGGTTCGGTTTGGGTTGCTGAGTGGCCACCTTTTGGGAACAAGCTGCTCACTCGGTTGGCCATATGTTCTCTGTATCTTGATTATTTGTAATCTTAGTTGTTTCCAACTATGGTTTGAGGGCTGGATTTGGATTTTGATTGTTTCAGTTCCTGGTCTTTGCATACTTTTTACTTTTAGACCTGTGGGCAGAAGTCGGAGCTCCAGATAAGAAGGGGTAAAAGGGATAATTTAGGGATAATTTTCCGGATAACTCCATCAAAGCGCATGTTGTGACCCCTTATTAGAACCATCTCACTGAGATGGTTGCAATGAGGGGTCACATGTTTTAATGAGAAATAAGAAAAATTGTCTTTGATTTATACTCAATACCCCCTATTATCTGGAGCACTGCCTTAGAAGTTTGTTGCCTCACCTTTAACTAGTAGAATGACAGACATAGGTAGTACTTTACCAGCAACCTCATTGTCATATAAGAAATAATTTTTGTTACCTGTGAATTATCTCTGATTAAGACATGTTGTTGGAGGGCATATCACGAGTGAGTTAATATTCGTATCTGCACGACAACACATATTAATCAGCAATAATTCACGGATAAGGAAAAATTATTTCTGTTCTAACATTATACAGAATGAAAATGCAAGAATATTACAACTTTTTCTAAAGGACTATTTTAGAGGCGGACGTCAACAGATGCAAATGTTTACATTCGACCTCATCAAGGCAGGAACTTGGCACGTCTCAGTGTTAACAACATGAATTATCACAAAGTTTCACACGCTGTTGCTTCCTATGCATTCAATGGGGAAAATGTTATTATCATGTTAGAATAAACGACAATGAGCAGATTATTGAGACACTGCATTTCATGGAATTCCTGTTGTTTTTAGCTGCCCTTTCTCCAAATATGGGAAAAGTTACTGTTGTCACTGCATCATCCACTGGCATATCTGCTTTTCATTTGTATGTATGAGTAGTGTAATGTTTAAATGTATGAGTAGTGTTGTGTTTTCTTGACAAAGAGTTAAGGCAAGCTATATTTACCTGTGACAATTCATGTTTTCACTAATATAATGACTCAAAGAAGCTTTAAATAGTTTCTATTGCTGTATTACTTAGGGGATAATTGTATTGAAAATTGTCATTTGGGGAGCTAAATCGGCGGTTTTATGGTCAGAAATTTTGTTGTATGGCGACGCGCCAGCTGAGCCATGAAACACAATTGCGACCATAAAACCAATTTTCAATACAGTTATCCCCATTCTAATGCACTTTTTCACATTTCACCTTTCAAAGTGTACTACTTTGCACCTATAGCAAGTGCTTTCAGCAATGTAAAACCAGATGTCAGCCAATCAGAAGCGACGTTTTATAATGACGTCGGATATGCGACAGTATATCACAGGATATACTGTCGCAAATTTTTGACGTTATCCAATCAGACGTCACATTACATTCATAAGTGCATTAGAACGATAATGTTCAGTGGCAGTTCCTTTGTTTATACTTTTTCTCTGTCAATCCATTAAAGTTTTAAAATTTTTGTATAAAAATTGTATTATTTTTTGTCAAGTTTGTATTTTTAGACTGTGACACAGTCTGTGGATATACATGAGTTTTAGTTTATTTCAGCTGAATTTCATGCTAAGAAGAAGACAGTGAGAAGAGTTCCAAAAGGCACATCTGAATATCAGGCTTCCTGGATCATTGATAGCGATCATGAAGAGGTAGGCATTTAGGAACGTTTCTAAAAAGTTGTAGAGGTATTTGGGACAGAAACAGCAGAGTAGTCCCTAATCAGACAGTTCCTTTGAAGGAACTGTCTGATTAGGGTCTGCTCTGTGTCATTCAGACATTAATTTATGTACCATCCTCTCACAGAAATGACAAAACATGTAGCTGAATTAGGAAACAGAATTGATCCTGGTGAAACAGTCAAAATTTGCAAATATTGTAGTGAGCTGCCTCATCTGGGTCTATTCTGTTTGCTTTCTAGTCCTTATATAGCTAAGACGAAACACAATTTGTGAAAATTTTGCAGATGTAAAGTTTATCTGCTTTTTGAGGCTTTAAGGGTCAAATTTCCGTTTTTCCAGGAAGAAGAAGATGAAGAATCCTCTGATGATGGAGGAGATGCTGAAATGGCTGCTGTTGATGATGTTGACAGTGAGGCTGACGATAATGATGAAATGAGGGAAAGTGATGAAGAATTTGAAAATGTAAGTGTCTTGGTAGTAAGGTAAGTTCAAACTCCTTTCATATTTTTTTTTACCATTTTTGCCAAGGAAAATTGCTTTCATGATGTTCTGTTTTCTTTCCTAAACAACAGAGCCCTTGCAAATAGGGGTGTTCTTTTGAAGGAAAGAATTTGCTTTGGGGAAGCAAATTCTTTTTTGTAAGAGAAGCAGCCAATGAAATGGGACACAAATGGTTGAGAAATCCTTTTCCCAGAGATGTTCCCATTCAACATGTATGAGAGTAGAAGCTCTGAAAATCTTCTTGTTTCCCACTTGAACAGTAGACCCGCGGGTTGGGATCCCTATCCTCACTGTACACCAATGATTGATTGTTTTTCTCACCTACCAGTATTAAAACGATCATTTGGCAGACTATTTGTTTCTGCCTTAAAACGAGCTATTCTGACACAGTGGCGGATCCAGAGGGGGTTCGGGGGGTTCAAATGAACCCCCTCTTCAGCCCAAATTATTTCATTTTCATAGGGAATTTCAGCAAAAATTGGCTGAACTGCGCAAATCGAACCCCCCTCAGATAAATTCGAACCCCCTTTCCAAAATTCCTGAATCCGCCCCTGCTGACACCATTTAATGAGTGACTTCATAAATCTAACATGATTTCCTCAGATAGGAATAAAACAAAGCCAAAGAACTAGTACAATAGCTGGTAAGCTAGAAGATTATTCAATGACACTTTTTATGGAAAGGGAATGTTTCTTAATCCTGTCTGGAAAGCCATTTAACAAAGAAATTCATGTGTAGCTTATACCAGATGATTAGACAAGTGGGATAAGATTTGCTGCTGTCTTGAAAGCATACAGACTCTATCATGTATGCTGTGGTAAGTGAGAAGGATGCTTCAATGACCAGTAAAAGTATATATTGTATGCAAATTTATCTGCTTCAAAACTTGCAGAAACTCTGAATTGTGTGCTTGCAATCAATACTGATTTAGAAAGCCACCTTTGTTGAGTGGTTACGCCCTATGACTGAAAAGATTTGTTTGCACAGCAGATGGGTATCTAATTCCAGTCTTGGAGGATTAATGGGTCGTGAATAGAGAAAGATGTGGGTCTCTCTTTTCATATGCTGTGCCCAAGCACAACGTGCCTCTTGACAAGCTGCCCTACAACAATAAAGCTAAGGAATACTTCATCTTTTGATCACACTCTTTTACCATTTGTTTCAGTTAACAATGACAGAAGGTAGTGAAGATGCTAGATATGATAAAGATTTGGACATGGAAGAGGAACAGAAAATGTGAGTCTGCTTTAAGTATAGAATTTGAGCCACGTCACAACAAAACCAATTAAGTGGTTGTGCGCCCAGTGCAGACTCAGATCAGCCAGGGCATCTGCCCAGTCTGATCAGAGTCTTCACTGTTTACATGGAACTAGCTTAGACCCTTAGCTACCCTATAAGGGCTAAGCGAAGAGTCTGATCAGACTGGGCGGATGCCCAGGCTGATCCGAGTCTGTGCTGGGTGCACAACCACTTTGTTGGTTTTCTCGTGTTGTGGCTCATTTTATTTTTGCCAAACTTCATAATTGTAAAAAATAAAAACTGCTGCAAAATGGTTTTCCTTTGATCAAGGTATGGAGCCACTTTAAGAATTTCAAATTCAGATTTGATATTTTGCTAAAATTTTCGGCACCTCGAAGGCAGACAGGTAGTGTTTGAAATTTTAGAAAATAAATTTTCTGTAAATGTGACTGATCAGTATATAAGGGAAATTTTCTCAATTGTTTTATGAACAGTTTGCACTATCTCAGTTTAGAGGGTTTTTAAATTTTAGGTTATTCACTGTGATATCAGGACATATGTTTTGCTGTCTTTATATCACTTTTGCTGGGTAATTTTTGTAGATATGAGAAGATAAAGGAAGAGAGACAGCATGTTACATTTCCTGATGAGGTAGACACCCCACAAGATTCTACAGCCAGAACTAGATTTCAAAAGTAGGTGCATTTGGAGGTGGAATATTGCTTTTTAAGTGTTTGTGTCTGCATGTGCATGTGTTAGTGATTACAGAGAACTCAGAATAAATGCATATATTCTGTATTCTGAGGTCTCTGTAATCACCATATATGTAAAATGGTTTCTTTATAATGAGTTTCACATAAATAATGTTGACCCTGATTCATGTGTTTTAAGGGACACAAGGATCAAAGTACCGAATCAGAACTGCTATACATGTTTTAAACAGCTTGACTGCAAACTAAGCATGCAATAAAGAGCAAAAGATGCAAACTATATTTTGTAGGTTTCAAAGAAACAAAATTTTTGTAAGATATCATAATATAATTTAGCTGTAAGACTTACAGCTAAATTATATCTTACAAAAAATTTGTTTCTTTGTAACCTACAAAGTATAGTTTTTATCCCTGTGGAATGATCCCAAATATGTAAATCATTCTTGTATAATTCTGCTGTAAAATTTGTTTTCCCATTCCAAAACAGTTGCAAAACTCTAGTTCTTTTTTAAGAAGGGAAGAATCCTATCTTATACCCAAATGAATATAGTATTCTGTAACCAAGGTTTCTTCTTTCCAGATATCGAGGTTTGAAAAGTTTCCGGACATCTCCGTGGGATCCCAAGGAGAATCTTCCCAGTGATTATGCCAGGATCTTTCAATTTGATAACTTCCGACGCACAACAAAGAGAGTGTTAATGGGAGACGAGGAATTGGATGGCACAGTTGCTGTAAGTGCTAACTTAATCATAGTGTAATGATCCCATGAATGGAACAGAGATAGGAGCGCAGTAGCAAACAGTGTAGACCATGATGAGACTGCTCCTGAAGGAGTAGTCTGATCAGAGTCTACGATGTTTGAATCTAGGAATTGTAGATATATTACCGCACAGTAAAGTCAGCATGATAAAATTTCAGGGACTGTTTGTTCAAAACTAAAGATGGCATTAGTAATGAGGTTCTGTGTATAAAAAGTCACAGCCAATTTTTATCTGTGAACTTCTGCAGTGCAAAAACTCCTCACATTTTTGCAGCAAAAAATATTAGCACATTTGATTTTATGAATGCTTGAAGACTTAATGAATCTTTCACCAAAGACATTGAGCCAACAGAGCTTGGAAGATCTGATCCCTGGATATTCATAGTCATTAGTTTGGTTTCTCAATATTTAGTGTAATTAAAGCAAGTAAGCATCGTAATTTATGCTAACCTAATTTAAATCATGAGGAAAAGTCTGATCAAGATGTATTCTACAAAAAAAACACCAGGGTTAAGGTAAAAAAAGGAGAGAGTTGTGTTTTAGTATAATATTAATGACTTGTTTTAAATAAATACATGGCATTATATTTTACTCAAACAAATAATAAATAATCTGCAGATTTGTGCAGTGTCACAAAAATGGATGCTGTATCATTTCTCTTAATATCTTTCAGGCATGGTCCTATGTCAGAGTTTATGTTTCACATGTTCCAAAAACATTTATGGGTAAGTTTGTCTCCGCCAGTTGATGCAGTCGACTCTGATTCTCTCAAAGTCCAAGGGACCAGAACATTTGAGATATCAGTTGTTTGAGATAACAAGAGTCAAAACATAAAGAATTTTAGGGCATGTGTTTATACCTTTCATAAATTTATACACAAGGTACTTTGAAATATCAGTGCTTAAGATAACAAGAGCCAGCTGTTTTAGCATTACAACTCCCATTTGACAGCTGTTTTTAGCTCGCCTGAGCACGAAGTGCTCAGGGTGAGCTTTTGGGATACCCTGATGTCCGTCGTCCGTCGTACGTCCGGACGGACGGACGTCCGGACGTCCGTCAACTTTTGCTTGTGTACACTCTAGCGGCCACAGTTTTGATCCAATCTTTATGAAACTTTGTCAGAATGTTAGTCTTTATAAAATCTAGGCCAAGTTCGAAACTGGGTCATGTCGGGTCAAAAACTAGGTCACTAGGTCAAATCTTAGGAAAACCTTGTGTACGCTCTAGAGAGCACAGTTTTGATCCAAAGTTCATGAAACTTTGTCAGAATGTTTATCCTCATAATATGTAGGATAAGTTTGAAACTGGGTCACGTCGGGTCTAAAACTAGGTCACTAGGTCAAATCATAGAAAAACCTTGTGTACGCTCTAGAGGACACAGTTTTGATCCAATCTTTATGAAACTTTGTCAGAATGTTTATCTCCATAAAATCTAGGCCAAGTTCGAAACTGGGTCATGTCGGGTCAAAAACTAGGTCACTAGGTCAAATCTTAGAAAAACCTTGTGTACGCTCTAGAGGGCACAGTTTTCATCCAAAGTTCATGAAACTTTGTCAGAATGTTTATCCTCATAGTATCTAGGACAAGTTCGAAACTGGGTCACGTCGGTTCTAAAACTAGGTCACTAGGTCAAATCATAGAAAAACCTTGTGTATGCTCTACAGGACACAGTTTTGATCCAATCTTTATGAAACTTTGTCAGAATGTTTATCTCTATAAACTCTAGGCCAAGATCGAAACTGGGTCATGTCGGGTCAAAAACTAGGTCACGAGGTCAAATCTTAGAAAAACCTTGTGTACGCTCTAGAGGACACAGTTTTCATCCAAAGTTCATGACACTTTGTCAGAATGTTTATCTCTATAAACTCTAGGCCAAGTTCGAAACTGGGTCATGTCGGGTCAAAAACTAGGTCACGAGGTCAAATCTTAGAAAAACCTTGTGTACGCTCTAGAGGACACAGTTTTCATCCAAAGTTCATGACACTTTGTCAGAATGTTTATCCTCATAGTATCTAGGACAAGTTCGAAACTGGGTCACGTCGGGTCTAAAACTAGGTCACTAGGTCAAATCATAGAAAAACCTTGTGTACGCTCTAGAGGACACAGTTTTGATCCAATCTTTATGAAACTTTGTCAGAATGTTTATCTCTATAAAATCTAGGCCAAATTCGAAACTGGGTCATGTCGGGTCAAAAACTAGGTCAATAGGTCAAATCTTAGAAAAACCTTTTGTACGCTCTAGAGGGCACAGTTTTGATCCAAAGGTCATGAAACTTTGTCAGAATGTTTAACCTCATAGTATCTAGGACAAGTTCGAAACTGGGTCACGTCGGGTCTAAAACTAGGTCACTAGGTCAAATCATAGAAAAACCTTGTGTACGCTCTAGAGGACACAGTTTTGATCCAATCTTTATGAAACTTTGTCAGAATGTTTATCTCCATAAACTCTAGGCCAAGTTTGAAACTGGGTCATGTCGGGTCAAAAACTAGGTCACTAGGTCAAATTTTAGAAAAACCTTGTGTACGCTCTAGAAGGCACAGTTATCATCCAAAGTTCATGAAACTTAATCAGAAAGTTTATCCTTATAATATCAAGGATAAGTTTGAAACTGGGTCACGTCGGGTCAAAAACTAGGTCACTAGGTCAAATCATAGAAAAAACCTTGTGTATGCTCTAGAGGACACAGTTTTGATCCAATCTTTATGAAACATTGTCAGAATGTTTATCTCTATAAACTCTAGGCCACCTTCGAAACTGGGTCTTGTTGGGTAAAAAACTAGGTCACTAGGTCAAATCTTAGAAAAGCCTTGTGTACGCTCTAGAAGGCACAGTTTTGATCCAAAGTTCATGAAACTTTGTCAGAATGTTTATCCTCATATATGTAGGACAAGTTTGAAACTGGGTCATGTCGGGTCAAAAACTAGGTCAATAGGTCAAATCTTAGAAAAACATTTTGTACGCTCTAGAGGACACAGTTTTGATCCAAAGGTCATGAAACTTTGTCAGAATGTTTAACCTCATAGTATCTAGGACAAGTTCGAAACTGGGTCACGTCGGGTCTAAAACTAGGTCACTAGGTCAAATCATAGAAAAACCTTGTGTACGCTCTAGAGGACACAGTTTTGATCCAATCTTTATGAAACTTTGTCAGAATGTTTATCTCCATAAACTCTAGGCCGAGTTTGAAACTGGGTCATGTCGGGTCAAAAACTAGGTCACTAGGTCAAATTTTAGAAAAACCTTGTGTACGCTCTAGAAGGCACAGTTATCATCCAAAGTTCATGAAACTTAATCAGAAAGTTTATCCTTATAATATCAAGGATAAATTTGAAACTGGGTCACGTCGGGTCAAAAACTAGGTCACTAGGTCAAATCATAGAAAAAACCTTGTGTATGCTCTAGAGGACACAGTTTTGATCCAATCTTTATGAAACATTGTCAGAATGTTTATCTCTATAAACTCTAGGCCACCTTCGAAACTGGGTCTTGTTGGGTAAAAAACTAGGTCACTAGGTCAAATCTTAGAAAAGCCTTGTGTACGCTCTAGAAGGCACAGTTTTGATCCAAAGTTCATGAAACTTTGTCAGAATGTTTATCCTCATATATGTAGGACAAGTTTGAAACTGGGTCATGTCGGGTCAAGAACTAGGTCACTAGGTCAAATCATAGAAAAACCTTGTGTACGCTCTAGAGGACACAGTTTTGATCTAATCTTTATGAAAATTTGTCAGAATGCTTACTTCCATAAACTCTCGGCCAAGTTTGAAAGTAGGTCATGTCGGGTCAAAAACAAGGTCACTATGTAAAACCATAGAAAAACCTTGTGTACGCTCTATGGGACACAGTTTTGATCCAAAGTTCATGAAACTTTGTCAGAATGTTTATCCTCATAATATGTAGGATAAGTTTGAAACTGGGTCATGTCGGGTCAAAAACTTTGTCACTAGGTCAAATCTTAGAAAAACCTTGTGTACGCTCTAGAAGGCACACTTTTTATCCAAAGTTCATGAAACTTTGTCAGAATGTTTATCCTCATAATATCTAGAACAAGTTCGAAACTTGGTCACGTCAGGTCTAAAACTAGGTCACTAGGTCAAATCATAGAAAAACCTTGTGTACGCTCTAGAGGACACAGTTTTGATCCAATCTTTATGAAACTTTGTCAGAATGTTTATCTCCATAAACTCTAGGCCAAGTTCGAAACTGGGTCATGTCAAGTTATAAACTAGGTCACTAGGTCAAATCTTAGAAAAACCTTGTGTGCGCTCTAGAAGGCACAGTTTTGATCCAAAGTTCATGAAACTTTGTCAGAATGTTTATCCTCATATATGTAGGACAAGTTTGAAACTGGGTCATGTTGGGTCAAAAACTAGGTCACTAGGTCAAATCATAGAAAAACCTTGTGTACGCTCTAGAGGACACAGTTTTGATCTAATCTTTATGAAACTTTGTCAGAATGTTTATCTTCATAAAATCTCGGCCAAGTTTGAAAGTAGGTCATGTGGGGTAAAAAAACTAGGTCACTAGGTCAAATCTTAGAAAAACGTTGTGTAAGCTCTAGAAGGCATAGTTTTGATCCAATCTTCTTGAAACTATGTCAAAATGTTTATTGTCCGTATCTAAGCCCCCTATGAAACTGAGTCACGTCGGCTCAAGGTCAGATCTTAGAAAAACTTTGTGTACACCCTAGAGGGCACAGTTTTGATCCAATCTTCATGAAGCTCTGTCAGAATGTTTATCTTAATGAAATCTAGGTAAAGTTTGAAACTGGGTCGTGTCGGGTCAAAAACTTGGTCACTAGGTCAAATATAAGAACAACCTTGTATATGCTCCAGAGGGCACAGTTTTGATCCAATCTCAATGAAACTGTGTCAGAATGTTTATTGTTACAATATCCAGGCCAAGTTTGAAACTGGGTCATGCCGGGTCAAAAACTAGGTCAAATGTTAGTATGGTAAAAACTCCTATAAATCTTCACCAGAGCCAGTGAACTGATTAATGCTCAGGTGAGCGATTCAGGGCCACCATGGCCCTCTTGTTTCAAGTACCCAATTAATCATAAAGATTGGGATGTGTCAGCCTTTTCTATGGTGTCAGCAGTTTCATCATTTAGGAGATGACTATTTATAAAGCTGTTTGCTAACAGTGCAGTCTTATTAACCTTTAAAGTGCCAAAAAGCAGACAGCAAAATTTACAAAAATGTTTTGTCGAAGCTAAATCATGCCTGGTAAACTATCACAGGTACCTCCGGCGGAGGTACCGATAAAAAATTGTGACAGGCATCTGGAGCTGCCTGTGACTGTCAAAAAATGACAACAAACGGTTGGTATTCCTCTTTTTTGACAAAATATAAAAATAACCAGGGAGTTTATTACAAATCAAAAAGTGCTATTCCACCCTTATAGACATGAAGTTTTGTCACACATCATATTCCCCAGAACTTTCCATATTAACCAAAGATATGACTTTTGAAGTGGCTTTCATGTCAGCCCACAGTACTCAAAACATAAAGAATTCGGCCGTTTTGGGGCTTAAATGCAGTGATCTTGCATACGAATCTGTTTTTCTCGGCACACTGATGTCAAGGTAACCTCCTTGCCCAAATATAAATGTTGATTGACTACAAATAAGGCTTGATTTGTTCAAAACAACAGCCGGAGGTGCTTGCAATGGCGTGGAGGTGCCTGTGATGTAAGAAAATACAGTGAAAATCTGAGTAGTTATTGCAGCTGGAAATATTGACATACTTCTTCCCTAGACCACTGCCTGGAAAGAATCATTCATTAAATGTCCCAATAACACACTGGTCTGGCATTCAACACAGGTAACGAAGACAACGTACATGAATCTTGTTTGTTCCGCTTATCAGGATAAGTTGTCTCAGAAGTATAGTCTCACGGACCATCCGATCCCCGGCTCTTGGAATAGGAATCAGAAGTTTTATTGAATTCATATGCATATTCAAGAAATGCTTGAAAACAATTTTTGGACTACAACGTCTATGCAACGAATCGATAAACAAACTTATTCAAGCATTGCATATATACTAGACGGAATTTCTTCAAAAATCTGGTCTGATTAAGAGGTATAACAAACTGCCGGGTCCGTAAGAATAATAGTTTGAAATTAATCTAAGAGATATGCGAAAAAATCAAGTTTTATAGAACGTTGCCTTCGTTGCCTGTGATGAATGCCAGACCAGTGTGAATAAGCTATCATAATGCGTATAGCATGAAATTCCATGCTAAAAATCCTAAAACACCATCTCAAAGAGTTATAGCCCATTTTGTTTCTGCTTCTGTTAGTCAGACATTGAGGAATTTTACATAGTTGCTGAAAATTAAGTGCCTAAATTAGTGTTAGAATCGTTATGAAATGTGGGCTTAAATAGGAGTCAACATTTTTGTGACTAGTGATGACTGTGATCGGGAGATGCTGCCTATGAGTCATTCCAACTTGTTAAAAATTGTCGAGGTCACACGTCATGCCAGCTACACGTATGGTTGTAAAATGGGCCAACATTACCGATACCCATCAAAAGGCATACACGTACAGGTATCTGTAGTGTTGATCCTTTTGGTACCTCATATGCGTGTCGCTCGCGTATTTTGTATGATGCTCGCTGCATGTGTTATCTTTGTGGTAACTGGTGTGATAGGTGCTACAAGTGATTCAGTCTGGCTGTTTTTGAAGTGCTGGCGCTAGAATCCAAATACATCCATAAGGCCTACAGATTACATCATCGGCAGGTGACATATTCTCAACTGTTACACCTTTGAATACGTTGAAGTGATCGGAATCTTACTGTAACTTGTGTGTAATTCAAAGTCTCCGAATAGCCACTGCATCAAAGTTGGTAACAAAAGAGCACTTACTACATAAAAGTCATCTTCTGAAACATAGTTGTTTTTGCAAACGTTTTGTGTAGCTGGCATGGCGTGTGACCTCGACAATTTCTAACGAGCTGGAATGAATAACAGGCAGTCATCACCATTCACAAAACGTTGCCTCTTACTTAAGCGCATTACACTGATTTAGGCAGTAAATTTTCAACAGCTACGTACAACTCCTCAATGTTTGACTAACAGATATGAAAACAAAACAAAACGGGTAATAACTCTTTGAGATGATATGCTTTGGATTTTGAATATATGAAGCATCAATATTACGTGTTTTTATGTCCGCTTGTCTGTACACTTCGAGCAATAAGGCCACATGTACAGCTGCGCACTTTGCTTTCTGGTTTGTTTTGTAATTTAAAATATAAAATAGGTAAGCATTGTTGTCATTTGTGGTAGGTGAATGACCACCTGTCTGGGAAAAAGCTGTTTCTTCGCTTTACCATGCGTGTCTTTTTTGAACTATTGTCGATGTATACTTACTTCCATCTTTGTTTTGAGAGCAGGATGTAGAATATGATTGCATAAGTTCATGATCATTGTTTGTCCTTTTAACAAAAATATGCTTGATATACGCATTATGATAGATTATTGCGACGTTGAATGAACAATTCTTTCAAGGCAGTGGTCTAGAGATGAAGAATATCAATATTTGCAACCTTCAATAAATCTTCAGATTTTCGCTATATTTTCTTACATCACAGGCACCTCCATGTCGTCAGAGGCAACTCCAGTTGTTGTTTTTACAGAATCCAGCTTTATTTGGAGTTTATCGGCATTTATATTTGGGCAAGGAGGTTTACCTTACGTCGGTGTGTCCAGATAAACAGATTCTTATGCAAGAAAAGTACATTTAGGACCTAAAACTGCCGAATTTTTCTTGTTTTGAGTACATTCTACTGACCTTAAAGCCACTCCAAAAGTCATATCTTCCGTATATATGTAAAGTTCCCAGGGATATATTGTGTGACAAAACTTAATGTATAAGAGTCGAATAGCATTCTTTGATTTTCAATAAACTCCCTGGTTATTATGTATTTTATCAAAAAAAAGCAAAGAACTACCCTTTTTGTCTATTTTTGGACTGTCACAGGTAGCTTCGGGTGCCTGTCACAACTTTATATCAGTACCTCCGCGAAGGTACCTGTGATAGTTTACCATGCGTGTATATATCATATTAAACTTCAAAGACTAGAGTAAAAACAGTGAAGATCTAGATGAATTGGCTCATGAGGTGCTTCATCAGGATCTATGCTATTTGCAAATTCAGCTATTTTTGTCTCTGGCTCTAAAACCATGCCTGAATAGTATTCTGGTCTGGGCCAACTGTGTTACTTAGGCATTCACTGTTGGGTCAGATTCTTCTCTCTTAGTTATATACACAAGAGTTGATTGAAGGTTAATGGGTACACATAATTTCCTGGCATTTTTACCAAGGGAATTTACTTTTGTGACTTCCTTGGAGTTCCTGGAAGAAGAAGCTCTTTCAGTTTTTTTCATCAAATCCTAGTTCAATATATGCCTTTATCAAATTGAACATTTTAGGCTTCAGAATTAAATGAAAATCAATTAATTTCAGATGATTACCACCCTGGCTCCCCAGTTGTATTATTTGGTATTCTGCCACATGAACAAAAGATGTCAGTCCTCAACCTGGTTGTCAAAAAATGTGCGGAAGTCACAAGACCCATCAAATCAAAAGAGAGGCTTGTATTTCATATTGGCTTCAGGAGATTTTCAGCATGTCCAATCTTTTCTCAGCATACAAATGGAAGTAAGCACAAGGTATGTACAAACTAGTATATTTTGCTTTCAAAATTGCTGGAGGAATCAGATATTAAGTTGAATGGGTACACCTTAAGGGGAAGCAATTCTTCAGTTTTCATTTTTGCCTTCCTTCTCAATAGGGGTCAACTCTTATAAGAAAGAATTTGCTCCTGTAGGAGCAAATTGTTTCCTGTATGAGAGACCTCTTTTAAAAGGAGTCAAAAAAGTTGTTTTGTATAAATGGCAGAAAAACATGGAGTTTTTGTATAAATGGCAGAAAAACATGGAGTATCTTACCACCAAAATCTTAGTATAAATTGTATAGTGAGACTGCCAAGGGGGTTGTTAAGACAACTTTTAAAAACTTTGACATTGAATTTTTTATATTCAGTCTGGTTTGATTATATACATAAATAAAGCATAATTCAATCTCTATATTATTGTATTGTAACATTGACCATGAAAGATAGTCCTTGTTGCAGTTTGTTTAATGCAGTTACATTGTATGCATTGCACACCTCAGCACTATATAACTAAAACAAGTTGTAACAGTTACATTCTGGCTTGGTGAAAATTGTAAGGTAAAGAATGTTATTACAGCTCTTTAAAGAATGTTTTATTTTTTCTGTCAGTTTGAGAGATTTTTACCAGGAGATACAGCAACATGTGCCACACTCTACGCCCCCATCACATTTCCACCTGCTCCTGTACTTGTGTTTCAAGACAGGCCATTTGGTAAGTTTAATATGATCAATTTTTGGATCCATTATAGTATATGGAAAAGTGAAAAAGGAAATTCAAGAAAAAGTCTGAATTAAAAAGCGGAGGATGAGTAGCAACCCTGCTGAGTTTGGCTTTGTCCATCTGAAATCTGAGTCCATTGCAGATGATAGATCAGTTTCAATGAAACCTTGTTCTGTTTTGAGCCTTCTTACCCCCATGGCATTTATTGTTATTTTTAATTTCTCAGATACCATAAAAATTCTAAATATTGCGACACCTATAATAATTACCTTAACTGTCCTATAAATGAAACAGTTTGGTTTTATAATTCGATAATTGTCCTAAAGGATGCAGATGGAATGGTAAACAGTGTAGGGCCTGATCAGACTGCTCTTGAAAGAGCAGTCTAATCTGGGCTTGCACTGTTTGCTTAGGCCTGTCTGTCCCAATACTTAGAATTTTTACGGTACCATAAATAAACATTTGTATGGCATATGCACCGTTCTGCAGCAGTGGCCTCAGATCACTGCTTGGTGGATGACTTTTGAGGAAAAAAAAGTGGTGACAGACAGGTATCAGTACCATATATATTTGGTTATAAGACAGATGTTTACCATTCAAACACAAACATGTATATCAGTCATGTAACTTGGCCAAAAGAATCCAAAGATCTAGATCTGGGGTCATATTTATAGAACCACTTAAGATGTTGCTGTGCTGTTGCTAAGGCTAAATTTCTCTGAAGGAGATTCCCTACAACTATGAAATTTGCTCTGGAGGAACAGTCCTTATGGACTGTTCCTCCAGAGCAAATTTCATAGTTGTAGGGAATCTCCCTCATAGAAATTTAGCCTTAGCTACAGCATAGCAACCACTTAAGTTGTTTTATAAATACGGCCCCTGTTTTACAAGACAGATCTTGGAGATTATTTTGGAAGGGGAAAACCCCTGTTTTATAACTGAAGAAATATGGTACATATACAAATACTTTGGTTAGAAAAGTATCCCTTTGTTGCAGGTAACCAGGAGCTGATTGCCAAGGGAACCATGTTGTCAGTAGATCCAGACAGAATTATAGCTAAGCGTGCTGTTCTTAGTGGATACCCGTTCAAAATCAACAAGAAATCCTGTGTTGTTAGATACATGTTCTTCAACAGAGGTAATGGAAATTCCAGTCTTTTCTTTGTTATTATAATTGAGCCACGACCCGAGAAAACAAACAAAGTGATTGTGCGCCCAGCGCAGACTCAGGTCCGCCTGGGCATCCGCCCAGTCTGATCAGAGTCTTCGCTGTCCCCTTGGAGGTAGCTACCCCTAGCTACCCTGTAACACTTAGGGAAGAGTCTGATGAGACTGGGCAGATGTCCAGGCTAATCTGAGTCTGCTCTGGGCACACAACCATTTTGTTGGTTTTCTCATGTTGCGGCTCATATTTTAGAGGATGTTGTGTTAAATCAAGCTGTCAGTGTGCTTATCTGTTCAAGAAAAGTCTGGTGTCTGCCATATCTCTGGAAATGTTTATGGGAATTTAGAAGACAATGGAGTATGTCACACACTGTTTGTACGGCCAATGTCAATTGTGTTGCCAGACCATGTCAAAATGCCATCCCAAATGTCAGTCCCTAATATGGATTCTAATCTGGACTTCTGGTGGGGTTTTGATAATAATTCTGAAATATCTTTTGTTGCTCCAATGAATAATGCAGTGGTCCAGAACAGAACTGTCTCAGTGAGGCAGTTCTAATAAGGGGCCACAACATATGCTTTTCCGATGAACAGAAATTGTCAGAATTATCTATAAAAGCACAGTCTCTGTTTTTGTCTTGCTTTAGCATAATTTGAGACAGGTATTGCATTTTGTCCGGACAAGTAGCAGCATAAACTTTGTCAACTTCCTTGTTTAGCTCTGTGAATGCCTGGATAGTGGAGACACAGCATTCCACAGGGTTCCTGTGATTTTATGTGATAGTAAGTTCATGATTCAAGATCCAATATGTTTAACCCTTTTCTATTTCAGAGGATATCAACTGGTTCAAGCCAGTTGAATTGAGAACAAAGTGGGGCAGACGAGGACACATAAAGGAACCATTAGGTAAACTGCTACTGTAGTTGCACAATTTTTTGTAAATATGTACATGTATTCACTATTTTCCACATCAAAACTGTGATTTCAGTTTTATATTATGAGGTTTTACACTTTATGGACAACACGAGGTCCAAATAAAACCTTTGACTGTTGTTATTTGAGCCACAACACAACAAAACCAACGAAGTGTCATGCACCCAGCGAAGACTCAGATCAGCCTGGGCATTCACCAAGTCTGATCAGAGTCTTTGCTGTATGCATGGAGGTAGCTTAGACTGTTAGCTACCCTACGCAAAAAGTCTGTTTCGGACTAGGTGGATGCACAGGATGATCTGAGTCTGTGCTGGGCGCACAACCACTTTGTTGGCTTTCTCGTGTTGCGGCTCATTTGTTCCTGTAACAGGTTGCAGTATCATTGGCATCAAGTTTTTCCACTTATGGTTCCATAGTTCCAGAAACTGTGTGGGGCTGACTGAAAATTCAGCATTTTTTTTTCTTTTGTCTTGTAAAAGTTCATATACAGCAGCAGCACTGACCAGTCATAAATATTGGGATTCTAGAGTGACACCGAAAGTTTTCTGCCTTTATGAAAGGGAACTTACTTCTGTGACTATTTGTTTGCTTCCCTGAACAACATAGCCTTTCCAAAATGGTGCACTTCACATGCATATGCTTTACGATAGTTATATCATGATGAACCTAATAGAACATCTGGGCCCAGTTGTTAAAAACTAACGACGTCATTAGTTAAGGCGACGTTAAAATTTCAAATGTTAATAACTCAAATATGCCAATATTTTTTGTTTAAAAAATGTGAGAAGCTTTTGCATTGCAAAAGCTTCTCACATATTTTCAACAAAAAATATCAGTGTATTTGGCTATAAAGTTGTAAAACACTTAACGAGTTGACCTCTTAACGAGCTCGGTACCCTAATGATGCTTTGAAAAACTGGGCACAGAACGTCATACAATACATACATCTGACTAGTTTTCTTATTTTCTCAACAGGAACTCATGGGCATATGAAATGCATATTTGATGGCCATCTCAAATCACAAGACACTGTGTTAATGAACTTGTATAAGCGTGTGTTTCCCAAATGGACATTCAGTCCGCACGTCATAGTGCCTCCAAGGGTCAAGGTTATCAAGCCAGTTACGATGGAAACAGTTGAAGAGGAAGGAGATGGGGATGCCTTTTCTTTGTTTGACTGAAATCTGTTGATGTGCTATTGTTATCAAAGAGTGTTAAAGATTAAAAGAAGAAAAACTTTATTGTTGTTTTTTATTTTTCATCTACTTCCAAGTTTTACAGTTTTCTTTCTGACATCAAGAAGTTTACATATTCCAACAAATATGGACATAATTCTAGGATTTCTGTGGATTTATGTCCAGGTCAGCTAACAGAGAAGACTGACTATACAGCTTTAAGCCTTTGCTGCCTTTCTAGGTTTCAGTATAATTGTAGTACATACTGATCAGATACAAATCTTCAGAAAAGTCTTCACTGTTTGCATAAAGCTTGTATCTGTCCCATGCATATGTTCATATAGTCTTAGTTTTAAGGTGTACTGCTCTACGGACTGGCTGCAATTTTACAAGCAGAAAACTTACAACAGTATTTGCTGCCTGTAAGGTGAATCTCTTGTGTGGGGAGCAATCTTTAGATAGCAAAGTCTTTCTTTTTTCAGTGAAGCCCTCCTTGAGAGCACATTCTTTCCTTCAGTAATAACACCACCCTCCACACATATGGCACACCAACCTCCCAGAGCCCTAAATAAGAGGGAGTATTTGTTGATAATTAGGGATAATTATGATAATTCTGCATAAAGCGATATGTTGTGACCCCTCATCTGAACCATCTCGACAGGCAGTTCAGATGAGGGGTCACAACATATTGTTTCAGTGAGAAATAAGAAAAATTATCCTCAGTAATCGTCAAATACTCAAGCTCTGCTCTCCACACATATGCAGACACAAATAAATGCTCACACTCATGCAAATGCTTTATAAATATGAGGGCACTGTAGTTGGTGCTCTTTTGTAGTTCTGTCCCAAACTATGTGACATAATTGACGATACTGAAATGTTCCATGCTTCACAAGTGCCCCAGGTGAGAAAGGGTAATGGGGATAATTAACTTCTCCATACAAGCATAGGTGACCCTAATTAGAACTGTTTTGCCAAGATGGTTCTAATAAGTGTCACAACATGTTTTTAAAGAGAAATAAAAAAATTATCATGGAATTCTCCTTAAACCACATCTTATCTGGAGCTCTGACAGATGCTGGATAACAATTGATGAGTGACGATTTGGAGGTTTTCCAGCATGTGGCCTCTTTAGTATTTGTCTGAACTCTTGTTATCCTTCCAGGTTAGGGTCCCCTTGTAACTGTCTTTCATACATAGTCTTAAGAATAGACATGCTATTACTAAACTTGAGTTCATTTATTCTTGCAGCATTACACCACCTGTAAAAGAAAAATTATTAAAGACATCATTTTATCATATGACGTCGCTGTTATTCAGTGGATAACTTCATATCATAAAAATCATATGACCACACGTGTAATAACACTTTGGTGCACACACATGCTGTCACTGACAACATCCATGTCAACAATGCCTTTTCTAACTGAAATAATGTTCATTTTGAAGACGTAAAATCCCATTTTAAAGGGTCATATGGCAAACAGAATCTTACACTCGTGGACATTTCATATGAAATTTATGACACTCACCAAAAGGTTGTTTCATAAATTTCATATGAAGTGACCACTTGTGTAAGATCCTCTATATACATGTAGGGCCCAGGGCCCAGAGATTCAAAGCATTGTTAGCTTAAATCAGTCAAGGAGTCATTTAGTCTTCTTGTACCCATAAAATCAAGTTTGCTCATATTTTTTGTTGAAAAAAAGCTCTGTTTTTTTTTTCTCTGCAAAACAAGAGGGCCATGAGGCCCTGAATCGCTCACCTGAGTTAAAAATATGACAATAAATCTGTTTTAAGCTAATGCGAGCTTATATGAGCATGTTTCCATCTTGGATCATAGATCAAAGGTTTAGCCATATATTGGCGAGAAGGCCAGCTTAGTAATTTGTCCTAGTTAATGTCTGACTACTACAGGATATTGAATACAGGCCAGATATCTAATACAGGGTGGATGATTATGTGGTGTTTCAGTCGTGTTGTCTGACACCCCGGGGATCTCCAGGTGTTGTAATATGTTGTTTCTGTCAAGTCCTCATCTCTGATTCATCATAGGTCTTATCTGTGATTTCTGTGTTCCCTGTGATGGTCTACTGATTCACGCGGACCAAACAGCTAACTAAATGTTTTGAACTATTGTAGAAGCAGAGGGTGAGGGTTTCAATCCAGTTTAAGCCCAGTTATCTTAACTGACCGTTCCAAGGCAGTACTTCTGATGTGGTTCCTCGTTGTTACATGTTCTTATGTCCCCTTGTGTGAATAGCTGCCCATTCTGCTTTTTGTTTTGTTTTGTAATTTATGTTATAGGTGGGCAAGTACGATAGTTGTGCACTAGGTAAACTGAAGAAAAAATGAAGAAATTAAATGTTCTTTAATTCATTTATTTATTTTTTTTTTGTTGTTGTTTCAGATAAACAAATATGTGAACAAATATTTATGGAAGAGCTTGATTTTCAGAAAGAGCTAAAATTGTGTACCTATATTCAGACAAAAGGATAAGAAAATTGTTCATTATTTCCTTAATGCTCAGTGAGTTTTCATGCGGTAAAGTGCAGACACCATGTCTTCATTTTGCAGCAAACAACTATTTATATGTTTTTATGTTACGTGCTGTAGTTTTCAAGAATACTTTGAGCAAAGGCTTTCTGACTTTCCTCAGGCAGTTTGGAAAATACAGTATGCAAGGAAATGGCTCTTTGGTAATGGCTTGCTGCAAAAGTGGCAAGGTATCTGTATCTTAACACATGAAAATTGATAGAGTATTAAAGAAATAATGATAAAATTTCTTGCTTAATCTGTCCAAATATAGGTACAAAATATTATGTGATACTCAACTGTGTGATTTAATTAACTGATATTTACAAATTCAGAATGTTTATTTTGCCTGCTATTTATGAACTTCATGATTTACAACACAGAAGATGAAAACCCCCATGGGCAAACAACATTGAATAAACACTGAATCAACACTGATTCAATGTTAGTAACTGTTAGTTAGGCAATTGAATCTATGTTGATTCAATGTTGATTGCCTGCTATATTACAAGTAATAGTTGCCTGTTTTATGTGGATGGAAATTTGCAGACTAGTAGTATACTATCTCAGAAAAGAAATGGTACATAATAATGACTGTCAACAGGTTTATGATAATTCATTTCAGTACATTTCTATGCAATCTTAATAAAATAGCTGAAATACTCTTTATTCACCAATTTCAAATCATATATGGTGTAATTTTGTTAACAAGCCTTGAGAGATAATAAGACAGTTAAAATGAAATTAATATACTAGGTGTGGGCTCCATTTGCATTACTGAAGTGGTAAAACATCAAGAAATTATGAACATCTCCCTCTGGTATGGCATTTAAGATGTAAATCAAGACTTGCTTTGAGCTAATGTCACTGGCTAAAGATATCTATCAAAATGATGCAAAATATTCCACATGGAAGAACATTCACATGATGTTGATAATCATAACAGGCATTGTTGAAACAGCTGTCACTTGTCATCAGTATGCTGTATGTTGTTACACCTGATGTGTTAGATTTAATGAGATGACATTTGTCTGAAACAAATGTGAAAATGTGGCATGCGATACCATCTTCAGAACATGCCATATCCTGTAAGGGTATGAGAAGCATTCACTGTGTTTCCTACATTCCCTGTGGAGTATGTCATGACAACTTTCATAAGCAGAATGTTGATACAGCATTAAACAGCACTGGTTTTCCACCAATTTTGAGTCTTTTGAATGTGCCGCTGTGCCTACTGAGCCCTGTCATAATTAAATATGTGTTTATGTAACAGTTTTGAGCACGGTCTTCTTACAGGCAATGGTTATCAACTGTTCTGTGAACTGTGTATCATTCTAGTAGAAAGTCAAATACCACATAATGATGCAGTGTTAGATTCCAATTTCCAACAGCAAAGAATGTCTGATTTTGATTCACTGAAGCTAGAGTTCTTCACAGTTCATCTTAAATATTTGTTCTGTGACTGTATTATCCAAGGTTTGTATTACACACTGGTTGTTCTACAAGTTAATCATCAAATTCTTTTCTTCTAGGCTACAGACAGCTGGCTGGCCAAAGATCAAACTGCGAGCCCATTGGTCAATAAATTATAAACAGGTGCTTTGAATACTGGTATATCCTAGATATCTTAAAAGTGTCATTTCAGTGCAACTTTTTTCCATTTCTTTCTTGCTTTGAGCAAGTGTACTGGTATCACTGTAACTTTGTATCATTTCTTTTCTTTCTTTGAGTGAGTATACTACAATCCACTCTCATTGGGGGCAAAGTCCAAGGCTGACATATCACTGGTCTGAGATAAGAAATATGTACAAAATGTTTCATCTGTTTGATCTGACAAAGAACTTTGAGATATCCTTGTTTTTAACAGCCATTTTTATAGAAAATGGCAACCTCAGAAAAGTCAATATGACACTTGAACAGCTGGATATATACTGTCAAACTTGTCTTTAGCAATTAAAAGCTCAAAGGAAGGTCTAAAACTGCTTGCTTATGATAGGTGCTTGCTAAATACAGCTTAATTAACATCAAAAGTCCTAATTCTGGATATGAGATTAAGCCCTCATAAGAATGATTTTTGCTTAGAAGAGTTGGTCTTAAAGGTAGGTTCCTGCACTTTGGAATGCATCATAATTCTGATGATCTTTCATCCAAGTAATTGGAAAGCACTTATAAAAGGGAATTAATAAGTTTCACTAAAAAGTGTAAATCAAAGAAAATTTTTGCAAGGGATTTCCTAACTCTGCTTCGCACACCAGTTAGCGCTATTTTTAGTTCGCGCCAAAAATAGCTAACGCAGCTGATGTCATGCTGCATTGCATTTTGGGATAGTTTTAACCCATCCGCCATGCCAGGACCTCTAGGAGAGCTCACGTCAAGGGAAAATTGACCTTTGGAGAATGGCATCAGAAATCACGCACTTATAGACATAATAAACATAGTTATTTTTAGAACTGGAATTCCAACGAAAGAAAATAAACCAAAAGGGAAAACGACAATTTTCTTCAACATCTGACGAGTTTCTCAGTAGCAACAAATTCAGAAAAATAAGAGAATTCAATACTGCTCAGAAAAAGACGAAATTATTTTGTGGACATAATTGACATCGCTAGCCCAGGAACCTACCTTTAAAGACAGGTCTGGCTGTATTCCTTAACAAATGATTCAAAAAAATATCATATCTACAAGAAATGAAGTAGTTTACATAAAAAGCTGGTTTGGGTTTTACTGAAAACAATGCATCTATTCTTACCCGATGAAAATTCAGCAGGATGCTGTGTCTTGCCTATCCGCTCAATGTCACCAGACAGAGCTAAACAAGATAAAACCAACTTAAGCTTATGTGCCACTATCACCACTTAAAAAGTAATGGGTATGTCTCTCTTTCTAGTATATGCAGGCATGACAACACACTATAATGATATGTCTTTACTAATGCGCCGGGCCGGGTAGCGCAATCGGTAGGGCACCTGACTCGTAAGTCAGAGGTCCTGGGTTCGAATCCCGGTCTGGCCACATACTTTCGTTTCTCCTTCCGCTGATTCAAGAAGGGTAGTTGTCAGTTACTGGCGGAAGTATGTGCACTTAGTACTGGTTAACCGCTTAGGAGGTCTAAGCCTGCCCAGGAGTAGTGTGGTTAGGTTAACTGACCGTCCCGACATGACCTTAGTTGTTTACCGTGGACGTTAAGCATCAAATCAACCAACCAACCAACTTTACTAATGCAGTGGAGAACGTTTATGCTTATCCTAGTATTTGATTGAGCATTATTCAGGGACTAGTGGTATACCCTGATATTACTGCAGTGTTAATCATAGTCAAACTTACTACTCATTAATGCAGAATCTTGAAAAATTGTATTACCACATTCACTGTTTAAATACAAGAACAAATGCCTAGCCAGAAGGAAATTAACATGCGCATCAATAATGAAATGAAGTATTTCAGTTTGAATATGCTAAAATGCCCTTCAACACTGTAACTACCACAAATTAATACTGTTTCTTAAAATATTAAGTACCATATTTACTCGGTTATAAAATGGCATTTTTTCTTACTTAGAATGAATATCTAATCTAATCTAATACCTAAATATCTAAATCAGTCTTGAGAAACTCTGTTATAGGAAGGGTTTTCCCCTTCCAAAAGAAATTCAAATTAAGCTAGATCTAGTTTTTTGAGACTGTTTTTGAAGGGAAAAAAAAACTCTTATCTTATAACCGGAGAAATATGGTTCATAAACCAAACAAAACAGGAATACAGAGGTAAAATGTATAATGAATGATGAAAAGATGACTTAACTAATTTACATTCTCAATAACTCTATGTTTAATAGAGAAATACACATAAAAGGGTTTAATGATGAAAAACATATAAAAGGAAAAGGTTTTCAGTAACATCCTGTTTATAAGGGCAGCAGAGGCTAAAGGCCCACTGCATCTTGGATACATGGATAATGGATGACTTGTAATTCTGATGCCTGTTTATAACAGATTTCAGCCATATCAGGATAACTGAAAGGTGATAATGTAAGCATGTATGCAATGTAGCCCTAAGAATAGTAAGAATTCTACCTTTAGCCAGATTCTAGTCCAAATCTGCCAGATCAGCAGGCCAGTGGTTAACCAAATGAGCTAAAGAAGCTCCTGTATTTTGGATACAGCATATGGAAGGAAAGCCCACCTGCTTTATCCTTCACCCACACTATAAAAAGGTGCCCACTTATGCTGGATTGAAGGAGAGTATTCCAATCACAGGCTGGCTGAACCTAGATTCTAATCTGTAACTCTCTGTACCTTAACTGACCATCTCTAACCACTTAGCCTTGGCACCTCTCTGCATAGGTTTTCTCTCCTAAAACAATCCCAAATATCTAGATCCATCTTGTAAGATGGATCTTGTGTTGGGGATTGTTTTGGAAGGGAAAACCTCTACCTCCAAACCTGAATTCTAACTTATAGCCTTCTATACCTTAACAGGTGATCTACGGTACCCTTGTAAATAGGTTTTCTCTTCTTAAACAATCAAAAAAATCTAGATCCATCTTCTAAGATGGAGCTAGGGTTTCAGCATTATTTTGAAAATGAAAACTGGAAACCTCTACTTATTTTATAAACAAATAAATAAGATTAGGATAAACTAGATAAGGTATTTGTAAAACACTATGCCCCCTACCATATGCCTGACTCTAACAGCGAATGGTCTATACTAAATTTATTAACGAAAATCGTTCAAAAGTTAATCAGTCATTTCACTCATCATCTCCAATCAGCCAACCATGTTTCAAGTCTCTTGCTCAAATACTTTTTGAGATAACTTGCTGATAAGCTTAAATGGCAAAAAATACCAAGGACCATCAATTGACAGAATTTGTTCAGAAGTTAATCAGTTTATCTACTCATTATCTCCAATCAGCTGACCAAGTTATTGAGTCCCTAGGTCAAATACTTTTCGAGATATCTTGCTGACAAGTTAAAAAGCCAAAAACTTTCAAAGGGACAAAAAAGTTGACGGAATTCGTTCAAAAGTTAATCAGTAAATCTACCCATTATCTCCAATGAGCAGACCAAGTTTCAAGTCCCTAGCTTTAATGCTTTTCGAGATATCTTGCTGACAAGGTTAAAATGATGAAAATTTCAAAGGACCATAACTCCAAAAATAATTAACAGAATTCCTTTAAAAGTTAATCAGTATATCTAGTCATCATTCCTAATAAGCTGGCAAAGTTTCAAGCCCATAGCTTATATCTTTCTGACAAGGTTAAAATGCTGAAATTTTCAAAGGGCCATAACTCCAAATATAATAAATTCAATTCATTCAATAGTAAATCAATTCTTCTACTCATAATTTCTAATAAGCTGGCAAAGTTTCAAGCCCATATCTCAAATGCTATTTGAGGTATCTTGCTGACAAGATTTCATCATGGTTCTTTCTAAAGGGCCACAACTCCAAAAATAATTAACAGAATTTGTTCAATAGTTAATCACTTTACTTATCATTCCTAATAAGCTGGCAAAGTTTCAAGCCCATAAGTCAAATACTTTTCTAGATATCTTGCTGACAAGTTAAAATGCTGAAATTTTTGAAGGGCCATAACTCCAAAAATAATTAACAGAATTCGTTCAAAAGTTAATCCAGTCTTCTACTCATCATCTCTAAAAAGCTTGCAAAGTTTCAAGCCTGTAACTTAAACTCTTTTTGAGATATCTTGCTGACAAGATTTCATTCTGATTGTTTCCAAAGGGGTATATCTCCACAAATGGAGACAACTCAGACATGAAAAAAAAAAACATGGGTCAGATACATGTATTTTTTGATGATGAATCCATATATGAAATTTCAGAACCCAAGCATGCATGGTTCCTCACATATGGTATGCGTCATGCATGGATGTACAGATGGATGCATGGACAGATGCACAGACAGATGCATGGACAAACAACCCAGAAACAATATGCCCCCTCAACTTCTTTGAAGTTGGCAGCATAACAATAGTAAATAACAAAATTTGGTTTGGTGGCCACCCATCCTTGTTATAACCACCAACAATACCAACCGCTGACTGCAGGCTGGTATTGCTAATTACCTTGTGGGTGAATTCTATGTGTTCTTTCACATGCATAATATTTGTTTTATCTATGCATCTAGTGCACAATAAACAAGTCTGTGGTCACTCCAGTAAGCCTCAATAACACCACTAGATGCTGGACAGTTTGTAAAAATCAGATCTATCACTGATCCAGAATCAGTAGTTGACTGATTGATGTGTTGCTCACATCTGAATTGTTTCATCATGAAATCTACAAAGTTTGAAGTATTGTCATTTGCATGTATGTTAAAATCACCTATTATCACTAATTTGGTTTGCATATCAACCAATGGGATGAGATGATGCTGAATAACATTTCTTAAAGTGGTCTGCACACTTTTAGGGAATTTGTAGAAGTATACAACTTGGAAACAGCCCTTTACATTGCTGTACATGGTAGTTAACATAAATTCACATATGTCAGACTGGAATTTTTCTATTCTCTGAATTTCAAAATAATCCTTAATGTACAAAGCAAGCCCATGGTATGGCCTGTTCCCAGAATCATGTCCTGTTTCATCCATTCTCAACAGTTTGAAATTCTTCAGAGCAAAATGATTACTATCATCTCTTGCACACAGTCTGGATTCAGCAAACCCTATCACATCTGCTGACAAAACATTTGGTTCGAATTCAATATCCTTAAAGTGCTTATGCAAGGACCTTGCATTATTAAATGCAATTTTGACCTTCTGTGAATCAACTTTATATAAAGGAACATAACAGAGTTCAAGGAGTGCCTCTGATTTTAACCGCTGCATCTCAATTTTCACTTGTTCATCCACAGCCATGGCTGCTTCATTCAAATTCAAAATATATAAATTTTCTAATTTTCTTACTCTACTAAGAGCAACATAATGAATATGTGGTTGTTTCCTGACTCTTGTCTGAGACAAGTCTACTACAATTTCATCAACTGTAGACCCCTGAGCTTTATGGATAGTTTTACCTGCTGATGGTTTCAAAGGAAATTGAATTCTTTGGTATGTTTTGAAGTTGTATATAAATGTTCGTTCTATATCAAATATTGGAGTCCACGCTTTATCAATGTTTGTGCTGTATAAACCCCTATTAGAAAATTTCTCACGAGTTGACTGGCCAATTTGGGAATCTTGAAACAAAACCCATATAATACTGGGACGATCTGTGCCTTCCATTTTGTACTCAATGAACTTGACAACACATGTCGACCCATTTGTCAAACCATCCTCTACATTGACATTGACTGTTATATCATAAATCATTCCAACTGCTACTGTCAACAGCTTTTGTAAATTAGCAGTTTTGTTTGAATCGTCTGGAAGTGCTTCAATGAGTTTTCTGCATTTGTTAATAGAAATATTTGCAGAAACAACTGTATCATGACATGGGATAACAACTTTTTCTTCTGATAATCTATTCAAATAATTCTCATTATGTCTATCTACAAACTTGTTTTCAGTGAATAAATGAGGAGCCTCTTTTGGATAATTTGTCATATGGGGACTGATACTATGTTTCTTTAATTCATTTTTGTCATCTACTGTCAGCTCATTCTGTCGAAGCCGATTCAGCATCTGAGCAAAGTCAACATCATCTTTTTGTCTCATGATATCAACCAGCTCGTACAATCTAAAATAATCCTTCCACAAATTATAAGATAAAGCTGAAGCACCCTTTGAGGGATCACTGAAAATCCACTTGTCACACACTGGCATCAGCTGGTACAAATCTCCCACAGCAATGATGCTTAAACCGCCAAAACTGACTTTTGTTCCGGTAAGCTGTTGCAAACGAGTATCTAAAAAGGTTAGCGTGTTTGTTCCTACCATAGAGATTTCATCTATAATAATAACTTTTAAATGTCTGTATTTTACTCTGAATGTGTTGAGTTCATCAGCTGACAAAAGGTCGCTCCCTTGTTTGAACTTCTTTAAGAAAGCTGAAGCAATAGTGACACCATTGATATTATATGCAGCTTTGCCAGTGTAGGCACACAGAAGAACTCTAATATCATCAGGATTTTCTCCTTCCCTCAAATTTAGAAATCTATACAGACTTTGATACAGTGCTTTAATTAGCACAGATTTGCCAACACCAGCTCCACCTGACAAAAATGCGTAAAGTGGTTCTTCTTTACATTTTATCCAATACAGAACATGATTGAAAAATTCCCTTTGTCTCAAATTTAAACTCCTGAGCAAATTTAAGTACTGTTCATCTGGTAACATGACTCCATTTATTTCTACAGATGGCACTGAACAAGCAGACTGTATCTCTATACCAATATCATACTGACGATGTTCTACTACTCTATCTGGATTAAAATATACAAAGTTTTCAGCTTCTTTTTCACCTTCTTCTACTGCTTCTCTGTTTTCATGCTCTGTATTAGGTGCTATCTCATCATAAGCATCTTCCTCTTCTGCCATTTGCCTTGCAAGCTCAAGTTCTTCAATATGATGTTCATACTGGCTGCGTTTAGATTCAAGAGTGTCTTTCAAGACATTGTAATGAGCTTCATATGTTTCAAACAAACCTAACAAATCTTTTGCTTCATTTCTCCAGGGCATAAACAGCATAAGTCGTTCTCTGTAGTAATTTTCTGGGTCTTTCTTTACATTATACCTCACATAACGTATTATTCTAGGATTTCTCCTACGTTTATACTTTGTTCCATTCTTCGCTACATATAACAAGTCTGATCCATGAATTTCAGATTCAATATTCTCATCATTATCATCTTCAACATTCTCATCACTAGATTCACATGAACTATCATCATCCTCATTTGTATCTGCAGTCCTTTCAGGTAACCTATTCTCTTTCGGATAAACAACATCAACTTTAGAGACATAATCTGCCAAACAGAATTTCTGAAGTTGTCTAGGTCGTTTTGCATACCTCTGAATTATATTGTCTGATTCTATGTCTGTAGATTCAGCAGGAAGTTCATCAAGCACAGATTTAGATTTCAGTAAAAATATTCTTTCTTCTGGGATAGAGGTATTGATGAAAACAACGTCCCTTGTAGCTTTTGTTAAAGGAATCTGCAAAGCAAGATATACTGCTTCTTGTGCACTCACTTCAACACAATTTGAAAACACATTTCCAATATGTCTTACTTGTTTCTTTATATCAAAATTTCCTTTGCGAGCTTCTCTTGCTGCTGCATCAAGCTGTGCGCTCATGCCTCTTTGAGATTTGCTTATATATCCAACAACATATGCTGCACAACCATATGGTTCAAGAACCATCTGAATATCAAGATTTGCTTTCCATCCAAGAAGAATCGTTCTGTTAAACAAATTAATTCTCATCTCATTTGGATTCCGCTTGAGAAAAATTTTGGGAGCACTGAGAGAACTTCTTATGCACTTGATGTAGTTTTCAAGATCCATCTTGGCAACTTGCTCCAAAAAATCATCAAATGTAATTTCAGAGACATCTTTGTACTCATTCATTGATTTTTGAAGTTCTGAGTGTTTCTTTTTGTATTTCTCTATGTCTTCATCCAGAGGATGCAATAACATTGTTCTTGGAAGAGGAGGCAAAGGAAATCCAAATCTACATATTGCCTTTCCTTTCTTTCTGCAGGACTTTGAATGCTTATGTGACTGAAGTTCAACAAGCTCCCCAATTTCTTCATCAGCAGCACTGCATGTAAGGTAATTATCAACAAACTGAATTATTTCTTCGTCCGTGTTTTTTTCCAACTTAGGAGCATTTTCAATCCAAATAAGCATGTGGATATGAGGAGACCCACGTTGCTGAAATTCTACTCTATAGAAGAAATCTATCACTTTCCCAATAGGTTCAATCTCACTTTTAAGGACACTGTTCAAGAATTCGTGAACTCTGTGATCAAAATATCTGGAACAAGTTACTGGGTCTTTCTGAACAAGTCTTGTTTTCTCTTGCCAAGTTAAAGCCTCTACATCCTTGTCTGAATATTCAATCGCATCATTCAGTTTTGCTAACATCTTCAGAAGATCATTCCATCTAGTATCAGCGGCTGACAAAGACACAAACCAAGTTGGTAAAGACAGTTGCCTGATCATTGCAAATATGTCTTTCTTCCTTTTTTCTAGATAAGCTGGAGAATTTCTAAGCTGACGAAATATACAATAACCTTCATCAAGTTTCACAAGCTTCTCCAAATATGCTGGATCTCTTGCCTCAGCTGCTGTAATTTTCTTGCCTTTATTTTTACATCTTCTTACAGCTAAATTAACTTTGTCACTTATTTGTTTCATTTGTAACTTTTTATGCTTGAAGAAAATGTTTGGAACAGACTGAGCAGCTCTTCTATCAATGCTTCGTAGCTCCCATTTAACAATGTCACTGTAATGAACTAGAGTTGTTCTCTCGGTTTTATCAGGACGCCTCTGGCCACAAAATATAGTTGGAAAACACAAATACTCTGCATCTGTATCTTGATACAAACTAAGGGGATGTCGTCCTTCTCCAGGAGCAAAGGTCAACACTTGATCGAACTTATTTTCAATATTAGCATCATCCACTAAAGTATCAACGTTTCCAACACGCTCGTTACTATCCACCTCACTGAATCCATCTGATTCATATCCGTCACCATTTTCTTTATCTTTAGGTACTGAAGGAACTGTTTTACCTTCATCCTGCAAAGGATTATTGAAGTGGCTATCAAGATTTGTATTTTGTACTGACACTTCTAGAAACTCTCTTACAGTATCCTCTGCACTTTCAGTTACTGCTTGAAACCAGTTGTTGTCAACTGTAATGCCTGAATTTTTATACATGTCACTATTTGTTAAAAGCCAGTGTAATGCTGTCAGAACTCTCAATGGTCTTACATTTTCTTTGAAGTCTATTTTCTTATATGACAGTTTTTTCTTCAACTGGATGGCAATTGTAAAATTTTCATCCATAGGTCTTGGAAGAGAGTTCACAGTGGGCTGAATATCGACGGGTACATTTATTACATTTCCTTTCAGTGAATACTGCCCACCACGTGGCAGTTCTCTAATTTGCATGAATGGAATACGCAGTGCTATTAATCTTTCTTCAAGCTGATGCAAATCTAACTCTGGAGGTTTGTTTGGCCATTTCATTCCATTTGCAACGGACAGTTTGGGAATTTTACCATCTTTTAATGCTAACAAACAAGTGTGACATATCCACTCTTCATTATTGACTGATTTAAACTTTGTGCAACACTTCAAGCTGGATGTCATAATGTTAGTGTTTTTCAGCACTGATACACTTTTTCTAAACCATGTTTGGTGACAACAAGTACATACGAACAGAGGGCCTACTGAAATATTTTCATGAAATTGTTTAAGACATTCTGCTACACTTTCATTTGCTTTTCTATCATATACTTTACATGGCTCAATTTCATGTGATATTTCTTCAGCAATTTTATGCCTTTTTGCTCTGTTCAGCTCAAGTGTATCTTCCATTTTTCTTTTCTCTTGCCTACGCTGCCCCTTAGCAATCCTTTCACATTCCATGAAGAAAGGGTTTTGCCTTTGCTTTTGCTTACTAGCTAGTTGATATATCTTCTCTTTTTCTTTAAAACCTGGGTCTTGTCTAGCAAATTGCTTCTGAGCACATTCCTGTGCTAATACTTTTGGCTGCTTTCTAGCAGACTGCTTTGATCCAAGCTGATTTACTCTTTCCTTTTCTTTAAAAGCAGGGTTTTGTCTGGCAGACTGCTTCTGGGCACATTCCTGTGCCAATACAGCTGGCTTCTTTCTAGCAGACTGCTTTGATGCAAGCTGATTTACTCTTTCCTTCTCTTTAAAAGCTGGCTGCTTTCTAGCAAACTGCTTTGATGCAAGCTGATTTACTCTTTCCTTTTCTTTAAAAGCAGGGTTTTGTCTGGCAGACTGCTTCTGGGCACATTCCTGTGCCAATACAGCTGGATTCTTTCTAGCAGACTGCTTTGATGCAAGCTGATTTAATCTTTCCTTCTCTTTAAAAGCTGGCTGCTTTCTAGCAGACTGCTTTGACGCAACCTGATTTACTCTTTCCTTTTCTTTGAAAGCAGGGTTTTGTCTGGCAGACCGCTTCTGGGCACATTCCTGTGCCAATACAGCTGGCTTCTTTCTAGCAGACTGCTTTGATGCAAGCTGATTTAATCTTTCCTTCTCTTTAAAAGCTGGCTGCATTCTAGCAGACTGCTTTGATGCAAGCTGATTTACTCTTTCCTTTTCTTTAAAAGCTGGGTTATGTCTGGCAGACCGCTTCTGAGCATATTCCTGTGCTAAAACACCTGGCTTCTTTCTAGCTGATTGCTTTGATGCAAGCTGGTTTATTTTTTCTTTTGCTTTAAAAGCTAACCTACTTCTTTGTTTTCTTTTAAATGCAGCATAGTATGCAGTGCGCCTTTTCTTCATTTTGTTATCATAGGGTTTTTTCTGCACACTCATTTCAACAGCAATATCTTGTGTTTTTTTCTGCTGTCTGATATTTTGATCCTCAAAATAATTTTCAAGAAGACATTCTGAATGATCAGTAACCCTATATTCAAGTTTACTTCCACTTTCTATTTCAGGTAAGAAGTCCTGATCTGTGCCAACACTATAATTTTCTGTAAATGTCAGAGCAACTGGCAGCAAATCATACTGTGATGTCATGTTTATTTGCATGCTATCATATACTGCATACATGTAAGTAATCAATTCATCTAAAGAACAGAATCTTATCAAAACTGAAAATCCATTGCATGATGAAAGACCATTCTGAGCATGAGAATGTGAATCAAAAAAATTGTACATGCCATCTTTTTTGTATACTGCAGAACATATTGCACCAATCATGACCAGGACATATGAAGAGGATTGAAATGCTCTGTACAGTGACTCATGAAGAGTTGGAGAAGTCGTGCTACCAAATTGCTGTATTGCAATGCCAGAAACAACATCTGACTTCATGATATCTATATCTCTTTTGAAGACATTTACATTTTCTGGAATTTCACCAAAAGTTAACAATCTACTGGTGTATTTCTGTTTAGCTTTCAATGAAGATAAGATTTTTTTGTATAGAATATCTCCTTCAATAAGTATTTGATCTACCTCAGTACTTGAGCAACTATTTGAAAACTGAGCATGAATAAGGGCACAAAGAGCATTTGACACACACTGGCTTGCCCGAGATTCTACACTGAATCTGTCACTTCCTTGATGAAATGAGCCACAGATAAATGACTGTGAATGAAATGGTTTGAACGATGTAAAAACTGAAATTTGCTGAAAGGGCTGACTTCCATTATCTGATTCAGTCAAACAAGGACCCTTAGTGTTGGTCAATATATCTGGGAAAGTACTGGTACCGGATTTGTACATGGAAGTATTATGATCTGCACTTTGTGACTCTAATTGACAATGTTTCTCTAGAGAACTTGTTTCATAATCTTTGGTCAATTGACAATGATCATTCCTTTGATGTGCCTGCTCGCTGACAGGTCTTGCCTCAATGAGGCCCTTGGTCATGACAGACTCTGAAGTCTGCATGAATTTAGGAGTCGACTCAGGAGCCAACCCGAATTTAGGAGTCGACTCAGGAGTCAACCCGAATTTAGGAGTCGACTCAGGAGTCAACCCGAATTTAGGAGTCGACTCAGGAGTCAACCCAGTCTGGTAGTTGCAGCTTCTATCCAAAACCGACCTTCTGGCTGCAGATCGTCTCCAGTTCTTTCTTCTAGGCATCCTGTACAATGTTCTCTTCTGCAGAAACAACAGTTCACTACTGTAAGTCTGTTTATATCCAGAAAAGATATCACATAAACTGTCCAATCTCAGAATATAACACAACTCAATAATATCACACACTTCTGCAGAAGTTCGTTGAAAAAGAACAGTTCATATAAAGCTTGATTTGATACCTATAAAAGAAATGGATATTATTAAACAGTACAATCTATTCATTCCAAAGTTTTTGAGCATCAGAATCTATCCCACTTGTTTAATTTTAATTTGTTGAAAAGTACAGCTCTCATTAAGCTTGAATTTACTCAAAAGAATTATCAAACTGTATGAAACTATTCATGCTGTGTTTTTCAAGATTAATAACATACGTGTATCTAATGATTTGTTTGTTGTAATTTTATAACAGCTTTGGTGCATAAGAGCAATATAAAGTATTTACAGAAAAACTGGGTACACTTGTCATCATATATTGTTCATGGAAAAATATAAACTGCATCAGTAGCAGTGTCAAAAGCATTTTGACTATATTGTAAAGATAAGAATTATTATCATATATATTGTAGGCTCTTACAGTTAAAACAAAGTAAATAGAAAAAAAGTATTCTGCATGATCAGCTAGACGATTACATTCCAGGAGGAGACCCATAAACTGCACTGGTAGAAATATCATCTCTATTATTCAGCAACACTAATTATAACTGTTTTCAACATTAATATCAGTTGCTGCTTATCTAATAAAGAGAAATTGTTTGAAATAATGTCAGAATCATGTATAATTTTTACACCAGTGGCACTTCATTACCTGGTACACGCCTGCAATTACCCCAACACATTATAACAGTATCCTTGTACAGATATAAATTGTGGTAGAAGCAATAAAATTTGAAATGTTTAAAATTTCCAATCTGCAATAATGACTGCTGGCAAAGGCAGCCATACAATGATACTGTTATATGGATAACTCCTTGGGTACGCTCTCCAATAAGCCAGCAAATGGCTTGAACAAGAAGTAGTCTTGAATTCATCTTCTGCCAATGATGTTTTAACTTGATTTGGGTTTTGTCGTCCAGCGATTAGCACTCTTGACTTTAGACCATGGAATCTCTGAAAGTATTGAAGGGCACTGAATAAAATTTCGCATAGAGGGCAATGAGTGGGAGCACAGTAACCAAGAACCATAATCATAGCACAATGAGTTCTTGAGTTGTATGAACTGGCCAACAATTCCAAAAGAAAATTTTGAAATAAAGAGAATGTTAAAATAAAGAAATTTTACAGTATTAGGAAGTTATGTTAACTAAAAAATTTCAGCAAGTTATTTGGTATTAATTTGCAAATACCAAGTTTCATAAAAATACGAGAATTCAGCTGAATGTTATTTCTGCCTCTGTGCATTGTCCCAAACAATGCTAACCAGAATGTTCAACAGAAATTTACAACCCCAACACTGATGCTGGAAAAGCTATAACTATATTTCACTTTGAACTAGCTGCTGGTTACTATATATGGGCACAGCATAAGCATGTTGATCATGTAACCTGGACCCTTTGAATAAACTTTTGTTCCCTCAGTCCCAGGCAGTTATCTATGAAATTTAGTTACAATTGGCCAAGTAGCTTGTGAAACTATGCTGGGGAATATTGAAATATGAATGACCTTGGTCAAAAGCCAAAGAATTCTCTTGTCTTCTTGTACTAAGAAATTTAGATGACTATATGTACTATTTTTATCGTCTATAATTTCAATGAACTCTATGTTCTAGCATTTTTTGGAATATAAAAAGTAACATAAAGCAAATCAGACTTTGCTGTACAGAAAGGTCAAGATCAACCCAAGGTTTCTGACCTTTCTGTACAGCAAAGTCAGATTTGCTTTATGTTACTTTTTATATTCCAATTTATTTTCTTCATGTACACATTAAGATGAATGTATATACCAATTTTTAGGCTTTAATCTTCAAAACATTCCTTGAAATCTTATGTTCTAGTATTTCCCATATTTGACCTTGCCGTAAAATGGTCAAGGTCAACTCAAGGTCATCATTTGAACTATCCTGATAGTGCTCGAGTATCCAATGCTACATACAAAGTTTCAAGGCTTTCGGTCGATTGGTTCTGGAGAAGAAGAGTTTTAAAGAGCTTTACCATATACGGGTTCGGCAGCCATGCTGGTCATGTGACCTGGCCAATTTGAACAAATTTTTATTCCCTCAACCCCTGGAGGCTATATATGATATCTGGTTACAATTGGCCCAGTGGATTTTGAGGAGATTGTTTGAAATTGCCAAAATATGAGAGTTCAGGGTCAAAGGTCAAAGAATGTCCTTGACCTCTTGTACTCACAAATCTTCATGTACTCATTAAGATGAATGTATAAACTAATTTTTAGGCCAAAATCTTTAAAACTTGCCATGAAATCTTATGTTCTAGCATTTTCCCATATTTGACCTTGCCGTAAAAAAAGTCAAGGTCAACCCAAAGCCATAATTTGAACAATCTTGATAGTACTTGAGTACCCAGTGTTACATACCAAGTTTCAATACCACTGGTCAGTTAGTTCTGGAGAAGAAGATTTTTAAAGCTTTTTACTATATATGGACATGGCACACCGCAGCCATGTTGGTCATGTGACCTGGACTGTTTGAACAAATTTTCGTTCCTAAGACCCCTGGACGTTCTATATGAAATTTAGTTTCAATTGGCCCCATCTCTTTTGAGGAGATTGTTTGAAATTGACAAAATATGAGAGTTCAGTGTCAAAGGTCAAAGAATGACCTTGACCTCTTTTACTCATAAATCTTTATGTACATATTCAGATGAATGTATATACCAATTTTTAGGCCTTAATCTTCAAAACTTTCCATGAAATCTTATGTTCTAGCATTTTCCCATATTTGACCTTGCACTAAAAAAGGTCAAGGTCAACCCAAAGTCATAAAATGAGCGATCTTGACAGTACTCAAGTACCCAATGCTACATATCAAGTTTCAAGGCTTTAGGCCATTTGGATCTGGAGAAGAAAATTTTTAATTGTTTTTACCATATATGGGCATGGCTGCCATGTTGGTCATGTGACCTGGATGGTATGAATAAATTTTCATTCCCTCAACCCCTGTAGGCTCTATATGGAATATGGTTTCAATTGGCCCAGTGACTTTTGAGGAGATTGCTTGAAATTGTCAAAATATCAGACTTCTGGGTCAAAGGTCAAAGAATGACCTTGAACTCTTGTACTCATAAATCTTCATGTACTCATTAAGATGACTGTATATGACAATTTTTAGCCCCAAATCTTCAACAGTTTCCAAGATATCTTATGTTCTAGCATTTTGCCATATAAAACCACAAGGAAGCAAATTTGACCTTACCGTAAAAAAGGTCAAGGTCAACCCAAGGTCATAATTTGAACAATCTTGGTAGTACTCGCGTACCCAATGTCACATACCAAGTTTCAAGGTCATCGGCCTATTGGTTCTGGAGAAGAAGATTTTTTTAGGTTTTTACCATATATGGGCATGGCGGCCATGTTGGTCATGTGACCAGGACCGTTTGAACAATTTTTCATTCCTAAGGCCCCAGTAGGTTACATATGAAATTTGGTTACAATCGGCTTAGCGGTTTCAGAGAAGAAGTCATTTGAAAGTGTGGACGGACGACGGACGGACGACGGACGTACGACGGACGGACGACGTACGACGGACGCCGGAGCCTTACCATCCTATAAGCTCCCCCGGAGCCGCTGGCTCAGGTGAGCTAAAAATGGCAGAGGTTTTGCATGCAGTGGGTCTTAAATGTAATGTCTAGTTAACTAACAACGTGGTTGCTTTTGGTTTAAACAGTATTTTATTCAGTTAAGCTACATACATATATACAAATACAAATCATTTCAATGTAGGATCTGACGGTAAGCGCAATGCTTGTATAATAGTCATCTCCTAATGGTTGCTTTTGAACAACAGGGCCCAGATCTCTAGATAAAGGATGCTTGACTACGTCTGAGAAGTTTCATTATAATTTTGCTGAGCAAAATATGTTGCAATCCTCCTTAGAACCACCAAAAAGATGCAAGACAAATTTGGACCGCCATGACACAACAAAACCAACAAAGTGGCATGTGCGCCCAGCAAAGACTCAGATCAGGTAGCTTAGACCCTTAGCTATCCTTTATGTCCTTAGCAATGAGTCTGACCAGAACGGGGGATGCCCAGGCTGATCTGAGTCTGGGCTGGGCACACAACCACTTTGTTGGTTTTCTCCTGTCGTGGCTCAATTATGTTCCTACAGAAATTACCTCATAAGTGTCGTCAAACCCCAACTAACCTAGAGCTGTGTTGTCAACTCAGAAATTACCTCAGAAGTGTCATCAAACCCCAGCTTATCTGGAGCTGTGTTGTCAAATAATGTTGAAAGTACTGCTCCAAATTTTGAATTGTTTAAATGTTGCTGACAATATCTAGTATGCGATAAAACACTTGCTAACACAGCCAAGATCTACAAAATATCTGTCAGTGTACAATTTTGAAAGCTATTTCCTCAATTTCATTTGTATGTGACTTTCCTCTTTTTCTATAAATCAACACAGCCTAAAGCCTTTAGCCATTCTGTAACCCTTTAAGCTCCAAAAATGCAGAGTAAAAAATTTAAGCTTGCAAATTTCAGAAAATGCTTTGTCCAAGCCACGTCATACTGAGAATTCAAAGACTACAGGGCAATTAAAATTTATCCAGATGAGGCGGCTCATCATAAGTCACCTTATCTAAATCTGTGCCCTTTGCACATTGAAAACATTTTATTTTTTGGTACTTTGGTTTTTGATATAGAACTTAGTATCTTACGTATTTCTTATTCTTTTCCAGCGGTCCATATGTCTTAATAATAGTTCTTCAGGGGGTGGTCCCTCATCAGGGTCCTGAAAAGGAAGGTGCAAAACTCGTAATGTATAGGCTAGAGGCTATGAAGAGAAATCTTCGCAATTAAGAACCTGAAGCGAGCGTAGCGAGCAGAGAGTTCTTAATTGCGAGGATTTCTCTTTGTAGCCTCAAACCAGCTTAGTGCTTGCCCCAGATAATCTGATCCTAGTATATCAGTTCTTCGTATAGGCTAGAAGTCATTAAGAAATTTCTTCACAATTTATAATCGGCGAAGCGGAGCGTTAAGAAACTTTCTTAATGGCTAAGAGCTATTTCTAAATCATTAAGAGGGACTCTTCACAACACAGTCAGTTCTCAAAATTGCTTCTGATTGGCTGAAAGAATGGACAATTTAAAAACTGCAGTCTAAAGTAGAGTTAATGGTGACTACGGTCTTCACGAATAAGTGACTAGTTTACACCAATTAATCTACTGAATATTTGAAATTTCCAATGATCTGACTGGATTATTATCTGGGGCAAACATTAATCAAAGTTTCTAAATATCTTTTCCATAAAAGCGTATGACGAGACAACTAATTACCCACTCTGTTCAAGTTTTTATATAGAAAACCTGAAAGTGAAGGGGGAGCCTCTCTTCTGAATTGGGATTGACTATTAAAGGAAAGAATTAGCTTTCCTGGGAGCAAAATCTTTCCTTTAAGAACTGGACCTAAGTCATCCAGGGGAGCAAACAGGAATTCACAAAAGCTGTCTACCTTTGAATAAAGGGGTAAAAACATGGAGGTGAAACCATTCATCTTAAAGTTTGGTAATCATCACCTTCAGTGTTTTAGCCATACAGTGAAAAATGAGAAAAGGCATTTATAGCAAATGCTAACTACATAAATAGCATGTGCTCTGACCAGCCTGTCCAAACTGACCCAAGCCTTTGCTGTTTGCACAAGCTATAAGAACCTGTTTCTTACGGCATGGTTAATATGTTTATTATAGAGAAATTACAAAATACAGTCAACTCCCCATATCTCGGAGTCAAAGTTCATTGTAAACTACTGATATCCCAAAAAAAAATTCTGATCCCACAAAATTTACTTTGAGATACCAGTAGTTTTACATTACAGGAGATGAAAAGTAAAGAAAACTGATAAATGTGTCCAAACTATATTCTTTGATGAAAAAAAGTATTTTGAGATATCAATGTTTGAGATAACAACAAGTCAACTGTACCAAAATGTCTAAGATTCAAAATTTTCCAGCTAAGATATACTTACTGCGTAAATATCAAGTGGTTTCTCCTTGTTTGGTATGAGAGGAGGTATACGAGGATCTTTGTTACCATGTGCACCATATTCTATCTTCAGCTTAATAGGAGGTGGGAGCTGATACACATCAGGGAAGTTTGTCTCTCCAATCTGCAATGTGAACTATTGCTGTACAGTTCAGCCGTCTTCATCTATATTCTTTGGCAAGCAAAGTAAGGTATATATTCCACTTCTTCCCACTCCAAACTGACACAAAGTACATGTCAATTTGTATTAATTATTTCTTTTGATCAATCCCCACCATCGAGACCCATCTTGTAAGAATGACCTAGATTTTTTTGGTTGTTTTGGAGGTAAAAACCCTTGTCTTATAACTGAATAAATAAGGTAAATATGAAAATACAGGCCAACTTCGTTGTGTCAAACTTGCTTATCTCGAAAACCCTGCTAGTGTCGAAGTGATCTCCCATTCCCGAACATTCTCCCTATATAATATTGCATTTCGACCTCCAATGTGTCGAACTCGCTTATAACGAAAACACTGCTGTATCGAAGTGATTTTTGATTCCCCTCCAACACTTTCCATGTGTTTTACCACTGTTTGTGTCGAAGTCAAAATGTGTATTCAGAAAAAGATCGCCGAAACCACGGAAAGAAAATGACGGCCATTGTGTGTATACGTTTTGCGGTAATGAAAAACCTGCATATTTTTGTCTTTAAAGACAGGACTTCTCTGCCGGGGGGTCTGGTTCCCATCTCATAGCAAATTTACCTGTACAGGTAAAGGTGTGAAAATTTATTCAACCAATCAGTAGACCAGAATTACCAGTTATGACCATTTTATTGGCTGACTGGAGGTGTTGACACTATGAGATCAAGAGACAGAATGACAATGTTGAAGTTAATCCTCCTTTTATAGTACCACCCCTGTCTTTAAGCAAATTGGTACAAACATTGAACAATAACAATGAAAAAGAACGATTTACCGAACAATTGTCTTTAATTGATCGCAGTTCAATCAGTTATCCCAAATTATCCAATAATTATCCAATGATTGTGTGAAACGATGTAGACATTGTTCTGTTGATCAGCTGTTTTTGTGTGTAAGTTAACTGACCTTGAACCGCGTATACGTCACAGGTTAGGTGCGTTCGATTGGAAAGGTCGGTCAATTAGGCGCCTTTGAAATTTAATTGATTAAACAGTATTGAGCGGCGCTCTTTGATGTGGGCTATTAGTAACAATCCCGTTTTCAGTAGAAACAGTTTTACTACGTTCGTGCTGCACACGTTTTGTAGAAATACTGACTCTACGAAAGTTAAAATATTGTGCATGTATAGAACAAAAATTTTGGTGACGTCACAATTTGCCTATCTCGAACTTCGGAAAACTCGAAGTGGGTTCTCCATTCCCTTGGAATTCGAGATATCGAAGTTGGCCTGTACTCAGAAACTTTACCTATCCATGATGGCAAATAGGACCAGAGGACCAATGGTCCTGTAGCTCACCTGACACTTGGTCCTGGTATATATTTTACTGCTTTTATACATGTATATAAAACCAGGGCAGGGGCAGATAACCCCCCTCCCTTGGGGATTAATGTTGAGTCCCAATTCTATATACCAAGCCACAAGGTCACTGGGCCTTTGTTTCTGGACAAAGATTTCTGAAGGGTTTTTATCATAAATGGGTGTGGCGGCCACCATGTTCATATGACCATGACCATCTGAACAAACTTTGATTCCTTTGACCCAGTATTAAAGCTCCATATGAAATACAGTAATCATTTGTATACACTATGATGGGCCTGAGTGCCCAATGCTACATACCAGTACCAAGTTTCAAGGTTAAAGGCCTTTCGGTTCTCAAGAAAAAGACGTTTGAAGAGTTTTTACCATATGTGGGCATGGTGGCCATCTTGGTCAAGTGACCAAGACCATCTGAACAAACTGGTTCCTTTAAGCTGGTGAAGCTCCATATGAAATATGGCTTCAATTGAACCTAGTGGCCTCTGAGAAGATGTTTGAAAATGTTGACGGGTGACAGAATCTCAATGACCTTGTACAAAAGTCAAAGAATGACCTTGACCTTTAACGACAAAATATCTTCATCTGGTCATTTAGTCAACCATATATACCAAATATTGCACCTTAGACTTAAATAGTTTCTGAAAAATCCACTGTTTAAGCATTTTCCCATATAAAAGACTACATAATGTACCAAAGTTGACAGTGTCATAAATTAGGTCAAGGTCAACACACGATCATTTGAATAAACTATGATGGGCTTGAGTGCCCAAAGCTACATACCAAGTTGTAAGGTCATACACCTTTTGGTTCTGGAGAAGAAGATTTTGAAGGGTTTTTAACATATACGGGCATGGCCGCAATCTTGGTCAAGACCCTGAGAACAAACTTTTATTCCCTTTTATCACACTTAGACTCCATATGAAATTTTGCTTCAATCAGCCCAGTGGTTTCAGAGGAGTAGATGTTTTGAAAATCTTGATGACGGACAGACCGACAAAATGACCTTGACCTTCAGTGACATAATATCTTCATCTGGTCATTTAGTTGACCATATATACCATGTTCAGTTCAGTTCAGTTCAATTCTCTTATCGACGTTACCCAAGTGGCTCAACGGTACGTAACCATAGTTGCACACACTTGGCGCCGTGTGTCCGTCCAATGATATATACCAAGTATTGTTCCTTAAACTTAAATAGATTCTGAGAAATCCACTGTTTAAGCGTTTTCCCATATAAAAGCCTAACGTACCAAAGTTGACCATGCCGTAAATTAGGTCAAGGTCAAGGCAAGGTCATCATTTGTATAAACTATGTTGGGCCCGCATGCCCGATGCTACATACCAAGTTTCAAAGTCATAGGTCTTTTGGTTCTGGAGAAGAAGATTTTTGAAGGGTTTTTACCATATATGGGCATGGCGGCCATCTTGGTCATGTGACCCAGACCCCGGTAATAAACTTTCTTTCCCCCATCCCAATGGAGACTCCATATGAAATTTTGCTTCAATCAGACCAGTGGTTTCAGAGAAGAAGATGTTTAAAAATATTGATGACGGAATGACCTTGACCTTAAGTGACATAATATCTTCATCTGGTCATTTAGTCGACCATGTATACCAAATATTGTACATTAGACTTAAATAGTTTCTGAGAAATTTCCCATATAAAAGCCTAACTTACCATAGTTGACCATGCCGTAAATTAGGTCAAGGTCAACGCAAGGTATTGATCTGTATAAACTATGATATGCCCCATGCTACAAACCAAGTTTCAAGGTCATAGGCCTTTTGGTTCTGGAGAAGAAGATTTTTGAAGGCTTTTTACCATATATGGGCATGGCGGCCATCTTGGTCATGTGACCCAGACCCCGGGTATAAACTTTTGTTCCCCCATCACACTGAGACTCCATATGAAATTTGGCTTCAATCGGCCCAGTGGTTTCAGAGGAGAAGATGTTTGAAAATCTTGACGACGGATGGTCCGACGGAATGACCTTGACCTTTAGTGACATAATATCTTCATCTGGTCATTTAGTCGACCATGTATACCAAGTATTGTTCCTTAAACTTAAATAGTTTCTGAGAAATCCACTGTTTAAGCGTTTTCCCATATAAAAGCCTAACATACCAAAGTTGACCATGCCGTAAATTAGGTCAAGGTCAACGCAAGGTCATGATTTGTATAAACTATGTTGGGCCCACAAGCCTGATGCTACATACCAAGTTTCAAAGTCATAGGCCTTTTGGTTCCGGAAAAGGAGATTTTTGAAGGGTTTTTACCATATATGGGCATGGCGGCCATCTTGGTCATGTGATCCAGACCCCGGGTATAAACTTTCGTTCTCCCATCCCACTGAGACTCAATATGAAATTTGGCTTCAATTGCCCTAGTGGTTTCAGAGGAGAAGATGTTTGAAAATCCTGACGACGGATGGTCCGACGGAATGACCTTGACCTTTAGTGACATAATCTCTTCATCTGGTCATTTAGTCGACCATGTATACCAAGTATTGTTCCTTAAACTTAAATAGTTTCTGAGAAATCCACTGTTTAAGCGTTTTCCCATATAAAAGCCTAACGTACCAAAGTTGACCATGCCGTAAATTAGGTCAAGGTCAATGCAAGGTCATTATTTGTATAAACTATGATGGGCCGGCATGCCCAATGCTACATACCAAGTTTCAAGGTCATAGGCCTTTTGGTTCTGGAGAAGAAGATTTTTGAAGGGTTTTTACCATATACGGGCATGGCGGCCATCTTGGTCATGTGACCCAGATACCCCGAACAAGCTTTCATTCCCCCAACCCATGGAGGCTCCATATAAAATTTGGCTTTGATCGGCCCAACGGTTTTGGAGAAGAAGACCTTTGAAAATGGTGGACGGACGGATGACGGACGGACTACAGAGCATTGCCATACTAAAAGCTCACCTTTGAGCCTTCGGCTCAGGTGAGCTAAAAATGCAAAGGCACAAAATATAAGACAATATTTGCGGGTGAAAGCTGAATTCTGTTTTGAGTTTATACATGTACTCTGAATTCAGCCATACCAATTGGACTGACATAAAAGAGTTCACTATTTTCCAAAAAACAGAGAAGTTCCATGCTGGTCTATGACCTTGACCTCTTCATCCTGGCATGAATAGGGTTGGTATAGAATAAAGTTTTGCATCATTATTTTACCGTAAAATTGTATTTTATGTGTAATTTCTTTTGCCGTAGCAACAGCATAACATTAGTTTCTTGGCATAATCTTCTCTTCTCAGCTACATGTTTCAATATTGTTACCAAGGCAATTCTTACAAGAGATTTTGTGGAGGAACATTCAGAATACCACCAGAGTAGGTTCACATACCTTAAGCTTTGTTGCCCAGCTTCAAATGATTACAACTGGGTTTACCTTGCATGGTGAGACAGATCCCACATCAGGTATTTTTCATTCCATGGAAAGCTGTCACACTGCCTGACACTTGAACAGAGGTAGGAGTAAATGGCATGTCAGAAATAGCCACAGTAAACATAAACACTAGAGTCACATACCTTGCAAGCAACAGCACCATAAAAAGTTTGATCTGCAACCCAGTGTACTCACAATGCAGGATCAACCAGACTTTTAAAAGTCTGGTTTGTCCTGCACTCTAAAATGAAGTTTCCTACCTCTTCCTGTGATTGTGTAGGTATTGGAGGAGGGGAGGGTATCCTCTCTGGCTGCTGCGACTTGTTAGATATCCATGCCCTGGCTATAGAGTACAGGCTACTGTTCTCATTGAACTGGGCAAGGTCTACACTTCTGTCAAACAGCTTCATAACATAGGAGTCTGAAATAAAACAGAATAATATGTTGAGGAATTGAAGCACTATGTGCATCAACAATACTCTAACCTGTTCATATGTGTTGTTTACAAATATATTACAGGACTTTCATACTCAGCTAAAACTGGGTCACTTACCCTATTTATTGGGTTATGAAATGAAGATATCCACCCTTAAGAATGACCAAAATATTTTATTCAGTCCTGTGTAATTTTGCTATAAGACAGGCTTTTCCTTCTAAACCAATCCACACATTTAGATCTATCATATAAAATGGATCTAGATTTTGGGGACTGCTTTGAAGTAAAACCTCATCTTGTACAAATTAACATGATTTGTGTTAATTAATATGATGATTTCAACAGCTGCAATAAAATTCTCATTATTACTACTTGCCACTTCTGGGGAGAGGCCTGTTACTGACTTGTTCTCAGACAATACTTTGGGCCACGCAAGAAAATCCTGCTCAACAGCATACAGTTGAGCAACAGCTTGCTGTGCTTGCTGTAGGAGCTCGTGAGGTATGTTGGGATATTTTTTCTCCCGTCTATCTGGTCTGTCTATTCTATAATACTGTCCCAGTGGGCCATTAAATCATGAATAACCAACCCTCTCAATATATACTGTAATTGTCTCACCACCAACATTTTACCTGTTACTATCATTACGCTAAATATCACCTCACTGTAGTTACCTTAACATTAGGGCAAGATGATTTTACTATTTTAGCAATGTTCTAAAATAAGTATTGTTTACAGAATAGGAAACAGTGTAGACACTGATTAGACTGCTCCTTATGGAGCAGTCTAATCTGGGTCTACACTGTTTGCCTTTAATAGCACATCTGTCCTGATATTCGAGTCATTACATACCAACCCTTCCCATATCAATTTTACTTTACTCACGGTGATGTCCACCAGGATCTGTTTCTATCACATCATCCTTTCTTTTTCTCTTCCTTCCTTTACTACTGCCACTGCCGGTGGGGTATATAATCGTTCTCTTACTTGGTGACGACACTGGAGAATCACTAAAATTAGATATTTCATAGACCTTCAGTTAAGGTGAATATACAGCAATCAGCCTAGAGAAGGGCCAAAATTGCTTGCTTAAGGCAGGTGCTTCCTTACTACAGGTCAATTTACACTGAAAATGCTACTTAAGGATGAGATTTTGGCCTTTTATGACAGGGGTTTTCTTAACAGTGGTGGCCTTTCAGACAGGTTTGACTCTATTAAGCTGCATCATATTATTTCGAACAATGTGACATTTGTGACTAGTGAAGGCTCTGATCAGAGCCTTCACTTGTCACATCAGTCATCTGTGGAATTGGCCTAAACCAAATAGCCAACAGTAAGGCCTCTACATGACACAGTGTATATGATAAGGTCTGAATATCAAATGATAAAACTGCCACATTGTTGGAAGTCACATGATCTAGCTCTTATAACGTAAATTTTTAGGGAATGCAAATTCAGATTTGAAAACCACACCTACTCTATACAGATATACATCCCTCCATTAACTGTAAGGTAAAAAAACGGGCTTATGTGAGACACTGAACACATGCGATTTTGTTTGTGAGACTGTGTCACATGCTAAGTTGTCGTTGCACTGGCCAGTTTACACTATCAGGTGACTTTTGAGTGACATTCTGGGTGTGGCTCTGAACTGAGTATTTGCAATGGTTCCTTATTAGAACCCCCTATATGAAGCAGTCCAATGCAAGAACAAGTTTTTATGGGGAGATGAAAATAAGAAGAACTCAGCTAAACGTGGTGTCTTGCTTGCCTGTGCTGTGTCTTTAAATACAGCTAAACCAGAATCCCCAATGTAAAATGGACAGGACCCGGTGCCATGGATATGTTCTGAGCCGCTTGGGGTCAGGGCTCAGCAAACATGGATGTCTCCTTAAACTGACGTCTCCTTATTTACCCTAGACTGATTCTGTCACATAGTGCATTTGCAATTAGATTTCCAGCAATTTTTATTTAGGACTAAGAACTCTTTACATTTGGTCTGTTTCAGGAAACCAGTATAGTTTTAAGTAGCCTAAATGTACAGATGATTCATATCTGTAACTTGAGCAAGCTCATGTACAATTTCCAAGAAATAGCGATTCAGGTATATGCCGTGAACTTATTTGGTAATAACACTTTAGGCATAGAGGTGGTATGCAATATATAAGCAATATCACCATGGAAATCGCTCTTTGAACTTTATGATAATAAAGTGCATGACCTTTGAGTATATAATGCAGGGGCGCATCGCGCTCAGGAGGATTTGGCATTTGATTTGGTTTAAGGTTAAGTCTGTAACTAGGAAATAACGAAGAAACAATCATGAATTTGACTTATTATGAACCTCGGTAGTTAGTAGTTGCGGAAATGATAACTTTTATTACCTTAGAAAACTATACAATCACTTGACTTATCATTAAAGATGGCCCGAGAGTATGATAGTCATCTTTCTTTTGGTTGCCGTGACCTAGGATTTCTTATTATTTGGGACACTTCATTTTGGACATTTGTGATGCCAACGTTTTTTACTTTTCTGTGGACAGGTGTGAGGACACTTAACATTATTGGACATCTTAGTGAAGGACTTATGATGTTATTTGATGTCAGTAAAGACCGGGAAGCAATCCAAGGTAAGGCCGTCTACTGGTTTTACTTATACACATCACGCATGTCAAAACTGGAGGCTGACAATATGTATAAAACGTCCTTGCATGTTCAGATGGATAAAATCAGTGTCTACTTTGATTTGCATAAAATTTAAACTGCAGCTTCTCGTTTATAAGATGTTTCTGTACCTAGGCTATTGTTAAGGGAGACAAATTAATTACAGTTTTTATGCAAGATATAACTTGGTTTTATTTGACCTTGGCTATGTTTTTGCGTCTTCTTTTGAATTCAGTTAATTTAATTGGCATGGTTTATGGACTATTGAGTATGGTCCAAGGCACTTCTCGAAAATCTTGGGAACTATTTTTTTTCTAAGGTAGTGATTAGGTTGGTGTTCTGCCAAAGAGACAGAGCAGCCTGCTAAGACTTAGGTTGGCGATATGCCATTATTGGGTTCACACAAACTTGGTATTTTGGTATGAATGTAAATTGTGTTTGTGACCTAACTTTATTTCGCTGTGTAGAGATATGTGATTGTGTGAAGCTTTGAGTCATTGCTTCATACATGAGGTGTGTTCTCTGCAACTTTCTTTGTTAGGTGTGTTTGATCAAAAAGAATTATCTTCAGCTCTTTCCTGTTAGACTGGTGTTGACCATTGGTCAAAGGTTAAGTTTACTTTAGGATCTTTTTTTCCTGCACCAATGTGGACTTGCACTAAAGAGTTGCATGGTGCATTGAGTATGCATCATGAAATGCGGTATAAGGACCATTATGTTTGATGTCAGCTTTGAGCAGCTGGTGCCTTTGGTTCGCAGCATCAATGCATATGGAACCTTATGGTTTGGCTATAGGCCAAGGGTATAATTGTGTGGTATGAGTTTTAAATTTTGAGTAAGGTTACTTTAACCTGAATGGGCAAAACAAGGAGAGCTAGGTCAAGGTTGATCTGTACTTGATTTCGACTTTTGTGTTGTGATGTACTTTTGAAGTTGTTGGAACTTCTTACATTTGGTACATTGTCGGGCAGTGTTGAATCTTTTCGACTTCTGTTGTTTGTTTTAGATTTGCATTTCATTGTCACATATGCAATGTGTGCATATGATGTTGCCAAACCTCTATGTTTTGCTCATGTTCTGTTGTGTTGAGTTTTTCCAGTGAAGGCCAATCCAAGGAAGCCTTTCTGAAGGCCAGGGAGCTGATAGAGATTAGAGGACCTACGTTGCTTGAAGATGGTTAACTTTCCATCACTCTTGACAGGAGGTAACAACGAGGGGAATAGGATACCGTCGTTGTATTACGTAATTGGACGTAATGGTGTCATGGTGACATGAAGAACTTTCGAAGAAGCCTCGAGCTGGCATTTCGAAGGGACTTGAGACTACAGAGTTGATACCTATAATGGCAATGGTGATTTGTAAATAAAGAGTGACGTCTAGAATATAGTTTACCAGTGTGGACCTATGTAATCCTATATAATCAGTGTGTCATATATTAGGACTTGTATATAGTGTAGCTTAGTAATCTCGAGGATATATTGTTGGAACTTTTTTTTTCAATAAAACTATGAAAGAATCCATGGAAACTTTCTTATGCTTACGTCAGAGACTAGAAGTATCATTATCAAGACTTTAGATAACCTGTGAATAAATTCTGGGAAACTCTCTTTTATTTTGCTTACCTGTATGGACACTTGCCAGACTTTCTCCTGAATTAAAAGTTACCTGGATACATTATATCTATTATGTGAACATTTATCACTCAAGCGGAAGATACCTATCAAGCTACCTGTATCATGCTAAAGTAGTAATATATGTTTGATGCAACAAGGTGTCGACAATATGGGAAGATACGTTTTATCAGTGGGACAGTTCTTAATCCTGAGCTGCAGTCAGAATTTTGGACAGTTGGTACAAATGGTCAGGTATAAACAGGCATCCAAAACAACCATGTCTGTGTGTCATATTCTAAACAACCGTATGACACTTGGGGTGGACTGAAGGACAACAAATGATGGCAGTGAAGAGTTCTAAACTTTGACAGTGCTTAAAACTTTCAGAATGAATTTAGTTTTAGTCAGACTTTGTTAGCGCATGGGAAGATGTTCATTCACATTTAATGGACTTATTTAGAATAATATGAGACAAGTAAACATATTATAAAGCAGTGAGCAGTTTGCTAGACCAGTGACTTTTCAAAGTACATTAAACATTTAGAGTAATTATAATGCATGCTTTTTTGATTTTTACTTATTAGCTATATTATTTGTGGTAGACTCGGAATAGTTCTTATTTGGTAAATAGTGTAATTTTCTATATGAGTTCAAAAGTACTATATAAGGCAATTTAAAATTTGAAAGCTATAAAAATTCCATAAAATCTTAAGAAGGGAAGGTCTGTCACAGAGTGCATTTGCAATTAGATTTTCAGCAATTTTTATTTAGGACTAAGAACTCTTTACACTTGGTCTGTTTCAGGAAACCAGAATAGTTTTAAGTAGCCTAAATGTATAGATGATTCATATCTATAACTTGAGCAAGCTCATGTACAATTTCCAAGAAATAGCGATTCAGGTATATGCCGTGAACTTATTTGGTAATAACACTTTAGGCATAGAGGTGGTATGCAATACATAAGCAATATCACCATGGAAATCGCTCTTTGAACTTTATGATAATAAAGTGCATGACCTTTGAGTATATAATGCAGGGGCGCATCGCGCTCAGGAGGATTTGGCATTTGATTTGGTTTCAGTGATATGAAAATTGCAATTTGAAAACTCCTGGCTGAAGAAGGCTGGTATTGGCTAGAAAATAGAGCATTACAATGATATAAATTTAAAACACAAAACAGTAGGGCTGGGACAAGTACCCAGGTACCCGAGTTTTGGGTCGGGTAGACAAATTACATGGGTACAATTTTACTAACCGTTTCTCGAATGCTTATCATAAGGTAATGCATTATTATTATGTAATGTATACATATTCCATTTCAATTAAATTATAAGCACATAGAGCAAATTTTAATGTGACAGTCTTGCTAAACTGCAACCACATATTGCCAAACTATTTTATATTATACAATGTAATAGGGAGATTTCTACATTTCCATACCTTTCACATGCACACAAGTGCAAATGACTGATACCTCTAAAAATGTATATTATCAAAATGTTACGGTAACGGGTACCCACTGGTAATAGCTCGAGTATCCAGGTACAAAATCTCTACCCATTCCAGCCCTACAAAACAATGTAATAGCTGATCTATTTTAAAGCTGAATGATTGGAAGAATTGATCGATTGTCTTCTGCAATTCTAAGCATTACAATCCGTTAAAGGCTCATTTGCCATATAAGTTAGAAACCTTCATATTTTAGGCTCAATATAAAGCTGTTCAGTAATAATGTTATGCCTATGTGTGGACACAAAATTTAGCATAATAAAAGACTATACTGTACCTTGTTAGGAAGTCTATAGAGAATGGGGTCTCACTATCACTGTCCAATGACCTGAAAATACAGACATGTATAATCAGTTATCTTCCAAGTATGATACAATTTCAAATCTTTGACCTTGATCAGGAGGTTCAGGAGAAATGGGTCAATATAAACATAACCAAGAACATCCCATATTTCATTATTAAATTTTTAAGTCCATGACCTTGATCTCAAGGAAACCAACATAGGTTGGAATGGAACTAGGTAAAACTTCAGACTATTATCTAGCATCAGTGAAAGTATCAATTTATCTATCTATGGATTAAGGAGATATAGGTGTTTACACAACTTTAATTTAAAACAACCCTCCCAAAGGTGGACATGGACACAGGCACAGAAGTTAAAACAAAAGCTCTTCCTAACCTTCATTTAGGCAAGCTAAAAAGATTATTTGTGCACAATATTTGCTTTGAAGTAATAGAACTGTTGGAGTTGTCACTAAACTCCTGAAAGTAGCCAAAACAAAATTCCAGTTTGGCCATTTTCAAGAGTTTTTTGAGAGTTCCATCAGTTACCATATTTATTTGCTTAAAAGAGGAGTTTATTTTTCCATAATTACTGCAAATATGTAAATAGGTCTTGTGTCATTCAGCTGTAAAATGGGGGTGTCTCTTCCAAAACGATTCCAAAGATCTAGATCCATCTTACAAGATGGATCTAGATCTTTGAGATTGTTTTGGAAGAGAAAAGCCCTGTTTTATAATCGAAGAACCACTGTAATCTTATACAAACCTGAACTTTTGTATTAATATACTTAACCAATGAGTTGAACAACACTGTTATATATTTTGGCAATTCATTTGCAGATGCCTGAATTTTTAATTTTTAAGTGAAAATGGTTTTGTCAGTGCTCCAGATAAGAAGGGGTAACAGGGATAATTTAGGGATGATTATCCCTATTTCTCCATAAAAACATATGTTGTGACCCTTCATTAGAACCGTCTCACTGAGACGGTTCTAATGAGGGGTCACAACATTTGTTTTCGTTGAGAAATAAGAAAAATTATCTTTTAATTGTCCTCAATAACTCCCTCTTATTTGGAGCTCTGAGAATGGAACTGTGTGTTAACGAAGCTTGCTACAGTTTAGCGTACTCTTCTGCAGGATCATCTTTCTTCTCTACAAGAGACTGTAAAGTGGCATCAAGTCTTGTACGGGCTGTGCTCACCTCTGAAAGTGGAAAAATTGCATTACCGCATTTACGTGGCTATAAAACAGTGTTTTTCATCTCTAGAAAGACCCAAAATATCTGAATCAGTCTTATGAATTTCTGCTATTATGTGGATTCATCTCTTCTAAAGCAGACCCAAAAATCTTGATCCATCTTTATTAACTGATCTAGATTTTTGGGATTGTTTTGGAAGGGAAAATTTTTAGAAGTGAAGAAATATGATATACCCAAGCTGAAATCCATACCCCAAAATGATTTGTCTTAATTTTCTTACATTATTCTGTTTGCAGTATTTTCATTTGATATCCTACCCTATTGTGCTTAAGTTCTGGGACACCTAAAATAATAAATTTTCCATTTGTCCCAAATGGAAAATTCAATATTTTTAGGTGTTCCAATATATACCCACATTATGGTATTTGTGTTAGGTAGGTGTATTTATGGCCATGTATATATATATATATACTAAGGTTTCTTCAAATTTGCTGCCATTATTTGTCTTTGTCTTGGTATGATCCTCTTCTGATTAGAAGCAACACACCTTGTAGGAACTTAGAAACAATGTAGAATGAAAGTTTATAACTCATAAAATCACAACTTGTGAAAAAAATTAATTGGCAGCCACCTAAAAAACTGCTTTAAAAATCTATGAACATTATGTTGTCGGATGAGAGCAAGCAGCCATTACCCCCTTGGGTTTTCTAACTGTAACTTGGGCACAAAGATTTTATTAGTAGTAATAGAACCACCTTAGTAGTCTCTCTTTGTCCAACATAGTAGACATTCCATTGGATCATTTTAACTCTTTAAGCACCAAAAAGCAGACAACAAAATTTACGTCTGCAAAAATTAAAAGAAATGCCTTGTCCAAGACATTTCATATTGATAATTAAAAGACTAGAGGGTAAACAGTGTAGATCTAGATGAGGCGGCTCATCATGAGCCGCCTCATCAGGATCTACACTGTTTGCAAATCTGCTAATTTCGTCACTGGTGCTTAAAGAGTTAATGGTGCAAGTGATTTCACTTTTCATACATTAAGCTACTTTGCACAGAGTCTAAGTTGAAGAAAGGCAGAATTAAAAAATGATGTTCTTTAACTCTGCAATAATTGCCAAAGACAAAGATGATTTGCTCTGCCTGGCTTGTTTTTCCCAAAATAAATAAATTGGGCCGAAACGACTCCCCCCCCCCCCCCCCCACCACCAAAAAAAAATCTGACTGAACACCTTTGAAATTGGGCTGAAATGACCCACCCCTCTTGGGCCCTAACAACCCACCTCTTGTTGTGCTGAAATGATCCAGGCTGTATTTTATATGAAAGGGGATATATTTTTTATTGTTGATTGATACCCAATGGTCTCGGGATACAGTACCATACCTGGAGACACTTCCTTTGAGTTAGGCTGCAATAAAGTTGGGTATCGCCAGAAAAAATATATCGCGAAACTATCACAATACCAGACAGGCGATACAATATAGTATTGTGATACTTCATTTGTATAGATTTGCTTTGCTATATTAAGTAAATATGATATTTTGTGGTAATAAATTGTTCCCTAGATGAAAATAACAGTTACCTGCTCAGAACAATTGATTTAAATGGGATCCGGCATGTTCAAGTTCTGGTTCAGCATCCATTTTTATGTTTACAACAAAAGAGTAGCACCTACTGATTCCGTGTAAACAACCATTCCTGTTGCTATTTTATTGTACACTTTCGAAACGCCCCCACACCTATACCCATTACCACAATGTGTTATTCAATCATATGCTGTCATTTTCGGGGGTCAACTCAAAAGTAACCGACGGTATTTAAAAATAAATGTATTTTGACAGCAATTATTTTCATACTGTGTTTGAATTACATGGATGGGATTTATGAAACAACGGATATATTTAACCAGTTAATTACTTATTATTATCAATGCAATTACCTCACCTTCCCGGTAAGCTAATTCTGTGACAAACAGGTAGGCCTAATTTTTCAATTACACCTAACGTGATGTTGGCTAAGTATACTTTGTCTTTGATCTGCAACTTCTAAAACTAGCTGCCGAGAATGATGAAACAATTTTCTCGCATAACATGTACTTGGTGTTGGTTTGCATAAGAATACCCAGCATTTAGAGTATAAAGCTTTAGATGTCTCTGAGGATGCTGTCAAGTACATTTAATTAGACCACTGATGATTATTAAGATATTTCGACATGTTGGCAGTCTACCGCATGTTCACGTTCGGTAAAACGATATGTAAATTTTGTAAACATTTACCACATATACACGAACCCTTACCATTTATCTGTGTTAACGTAGAAGCCCTAGGTGCAAGCGGCGCTATTCAGATGAAAGCGGTGCAGGAAATGCATCGCTTATGTAAATTTGGATGTTTATTGACATTTGGGATAAATGTATCGTCAAGTATTGTTGCCTGGAGTTAGTATCGCGATACAGTATCTCCAGCAAAAATATCACCATGCACCGATGATATCACCCCAGCTCTAGGCGACAGAGTCCAGAGCCCCAGATAAAGGGCGTTTTTGCGTTTTTGATGCATGAATAAAGGGTAAAAACGCATTCCATTCCTGATTGATGCGTCGGGAAAACGTCTTTAAAATCCTGGTTGACGCATTGTTTGTGAAACGGAAGCGTCAACGAACGCCTGGTATTTTGTGCATGGCCATATGGGTATGTCTGCAAAAGCGTGAACGAAAATTGCCGAACTTATTCGCGTGGAATTTCCCAGCTTTAACCGCGACTAATGCTACAGTTCGGTGCAGAAAGTGCTGTGTGACGTAATTCAATATCCGGCAGATGAGTAACTACATTTCTGATAAAAACAGAACATAACCAGACTAAAATTAGGGTGACCCAGTCCATGTTTTGGCATCATTGACGGGTTACAAAGCAAATAGACAGACTGCTACATTTTACACGTAACAGATTGAGACACAGTCTTCGATATTTATTTCCGGCAATTTCATCAAGGCGGATCGCACGCGAATCAAAATCAGTTCAGAACTCGCTTTTTAAGTTTTTCTAACGATTTGATCCGCCAGAGATATCATCAGCGGAGCTGTTAAAACCCATTCTTCTTGGCCTGCTTAGTTTGTGTGTTGACATTGTTGAGAAACCCCCAGACATGTTGCATCTGGATCTCTGTCCTAAAATTTTGACTATCTTGTAATATCTAATGGCAGTCAAACCACAAAAAACTGCCTGAAAAAAAAATTGGGAGTGAAAAAACTTCCAGATATTGCAGAAAAAATTCCTAGCCACAAAGTGAGGATTCAGCAACTCCCTGCTGAAAAAAGTTATCTGGAGCTCTGAGAGTCTGTAACCCCTTTAAAAATAGTTGGCAGTTGAACATACGCGGAAGAAGTATCTAGCCAGTCTAGAGAAAGACCATACTAACGGCTGAATTATCGAGGCACCTTCTGGAATTTGAGGACTTGTAAAGCGTGGTGGCTCGGAGTAAAGCGCGGTGGCTCAGTGGTTAGTGCACTTGACTTGAAGCCAGATGTCGTGGGTTCGAGCCTCACCCAGTGCAAAATCTTCCTATGTCCAAACGCGTTTTTCTAGCATCATTTGCAGGGATGATGCAAACAAGTGTGCCGTCTTTCGGATCGGGACGTTAACTGGAGGGGTACTTGGACAAAATGGACCATGGACATAACGGACCATGGACAAAACGGACCATGGTTAGGACAAAATGGACCACGTTTCAGGACAAAACTGACCACGTTTTAGGACACAACAGACCACATTTCAGGACAAGACAGACCACACCAGAAGACAAACCAGACCATTAACTGGTGCCAATTAAAAGATCAAAGAGTATACTAAAGACAAGTATACTCAAAGAGTATACTAAAGACAAGTATACTAAAGACAATGTTAAATGGTCACAATTATTTGACTACTGTCCATGATCTCAACTACCTTTGATTGTCGCAACTATCCAATTAATTTAATACGTTTATGCACCAGTCATTTGCAACCACTGCCCCCATGGGGCCGGGGATAGCAGGGGCATAGCGGGGCTTAAGTACTGTGTTTTTACCTAAGAGGTGTCTCGGCAGTGCCGTGGATACGCCCGGCTTTTGATTCCCGACAAAACAGCGGAGCAAAGAGCCCCATGCAGATAAAGGGCGTTTTTGCGTTTTTGACACATGGATAGAGGGTTAAAACGCATCCCATTCCTGTTTGATGCGTCGGGAAAACGTCTTTAAAATACTGGTTTACGAATCGATTGTGAAACCGAAGCGTCAACAAACGTCTCGTATTTTGCGCATGGCCATGTGGGTATGTCTGCAAAAACGTGAACGAAAACCGCCGAACTTATTCGCGTGAAATTTCCCAGCTTTACCCGCGATTAATGAGACAGTTCGGTGCAGAAAAAACTGTGTGACGTAATTCAATATCCGGTAGACGGGTAACTACATATGTGAAAAAAAATAGTACATAACCGGACTTAAAATTGGGTGACCCAGTCCATGTTTTTTTGGCGTCATTGACGGGTTACAGAGCAAATAGACAGACTGCTACATTTTACACGTAATAGATTGAGACACAGTCTTCGATATTTATTTCCGGCAATTTCATCATGGCTGCTCCCACGCGAGTCAAAACAGTTCAGAAGTCGCTGTTTAAGTTTTTCCAGCGGTCTGATCCGCCAGAGATATCATCAGCGGAGCTGTTAAAACCCATTCTTCTTGGCCTGCTGAGTTCGTGCGTTGACATTGTTTAGAAACGTATTAAATAAGAGCTGTCGGCTGACAGCATAGCTCGCCTGAATAGGTGCTTGCCCATCACACAGTCGCTTTGGTGGTGTGGACTGCTATGCATAAAACTTCAGGCAAGCATGTCCATAATGACAATACATTTATAAACAAAAGCTATCTCAGAAATAAGTCTAAAAATAAAAAAAATCCACATGAAATTTCAAAGTCCATGAGCTTGAAATCAAAGAACTAGGAGGTGGGGATGGGAGTGGGGGGAGAGGGGGGGCTAGGATGTATCAAAACCTTGAACCATTATCTAACATCAGCCCAAGTATTAGTATCAACTGAGTCCATCGTGGCACTGTGAAATTATGTCTTCATAAATATAAAACTTTAACAAAATATTTAAGACAAAATTCAAAGTCGATGACCTTGAATTTAAGGTCACCCAAAGCAGTAAGCATATAGTGTTTTGTAAAAACTCAAAAAAGTGTCTAACATCAGTTAAAGTGTAAACTAAATCTCTGAATTATGAATCAGTATGCAATTAGAAAACATTAATAAAGACCAAATTTCCAATGTCCTTGACCTTGACATCAAGGTACCTGAGCAGGGTTGGGGTAGTACTCTGTAAAACTTTGGACTAATATCTAACTAAAAAACAAATAAAAAAAGAATTCATTGCTGGGTTCAGGAGATATGTCTTTAAAAGTTTAACTAAAACATCCAATCAATAAAAAGACAATTTTCTAAGTCCATGACCTTGACATCAAGGTCACTGAGGGGGGTGGGGGTAGTACACTGGAAAACTTTGGACCAATATCTAACTACAGTGCAAGTATCAAAGGAATCCATCCATGGGTTAAGGAGATATTGGGCTGTATAAAACTTTAACCAAAACATCCAGTCAGAAATACTCCCAATTTTCTAAGTCCATGACCTTGACATCAAGGTCACGGAGTGGGATGGGGGTGGTACCCTGTTAAACTTTGGACTAATATCTAACTACAGTGCAAGTATCAAAAGAATCCATCCATGGGTTAAGGAGATATAGGTCTTTAAAAAACTTTAACCAAAACATCCAATCCGGACGCCGACGCGGACGCCGTGGTGACAACAATAGCTCTTCCTGAACTTTCGTTCAGGCGAGCTAAAAACCCATACATGTTGCATCTGGATCTCTGTTTAAAAAAAATGACTTTCTTGTAATATCTAATTGCAATCAAACCACAAAAAATGCCTGAAAAAAAAAATGGGAGTGAAAAAACTTTTTGCAGAAAAACTTCCTTGTCACAAAGTGAGGATTCAGCAACTCCCTGCTGAAAAAAGTTATCTGGAGCTCTGGAGTGAGTTTAATGAAATTTACCGAGACACGTCAGAATATGGATTTTTATATTTATATGATCCCCTGGGTGGGGGAGACATTTACCAGGGGTTTGACATAAAAAAATGTCCCCACAGTGCAGGGCATATACCAGGGCTTTGCAGAATGAAAATTCAATATCCCCGCTATTCAGGGGGGCCGTGGCTGCAAATGACTGGTGCATTACAAAGGGGTAATGTTTTATCTTTTAGCATGCAAATTGCTTTGTAAGTGTTGCAACTAAAATGAAACATGTTTTCTCAAGGTCAACGGAAGTTCTGAATGTGGTCCGTTTTGTCCTTAAACGTGGTCCGTTTTGTCCTGAACGTGGTCTATTTTGTCCTGAACGTGGTCCGTTTTGTCCCGAGCGTGGTCCGATTTGTCCGTGGTCCGTTTTGTCCGTGGTCTGTTATGTCCCTAATTCACTGGAGGCCCCCTGTGCAGGGAGAGTCATCCCCTGTGCAGGTTAAAGATCCCTACTATAGCTACATGGCTGTATGTAGGCCTTCATCCTGCAACGCTTGAGTGTACAAAAGAACACCTACTCATAATACTCTGAAAACTGGGTGGCAGTAAATATTGAAAGACTGAGGAATGCTCGCGAAAACTAATGACTTTGTATATTTACACACTAACAACACAATTTTGTACCTATTCAATTATTACTGTATTGACATTTATCTATCTTTTACCGTGTTTTGACTTATTTGACATAGTTACGCCTCTCTTTGTACAACTTAAATGCTGAGTTCATTCACTTCAACAGATCGTTTCAATCTGTCCACCATTTTTAGACTGGTTGCTCACAGAGGCTAGATCGGGTATGAAACCCACCACCCGCACCCGCACCCGTGCTCAAAACCCACCACCGGAAATTTTAGTGGCGACATTTGAGATATAAGCAAAAGTGTTATTTTAGATTTTTCTGGTTATAGATATTGGGAATTATATGAACTATTTCTGGTACAAAAGTCTTTTCAAACGGATTTAGTTTTAAGACAAAAAAGCGAATTGTTGCAATTTCGGGGGTATGAAACCCACCACTCGCCACCGGGAAATTTTTATCTGTTATTTCCATTTATAGCTTGATTAAATGAGATTAGTTTCCTTGATTGTTACTATTTCGACTTTATAATCAAAACTTCGCGAATTTTATTTGACGATAATAAAAAATTTATAATATTTAATAAAATAACCGACTTTTTGTGAAAATAATTGATGTTCTAAAAATAGACATAAATTGCGGCATTTAGCTACACCAAGAAACCGAAACGTACTGAAATAAAGGGGACAAGCAGTAATTGCAGAGGGAGTCAAAGGGTTTATGGTGGCGAAACCTTGACACCTGTTATTCATTAAGGATATCTTATTAACTCGTGTTTGCATACTTGTTTGAACAATACTTAAAAACTTACATGAAGTCAAGCTATAACTTTATTCAACAGCAAAGGTTACTGTCATCATGGTATGAACTCTGTCTCTCTGACTGTCTGTCTGTGTCAGTCTGTCTGTCTGTGTCAGTCTGTCTGTATCTGTCTGTTTGTCTCTTTCTGTCTGTGTGCCTCTCTCTCTGTGTCTGTCTCTCTCTCAGACATTTAGTCTCTCTCTCTCTCTCTCTCTCTCTCTCTCTCTCTCTCTCTCTCTCTCTCTCTTGTCTTGGATGGTGGTCACCTTATGAGAGAAGCTAAATACTTTAGCTCTACTGGTTTACTTAATTTCCAAGATCTAATGTTTCAAATTTTTGCCAAAATATACGACGTTTATCTGGTAGTGTGTCTGATTGCGAGGTACACAACATATATTATGATTGTGGGCTATTGGAAAGCTCTTAGAGAGAGAGAGAGAGAGAGAGAGAGAGAGAGAGAGAGAGAGAGAGAAAGAAAAAAAGAGACAGAAGAACACACACACACACAGACTGACACAGAAAGACAGTCAGAGAGACGCTGAGATGCCAGAGTTTTTGTACCATGGTGACAGTAACCTTTGCTGTTGTATAAAGTTAAATTTCGTTTTAATGAAAGTGTTTATAAGTATTTAACAAATTTGAATTAACAGTCAATAAGATATCCTTAATGAATAACAGGTGTCAAGGTTTCGCCATCATTACACCTCCGACTCCCTCTGCAATTGCTGCATGTCCCCTTTATTTCAGTACGTTTCGGTTTCTTGGTGTAGCTAAATGCCGCAACTTATATCTATTTTTAGAACATCAATTATTTCAACAAAAGAGTCACTTATTTCTTTAAATATTATAAATTTCTTATTATCGTCAAATAGAATTTGCGAGGTTTTGATTATAAAGTCGAAATAGTAACAATCAAGGAAACTAATCTCATTTTATAAAGCTATAAATGGAAATAACAGATAAAAATTTCCCGGTGGCGAGTGGTGGGTTTCATACCCCCGAAATTGCAACAATTCGCTTTTTTATCTTAAAACTAAATCTGTTGAAAAAGACTTTTGTACCAGAAATAGTTCATATAATTCCCAATATCTATAACCAGAAAAATCTAGAATACCACTTTTGCTTATATCTCAAATGTCGCCACTAAAATTTCCGGTGGTGGGTTTTGAGCACGGGTGCGGGTGCGGGTGGTTTCATACCCGATCCAGAGGCTATTGTTGTTGTTGTTGTTGTTGTTGTGTAGTGCTCCGCCGGTTACTTTTACGGCGAACCGTCGTTTCGACGTTGGTTTCTTCTTAATTTAACTTGATTTCTGGTTTTCTGCTGTCTGCTGAAATTGGCTAGGGAGACTTTTGAGGTAGAAACCGCGAGACTCTGCTGTTTTTCGTTAATGGACAAAAGTTTATTTCGAGTTCGGTGTAGGGATAGGATCAGTTCTCTACTATAGAGTTCAATACAGTCAATATCAGTCTTGTTTGAACAGAACACACTGGGATCAAGGATCAACTGAGTAACTTCATCAGGGGATGTTATGTCAACGCAACCATTATCCACATAGACCTGTATCCTGTTGTAGAACTTCTGTCGAATGTGATGTAGAGTATGACACTCAGCCAGGAGTATGACACTCAGCCAGTTTATTACTAAAACTCAGCCAGTTTATTACTAAAACCTTGTACCGCACCGCACCGCACTGGGGTAAAATAAAGTACCGCACCGCCGAAGATTTCCGAACCCTACCGAATTTTACGGACACTACCGTAGGCAAAGGGTATGTTACTTAGTATAAGCTGATTCTGCCAATAGTATCTTTTTATTGGATATGTTAATGTATTTTAATTATTTACATATTTATATTATGCTGAAACCTTTTGCCAAACCTCAAAAAGGACTTTAATCTTGGTTTTATCTATTTCAGTAATTCTCAGTATAACTATCACATGGTAGTCCCCATGCATAGCATTTAGATTGGGTTGGTTTTTAGTTTATTTAATGAAAAAATTAAAGAGGTATACTTTCAATATATATATTATATTTCTTCAAGGTAACTTTATCTGTACAATTTCCTAGATTTAAACAAATTGCACATACAAATATGGGAGTGACTATCGGCACGACCGTCTTGCGGATAAGAATCCTTATCGGCACGACGGTCTTGCCGATAAGAATTCTTATCCGCAAGACGGTCGTGCCGATAAGAATCCTTATCCGCACGACGGCGGTCATATATTCTATAGACAAAGTTGCAATCGTTCTGAGATTTATTATTATTACCCTATGATAATATTATTTCATTTCTGCTTGTAAACAATTGTTCTTATGTATCTGAGTCACAACGCACAATGTTAATTTCAATCATTTTTCTTATATTTCATCATGGAAGCCTTTTGACTGTCGGACATAGAGCCGGCTAATAATTGCGTAAATGCGAATTATACATTTCAACATTAGTTGCTGAATACTTTTTTACGGGTCAGATGATCAGGTTAACATGTAAAATATTTTTATTACAGTTAAAACACAGCCCGATGTGGGTATGACAACAGCTGTATATTGAACATCTGACATTAACTGATTCAGATTAACACGGCTACACCATCGGCGGCGGTAGTGTAGTGGTCAATTCCTGTGGATTCGCTAGAAGTACTGGACAGTGACGACGACGTCCCTCCAAAGAAGTGTGACGTTTGTGCCAATTGTAAGCAAACACTTCCATTGGGTGTTGAACTTGTCCGCTGTGCTCACTGTGAGACCACATTGTATTGTAGTAAAAAGTGTCAGGAAAAAGATTCTGGGTTCCACCGTTTTGCCTGTTCAGTGGTTGCCCAGCATTCTAGGAGGAAGTGAGATTTGTATATATATAAAGGCAGCATTTTATGATTGTATATAGTGTGTTTGACAGATCTATGCAGTGTGTTTGACTGTTTTATATAGTATGTTTGACAGATTTATATAGTATGTTTGACAGATTTATATAGTTTGACATTTTTAGTGACAAAACTTTTTACTCATGTAAACACTTTACTGCGTAGTGTAAACGCAGGTGCTCCTAACACAGGAGGGGAAATACGAACAAAAGAAAGAAAGAAAGTGGCAAAGTGCGCGGCCTTGTAAACATGTGACCCAGGTTCAAGACTCCTCATGGCTTTTTTTTTTTTTTTTTTTTTTTTTTTTTTTGATAAAAAAAATCATTTGTCGCATAAAACATTTGCCAACTAATAGTTAATTTTGATAACTGACATAAAGTTATTTCAAACAATTCTTTGACCTTGACAGACAAGCTGAATGGGGGAAAAAAATTTGATTGTGACCTACCTGTGTCAGATTTTTTTTTCCAGCAAAGTTTTTATCAATATTTTGTTTACGGCCTAATTTCATCTCATTCAAAACATTTTAAATTTTTAAGTTTATAATATGTGTTACCAATATAAAATGTGTTGAAACAAACCATTGATTTGAATTAGCAATAGAAATTAATCTATGATATTGACTAACAAATTACTGAAAGAAATCTAGACTAATAGACCCTTTTAGGAAAATGTCGAAACCTATTAATAAATAGCATTACATAAAGTAAATGTATTATCGAGCAAAATCAAATTTGTTGTAGCAGATTTAACTGATATAAAAATGAGGCAAAAAATTTTTGCCCTTGGCCGATAACTGAAATAAATCTTTGACCTGGGCCGACAAGTTAAAGACAGTTAGTCTGACAAATCAAGCCTAACTTTCTTTTAATAACTTATCGGTCAAGGTCAGTTGTTCTACTTGTCTGATAAATATTGTAACATATAACAATAGTTGGGTTGCACTTATTAGTTGTTGTTGTTGTTTATTTATTTATTTATTTAATTCTCAGGATTTGTACATAAGTAAAATAAAATTTCTTTAAATTAAAAATGGTAATTAAACCATTTTTCAGTGCTAACACATATTGTCACTCTGACTGAATACGTTTTACATACATATGTATAAACGACATAACCTGCGCACATCAAACTGGAATATGTCCAAAATAAGATATCCCCCGTAAACGGTAAATTTAGGTGCCGGTTCTCAGACCGGTTAAACAACTAAAAGATGGTCAAAAGATGCGTTTATATCATTTTTTAAGTTATTTAACATCCTCCATTTGAATTACTGACACAGTGTTGAATGAAACCATTGTAAGAAAGACCATAGCAACTGTAATGGAGTATCTGATCGCCGTCGTGCGGATAAGGATTCTTATCCGCACGACCGTCTTGCCGATAAAGATTCTTATCCGCACGACCGTCTTGCCGATAAGGATTCTTATCGGCACGACGGTCGTGCCGATATCCTCAGCCTACAAATATATCTACCTGAAAAAAAAATCCTACAGGGGTTGGAAGTAACTCTTAAAAGTTTATCTGTGTTGCAATCACCAGAGAAATAAATGTATAAATTCTTTGGAGAAAAAGTCTTGACAGTATAATGTAAATTTACCATATTATTTTCATGCACAGGAAGTATTTTAAGTATTTAATTGACAGTTTGCTTATAGAAAATAGAAAAGTGATCCGATGTGTATATATTGAGATGGAGAAGTATTTTCGTTGACATAAATTCGACATAAAGTGATTTTTTATTTATAGAGTCATTATTAATTCTCACAGAGAAAGACAGGAACAAATCTGTGTAGAAAGCGTTATAACGTGAGTACGGTAAAGTTCGGAATTTACTCGAGACTGTACGGAAATTTCCGTAAGTGCGGTACAAGGTTTTAGCCGGTGCGGTGCGGTACAAGGTTTTAGTAATGGCCGCTCACAGAGCGTATTCGGCATAATAACATAATAATCCAGGCACCAATACTCGCACGCCGGAATATCAATACAAGTTAGCTTTTGAAAAAGCTTGAGAAGTTATCCCTTATCTATAGGAAGCAATTGGTAAAGTAGAAAACTGGCAGCAATATGGGTTAGTTTTATTGTATTCTTTGACTTCGTTGAAGCTATTGATAAGTGGCGAGTTTGACAGCTTTTTCTTTAATAACATTGCTGCCCAGTAAGACCCTGCAGCAGGATGCGCCAAATGTAGAAGTACCGGGAAATAGCGGGACCCGTATAAGCAAAAGGAAACGGCGTACAATCGAGTACGAATTCCTAACTTAATATGGTTATCCCCGAGGGGATAACCAATGATTTACCCTCTGCTCACGACCTCATAGAAAACCCTCTTGAGTAGCTAGTATGGAAACGAAACGTCAGGTGAATTCTCTCTGGATATTGGGAGAAAATAATTGTCGCTGAGGCCAGGTTGAAATTTACATTGAGGTACCTGAATTTTGAGAACTTTAAAATAGGATGTGTCCATCAGTTGTGGTCTAGTGCCAAATACAATCAGCATAGTATACATAAGGCCGTCATTCATGTGAAGTTCAGTCTTGGGACGTACATACTCCAGAATAACAAAGCGCGGTTTAATCAGTATGCAGTCTAGAAGCTTTGTCCATTGTGTCTGCATGAAGACGAGTCATTGGAACACTTTCTCCTGCGATGTTGTGAGCTTCAGATATCGCGAGAACCGTATGTGCTTCAAATTCGAATGCTGTTGGTATCGGCAATGGATACTACAGCGAGAACATGGTCGGGAAATGATATGGTGCAACTTATACTGGACCCGTCTGTGATGTCATCATGGTGTGAAATGGTGGATGACTCAGTTCTTGATCAGATGTTCTCAATTGCACGAAGTCTCTGCTACGCTTTGCATACTAAACGTACTGCGGTGCTAGATGGTCGTAAATAGATGAACTTGTCCACATGGTATATAATAGAAACTTTTCGCATGTGTGTTTTACCTTGTGTGCTGATAAACTGTTTTAAAAAGTTATCGATAAATATGATGAGTGTACATAGAGTTCATGGTGACGAGTGTACATAGAGTGCTGATGAGTGTACATAGAGTTCATGGTGACGGGGATTCCCAGCACATGTACATAGGCTGTGTCTTTTAACAAATATTTTAAGAAAGATTAAACTTCATCCACCGACGCTACAATAGTTTACGTCAGATAGCACTGACGGTTCTCCAAACAGAGGAGGGAATTACACCTAAAGAAGAAGTATCGCATTTCATTCGAACGCGCTCCGTTGAAAAACGCCCCAAAACAAGACCACAAGCCAGTTATAAAAATACCCCAGACCACTTTATTCATATGAAATACTGCTTAAATTGGAGTAGTATATCAAATTTCTCCCACTTCATTATTACACTTTTCAGGACATTAACATTTATATAAGACAAGGGTGTAAGACGATTCGTAGTTTTCGTACCATGTCCTGGTCGATTCGTACCCTAGTTCTGGTTGATTCGTACCCTAGTCCTGGCCGATTAGTACCCTGTCTTGGTCGATTCGTACCCTCACTTACAGTATTCTAATATCGATTCTACTAGTATAGACTATGGTTACATACCCAATACTTCGGATGAGAATCATGATGGTATGATAAATAAATAATTAAATTTAATAAGTTGAACCCTTCACTTATAATTGTACGGATATAATAAATTTGATTCTAATAATTGTATTTTTATTTATCGATAACTTTTCAATATAAGTATAGTATGTGTCAGAGGGAAAATTAAAGCGAATTCAGCATAGGTGCACACGCCAGATTCAAGGGAAGTAATTTAACTTATGGGACTGTTACAAGAATGGGAAAATTTCTACGAATTCGCTACTGAAAAAGTGTGGATGTGTGTATGGACTTAAGGTGTCGTATGAGTGACATTGGTTATATTATTAAACAGAAACCTATAGAAAATGAAAGAAAAATAAATGTTTAAAAATGTGCCCTCTGTAAATATGTCCAGTTTACAAAACAGTAGTCTTAAAACTTCCATGAGCGGATAATACAACTTCTATACAATATAAACTTCCAGATAAGAGTGGTTCAAGATACAGGAACAACAAAATAATATTAATTAAACAAGCATAAAATTGTGACTTCCAGATTCAGCAAAGCACTTTTGTGAAAGGATAAAAAATAAGTTTTGAGCTAAAAAAAACTTTCAGGTAACAGTGGTTCGGGATACTGCTGGTCACCTCAAGTGGTGAATGATTGTCTTTGGACGTATCACCAGTAAACAATTCTGATTCTGTGGCTACTAGCACCGAACTACTGAATAAAAACAACAACTATATATTTAGATTATTTTTGGTTCGGTTTGGGTTGCTGAGTGGCCACCTTTTGGGAACAAGCTGCTCACTCGGTTGGCCATATGTTCTCTGTATCTTGATTATTTGTAATCTTATTTGTTTCCAACTATGGTTTGAGGGCTGGATTTGGATTTTGATTGTTTCAGTTCCTGGTCTTTGCATACTTTTTACTTTTAGATATACATGTATGATCAAATAAACATTTGTGATTTAAAAAAAAAAACATTTATGAACGGACATAAAAAAACTTTATAAACTAGCACCGAACCACTGAAAAAAAAGGCTGGTAAATGGTTGTCAATGACTCATAAAACTGTAGGAGATGATGTCGACATAATTTATTTGGATTTTATGAAAGCCTTTGATAAGGTTCCTCATCGGCGCTTAATTGCAAAAATGAATGGATATGGCATTCGGGGGTACGTGTTCTGCCGCAATTAGGGCAGAATCTAAGTTCGAATTTTCATAGAAGTAATACAACAACAAGTACAATTTTCAGTCCTTTATGGAAATCCACAAATTAAACAATAATATAACTATTTGTCAAAATACGATAACAGTACAATGTTCAATCTTTCTTCAATAATTTTCACAGTTCTGTTTCCAAATATTCCACTGGCAACCCAGAGTTCAAATAATAAAAAGTTAATTATTTCCCTTTTGGAAGTCCAAACTATTTTCCGATGGCGTACCACTCGTTTTTCAATCTAAACCCAATCTAGTTCCTATTCCCTCTGTCTCTAATTTGTCCTTTTTTTTGTTAACCAATCGAATCGTTGGTTAAATAAGTACAAGAATTAACCAATCAAAACTTGTGTTACTAATTTATTATAATTACACTAGGTAGTGGCGAGGGCGCAACATTTATGGCGGGAAAAGTTTTTATTATCAATATTTATTTACTTGTCTATCAACCTTTCGGTTATTTAATAAAAATTATGCATTTTTCAGAATAACATATTGTGGAAACAACAAATCACTATTTCTTATGTTTATTTCATTAACCTATTTACCATTATCGTTTTTTTTTTCACTAGGACAACCAGGTGAGAAGAGTTTTTAGGGTCTTAATCTACATCAAACAACTGCCAAACGATTGAAATGATTATAACTTATGTCACTAAGCTCATAAAACTCGCCAAATACCCCCGCTAGACAGGATGATTGTGCATACTCGGCGTTAAAGTAAATAATTGTCAAAACTTGTGACTAATAGGAAGATAAAAACCTTATTGATAATGTTTGTTTGCCTTTGGTGATTCTTAACTCAATGTTTCCAAAATTCTTAACTTTTTGTTTGCCTTTTTGTCCATTGGTTTGCGATTTTATTTTTGTAAATTTATTTATTCATTCATTTTTTTGCTCAAAATTTACTGCATAACACCACCTTCCCCTCTAAAAATAACTTTATTCCTATAAAGTTGAAACTTACATCTTGTCAAAAAAGGTTACAAGCAGAATAACTGATTATCACTTTTATTAATTTTCCGTTAAACAACCAGAATATTATCACTTCTAGTTTGCTTATGCCATAAATATTTGAGGATTTACTTCACAATTCTGAAAATCTTTGACAAAAATAATAATATGGTCTTAATTATCCGATACACATTCAGCTGACGAAATCAAATAATTCTTACGCCTAGATAGGTCAATTTAAGCCCTCAAACAACATATTTATATGCCAGAACATGCTATTGCTGTGCTCTCAAAAGTTTTCAGTGTGTTTTAAACAGACGAGTTATAGACCCTTTTTGCATGATAATGTACGTAAAACCACTGACACTGTTTCTCAAGTACATTCAACATTTTATATATACTTTATTAGCCTACCTTTCTTATTTATTTGGTTTATTTATCTATTTGTGTTTTCTATAAAATATCAACCCTTCCTGTAATTTATTTCATTCTTCGAAATGTAATATCAGTGACTACCATTCTTAACTTTCAAGCTACATAAAAAGATTAATTTATAAAGTACATAGACCAAATACATGCAAAACAGATACAAACGCTTTCAAACATGACACTAAGAGACATGGTCTCTTTACGCATAATGACAACCCTGAACACCGGATAGGAAGCACTATTATATTAATCAGGGGATATTAGACTCTGGTTTTTTATTTCCAGTCATGTCTACCACCGTGATATCTGTTTTGTTTTGGTCTTACACTTCGGTCACACACTTCTGAAAGTAACTGAACATTTTTGGTAAGATTTTCAATCTTCTTTATAAATTGTTCGTTTTCGCACGACTCCGTATGATTTCCATGTTCTGCTAAAGGCTGCTGGTAAAGTTCTCGTTTATGACTTATGTGAGGTGATGTTCTTTGGACTTCCAACTTTGCTGTCATGCTATGTTCTAACGCTTCATTTTGCGCTCTCAATGTAGCAATTGTACGCGAAAAACAGTTATTCTGCTGTTTGAAAGCAGTAAGATTATCACTTAAATCCTCAATTTGTTGTTTCAGCTTGCCAATATACTCATTTCTTTCCTTTAATATGTGTGTTGTGTCCTTCAATTCACTTTTGCTGATTCGCACTTCTTCCTTGAGACTGTGAATTTTCCTTTCCAATGCTCTGTTTTGATTCTGCAAGGTGGATATCGCACTCTGCTGTTGTCTATGATTTAAAGAATTAAATTGTTGATTCTTGAGAAAGCTTGTGTCCTCATTGTGAAAGGGGAAGTTATACTCCGCTGTTTTCTTGCGAACAAAATCAGACATCCTTTGCATGTCCCTGTGTTTTGTCCTGGTTGATTTCAGAAGGCTAATGTTTCTTGATCGGCATACGCGTGCAAAATGTCCCATTCTATGACATTTATAGCACGTTGCATTATATGCACGACATTTTCCGAATGCATGTGTTCTTCCACACCTCATGCACTGATCACAGGTATTCCTGTGATTATTTAATCCAAATACCAGCATATTCATCATTCACAAGTTCGCTCTCCTTATATTGCACTCTGTAGGTTCACTTGGGGAAATTAGTTCGATGTAGTAGAGTACTCGCTTGGCGTTCTTGGCGTTTAGAGAGATACCATATGATTCATTACCCGAGATTCTGTCACCACGTGTTCTGCCGCAATTAGGGCAGAATCTAAGTTCGAATTTTCATAGAAGTAATACAACAACAAGTACAATTTTCAGTCCTTTATGGAAATCCACAAATTAAACAATAATATAACTATTTGTCAAAATACGATAACAGTACAATGTTCAATCTTTCTTCAATAATTTTCACAGTTCTGTTTCCAAATATTCCACTGGCAACCCAGAGTTCAAATAATAAAAAGTTAATTATTTCCCTTTTGGAAGTCCAAACTATTTTCCGATGGCGTACCACTCGTTTTTCAATCTAAACCCAATCTAGTTCCTATTCCCTCTGTCTCTAATTTGTCCCTTTTTTTGTTAACCAATCGAATCGTTGGTTAAATAAGTACAAGAATTAACCAATCAAAACTTGTGTTACTAATTTATTATAATTACACTAGGTAGTGGCGAGGGCGCAACATTTATGGCGGGAAAAGTTTTTATTATCAATATTTATTTACTTGTCTATCAACCTTTCGGTTATTTAATAAAAATTATGCATTTTTCAGAATAACATATTGTGGAAACAACAAATCACTATTTCTTATGTTTATTTCATTAACCTATTTACCATTATCGTTTTTTTTTTTCACTAGGACAACCAGGTGAGAAGAGTTTTTAGGGTCTTAATCTACATCAAACAACTGCCAAACGATTGAAATGATTATAACTTATGTCACTAAGCTCATAAAACTCGCCAAATACCCCCGCTAGACAGGATGATTGTGCATACTCGGCGTTAAAGTAAATAATTGTCAAAACTTGTGACTAATAGGAAGATAAAAACCTTATTGATAATGTTTGTTTGCCTTTGGTGATTCTTAACTCAATGTTTCCAAAATTCTTAACTTTTTGTTTGCCTTTTTGTCCATTGGTTTGCGATTTTATTTTTGTAAATTTATTTATTCATTCATTTTTTTGCTCAAAATTTACTGCATAACATATGTTTTAAACTGGGTGCAAGATGTTTTAAGAGATAGACAACAAAGAATGGTAATGAATGGTGTAGAATTCGGATTGGAAAAAATGTTACGAGTGGCATTTCATAAGGAGGTGTTTTAGGACTTATCCTTTTCCTTATTTTTATTAATGACTTACCAGAATCTATTGAAGGAATAGTTATGCTGTTTGCAGATGATGCCAAAAGTTATTATGTCACCAGAAACAGAGAAGATAATGAAAACCTGCAGGAGGATATCTATAGAGCATGTGCTATCTCGTGACCCAGCTGCGCTTTTGCAGTGCAGCTTGGTCACGAGATTGCATAGTGTATTTTAGGTGCGATCGTGGCTCAAGTTGTTCTCCGTAGTGGGTGACTCTAAAACGATCAGTGCTTGTTATGAACTTAACTGCGCAAACTTACCTACTTAGCTTTGATGCATTCCCAGAGGACACATGACGTCAGACTGACGTTTTACTGACGTCAGTGCGACGTCATTATGACGTTTTGTGCCTGTTTTGTTAGTACAAATGATCAGTTCGGCTGATTGTCGCTCAGGTTGTGATTGGTAGATTTGGGATAAACATGATCACTACATGTATTATTCTTTGTATAAAAAAAGATTATTTCCAAACAGCATGTTTCAACAACAATGATTGAAGGCGAGTTTTCACCCTATGACATATGGAACGAAATTTGTATTCAGATAGTGCACGGTACTGATATTGTTAAGTTCTAGAAAGCTGTTTCTTTCAGTCAAGATAAAGCCAGTTTTTTTCTGTCAGGTCATACATTGATAATTTGTCAAAAGTCTTTGTTTGTTAGTGTGCCCAAATGACAAACTTAGTGTAGAAAATTGTTACATTACCGCTTGTTAAACTGTTTTGCATTGAAAACAAAATTTGTATGACTTTACCAAGAGCACCCTGGATATTGGGACACCGTTACTTGTAGCTTTGACATATGGCAGTGTCCGGCTGAGATACCCTGATCGGACTGCTCGTTGGATGCAGTCAGATCGGGGTCTCTCTACTGTTTCCACAGACTTTGCTGTCCTAATGCTGGGGATCATTACGGTGCTACACACTGATTTATTGTATAATGCGACATGTAATAAGCATCCAGGGATGTGCAGATAGACTGTGATCTCTGTATCTTGGAATTATTGCCTGAAACCAAGATCTTTGTCTATCTTTTCCATTGTCTAATTGAATTAGTATTTTTACATCGGCAAACAAGAGTTGTATTTTCCCCCTCTTCTTCTAATATTAACTTTTTAATTTCCTTTTTGTTCGGAACGTAAAGGTAGTATTCTCTCTGTAGGATTCTGAGGCATTGGATTGGTGTAAGAACGGCAGTATCTTTGTCAGCTGATTCGGCTGTCATCCATCTTCGGTCTGGCGGAATTCGGTTTAACACAGATGTGTTCTATGCTCTGCAAAAAAGTTACAGAGTTTCTATAGTAGAGGTTATTATCCAGGATAGGTGCCAGCTGAGTCTCGGTTGACCGTCTCAGAGCTGCTAGTGGTATATCTTATTGAATTTACTGCAACAGTTAAGTTCATCAGTATCATTATACTAAAATCCAAATGAAATTGTTCTCTCAAAACCTCCATTGTCTTAACATTTTTAAAACATCCATACCTAGCAGTATGCTTAATATATTTTTCTTTGTTCAAACCTTTTTTTGTTTGTATAACCTCTCTTGTATGTCTAGCTGTGGAGTGAGTGGACGGTCCGGCGTTGGGAATCACACATGTTTGCAAGAAATTGTTTACAGTTATGTATTCCTTCAGTACCCTCGATATGTGCGCATGACGACGCTCGAACTGTTTCTGTATTTGCTTCTGACAATTTCATGAATTATCATCAAAGGGGATCGGCCGTCGCTATGCGCACTTATACTTATAGGTACAATTTCTTCCTACTTATAAATTTGACAACAGTCATTTGGCTCCATTTCAATCCTGAACACTGTACGTCTTTAATATTGGCTATTAAACAAAATAATGTGCTACCCTATAAATGCACTAAACATCACTGCTTACGGCATGCTATGCCAGGGATAGGATACAGATCAAATTGTGAGTTCACTTTGTTTACTTCTCTGGCTTTCCTTTTGGTGCTTTCTGTACTTTGGCTTTTTGCTCTGCTCCTGCTATCAGGGAATGTACATCCTAACCCCGGCCCATCATCTGTTTCGTCGGATACTTCTTCCAGTCTATCGAGTTCTTCAACATCTATTTTAAGCTCGTTAAATCTGTCGCGACATTTATCGTTCGTACATTATAATGTTCAAAGTATAGTTCCAAAGCTTGACATTCTGTTCACAGAATTATACGAATTTGATATATTGGCATTTAGTGAAACGTGGCTGAGTCCAGCTGTAAGCACTGATGATCTGTTATTACAATCATATCAAATTCCTGAGCGCAAAGATAGAGTTGGTGACAATCATGGCGGGGTTATGTTATACGTCAAAGAGTCCATTTATTACACAAGGCGCAATGACCTTGAACCTGTCGGCATTGAGTGTTTATGGATAGAGCTTACACTCAAACATAAGCATTTACTATTTGGGTTGTTTTACAGACCACCCAACTCAGATTCTGCATACTTTACAAGTATTGAGGATTCGATTCATCTGGCATTCGACACTGGTATTCAAGATATTATAGTGACCGGAGATTTCAATTATAATATGCTAAGTGATCAATTATCTGTGAAAATTAAGAATCTGTGTGAAGAATTTTCCTTAGCGCAAACTATAAATCAGCCAACTCATTATACAGAACACTCTTCTTCTATACTTGATATCATACTAACTAATAACAATAAACATCTAGTCTTGAGTGGAGTAGGAGACCCTTTCTTAACTCAGGATATCAGATACCATTGCCCTATATATGGCATTCTTAACTTCAGTAAACCCAGGGGTAAATCATATTTACGTATGACTTGGAGCTATGATCGGGGCGATTATATCCTTTTGAGGCAAAAAGCTGCACAAACTGATTGGAATAGCTTGTATGACACAGATGTAAATAAACATGCTTTGAATATTACAAACCATATCACTGTTATTGCCAAAGAGTGTATCCCTAACAGAATGACCCGCATTAGACCACGTGAACCTCCTTGGATAAATTCAAATATAAAGTTCTTCATTCGCAGACGTAAGCGTGCATACAAGAAAGCAAAACGTACTAACCTTCCGTGGCAATGGCATAAATTTAGACAACTTCGCAATAAAGTTACAAAACTAATTCGTGAATCTAAAACAATGTGTAACGATAAAATAGCGAACAAACTTAAATCAGATTCCTTATCATCCAAAGATTGGTGGACCACTTTAAAAACAGTTATTTCTCCTAACTCCAATAATTCTATTCCTCCACTTGATAAAGATGGCATTATTATTTCAGATGATCTTGAAAAAGCTAATGTTCTGAACGATTACTTTAGAGATCAAACCCTTATAGAAGACACTGGTGTTGAGCTTCCAGACGTTGCTAACTATACAGTCCAATCTGATTTGACTTTGATACAGCTTACTCCCATCGAAATCGAAACCGTACTGAAATCTCTTCCTATTGGTAAAGCTGCAGGGCCTGATGGTATTGATAACCGTATTCTCCGTGAAATAGCTGCTGAACTGTCTGTACCCTTTTGCTCCCTGTTTAATCAATCACTTCGAACGGGTGTATTTCCTGATTGTTGGAAAATATCACATGTATGCCCTATTCATAAGAGTGGTGACCGATCCAAACCTTCTAATTACCGCCCCGTCTCTCTTTTGTGTAACCCGGAGAAATCCTTTGAAAGAGTTGTGTTCAAACATTTTTACAACCATTTAAACGACAACAAAATACTTACCTCGTTACAATCTGGCTTTATCCCAGGAGATTCTACGGTTAATCAGCTTACTTATCTTTACAACACCTTTTGTCATGCATTGGATTCAGGAAAGGAGGTTCGAGTTATTTTCTGTGATGTTTCCAAAGCGTTCGATCGTGTTTGGCATGAGGGTCTTCTACTTAAGCTTGAAGCCGCTGGAATCACAGGGAGCTTGCTTACATGGTTTCGTTCCTATCTTATAGACAGAAAGCAGAGGGTCGTGCTTCCGGGGGTTCAGTCAAAATGGAACAACATCCGGGCTGGAGTGCCACAGGGGTCGATATTAGGGCCGCTTTTGTTCTTGTTGTTTATAAACGACATCGTTGAAGACATAGCATCAAACATTCGACTTTTCGCTGATGATACCAGCCTGTATATGGTTGTTGATAATCCGGAGACTACCGCAGAGATTCTTAATTTAGATATTGACAAAATACTTAAATGGGCAAAACGCTGGCTCGTCACTTTCAATCCTCTCAAGACAGAAACACTTCTCATATCTCGTAAACTTAACAGACCTATTCATCCTCCTCTTTTCATGGATAATCAACAAATCAATGAAGTTGAAGTTCATAAACATCTGGGTGTCTTTTTTTCTAATGACTGTACGTGGCATACGCATATTAATTTTGTTAAAGAAAAGGCATGGAAAAGAATAAATACAATGCGTAAGCTAAAATTCGAATTAGATAGAAAATCTCTTGAAATAATTTACTTTACTTTCATTAGGCCACTCTTAGAATATGCTAATGTCATTTGGGATAACTGTACACAATATGAAAAAATAGAACTTGACAAAATACAGAATGAAGCAGCAAGAATAGTCACCGGAACTACTAAATTGATTTCTCTACAAGCACTTTACGAAGACACTAAATGGGAAACTTTGGACGAAAGACGGCGAAAAAGCAAACTTGTACTCTTTTACAAAATGACTAATGATCTTTCACCTGGCTATCTCTCTTCTCTCGTTCCCCCTACAGTAAATAGCGTCTCTGCATACAATTTACGTAATTCGAACGATATTCAGACGATAATCTCTCGAACAACTCAGTATTTCAATTCGTTTCTTCCATCAGTCATTAGAGAGTGGAATGACTTACCATTAGATATTAGGGCCAGTGACTCCGTCAGCAACTTCAAGCGTCGACTTAAGGAAAGGAATTGCGTTGTTCCAAAGTATTACTATGTTGGAAACAGAAAACTTCAAATCTTACATGCACGACTACGAACTAAATGCAGCTCATTAAATCATGATTTGTTTCTAAAGCATCTAACAGAATCACCCCTATGTCGTTGTGGTGCTGTGGAAACTACTCAACACTTTTTGATGGTCTGTCGTTTGTATGACAACCAGCGCACAAATCTTATTAATATTGTTTCTCAGCAAACTACAGTCACACTACGAGTTCTGTTATATGGTGATAATACGCTTTCACTACATTCCAACACTATTATCTTTGAAGCTGTTCAGAAATACATAAAAGAAACAAAACGTTTTACATAACATTTAACTATGATGCAATTTAGTAATACTTTGTATTATACAATGTTCTGGAGCTAACTTGACATAACTTGATATAATATAATTGCTTTTTAGTAGGGTACAAGCAACTGGTTATGCTACTGATCCCCTCTCCGAGTCTCCGACACTCACTCACAGCTAAACCTTTTTTTTCTATTTATTATCAATATCTGTCTCTAAATTTCACTGGTTATTGATTTGATACTGTTACATACTGAACCTATTGTTTATATATACTGTCTGCGTCAACTTTATATGCTATGTAACTTCGCTACTGGAAGTATTTATTTCAGTATGTTCTGATGTTATTCTAGTAATAGATATATATATGTTAACTTATTTCAACTACAGTAACATACAATCCGATCGCCATTATTTGTAAAATTGTATTCATTTGCAGGAGAAGAACCAAATAAGCGCATGCTTCCGTTCTAATCCTATTTATTCTGCGTATTAGATCTATGTACACTTGAGATTTGTTGAAATAAATATGTTTATAGAGCATGTAAAATGGGCAGACGCTTGGCAAATAATTTTTAATGTGAGAAAATGTCATCATCTTCACATAGGGAATCAAGCTGTACACTCATACAAAATGGATCAAAACTTAGACGAAGAGATAGAAAAAGTACAGAATGAGAAAGATCTGGGAGTGATCATAGATTCAAAAATTAAATTCCGTGTGCACATATCAACAAAAGTGAATGTGGCAAATGGACTAGTACAACTAAAGCTGCTATCGGCTATTGACTAAAGACTAAACTCACTGTTTAGAATAGTGAACGGCTATATATATATATCCATTGAAGCGTCCAATGTGACTGTAGATTTCGACGTTGCCAAACCTGATAAAAATTTACATCCTTTGCGTCACATCAAATATAAATCATATTGAATCGGGAAAACTGATTTGTATACTACAATGAAAACTTTAAATGATGGGGTATTCGCCCCGAGGTTCTTGAGCCGGATAACATTAAATTTTGACCCCGTGAAAACATGACCCCACGTGTCAATTCTCAATGTTGAAACTTGACCCAGGTCAATTTTCAACACTGAAAAATGCTCTACGGGTCGATATTCAACATTGAAAAGTGGCCAGTTGGGTCATTTTTTCAACAGGTTCAAATTTTAATATTACACCAGCAGCACACCGGGTAGGAGGCAATCGAAAACGCTCATGCAGTCGACAAACGCGGGTCAAAAACCATTAGAAACAGCGTTTTCGATTGCAAATTGTCTCCAATATGCAATCGAAAACGCTGTTTCTAACGGTTTTTGACCCGCGTTAATGGATTGTTAAGAGCGTTTTCGATTGCCGCCTACCCGGTGTGAGCAGTGGTCCAAGATTTAGGTATATGGCTAAATTAAAACGAGGCCTACAGAGACGAGTGGAAGCCTGGACTTTTTGTAACAATACGAGACGCGTGGAAAGTTTGAACCTCAGTGTGAATTATGTTTAGAACTTGTACTCAACATTTCCCCAATCATCAACAATAAGTAAGAAAGGCTAAAGGTCACCTGAAAAAAAAATATGTAGGTAAAAGAGTACACGTTTATGTTTTTCCGCCATTTTTGGAAAGGGGAACAACAACAATGTTAGTGACTTCCTATTTGCTTTCCTGGAAGATAAATTCCATTAAAATGGGGTCTGCGCTTAAAGGAAAGAACTTTTCTGCACGTGGGGGGGGGGGGAGAGGGGGGGGGGGGCAAGTTATTCTGTTTAACTCTTGACTCTCGTTGAAAAGGGAGGCAACAAATGAAAATGGCAGAGTTGTTTCCTTTGAAAGTATACCCATTCACCTTTGGGTAAAACATTGACTCTTATTTGTTAAACGTAACTTCTATCACTCCAACTTCAAAACGTTCAAGTGTAACGTCACGACATGGCCGAGCCCAAAGCGATAACTGCTCTCTCTTTTGCTAGAGCTGTTGCCTGTATGACTTCAAAATGTGATAGATTATGCGATGTACGATTGCTTTCGTTAAGCCGACGTCAACTTTGCACTGCACGGCGGTCCTGAACGTTGAGTGACAGTAAATAATGAAAACCTAAAATATAACTGGCTTGATGCCAATACTTGAATCGGCATTTGGTTTGATGGTTTGTTGTACTGAGTAATAATATTTGAGTTACGTCGAGCCGTCTCACAACGCGATAGTAGAAAGGAAAGATAGGGTTGAGACAAAGACGAGGCAGAGAAAATTATAATCCCACAGGACACCCAACCCCTCCGCCCTCCCCAACTCTCCGCGCCGATCTGTTGCAAGCATTTTAGTCTTGAAGATGTAGTTTGTCCCTATTCGAAAGTCCATCACACCAAACAGTGGCAGTCTGATGAAAGTCATTACTTAGCCAGTTAGGAACCATTTTAAAATGAAAAACTTGCTACTCCTGGACAATTTTAAAAGGCAAATGGTCCCTTCATTTAAAAGTTGTCTTCTGCATTACTTAGACAAGACACGTGAATTTTATTTTATTTATCTAGGGTTAGTCTAGAGTCGCAACTCGCTTTGTTTCCTTGAAACCTGTCAATACAGTCCAAACATATTTGTGATAGAATCTTGTAAAGCATTTTTTCCTTGGGAGGGGGATTCATCTAGCGTCAGTCTAGAGTCGCAACTCGCTATGTTTCCTTGAAACTTGTCAATACAGTCCAAACATATTTGTGATAGAAACTTGTATAATATTCACGTATTGCGCATCTGAGCCTAAATGTTACATGGAATGAGGTCCTGTTCATACATTCACGTTTCGTTCACACATGGACAGTCCCATTAACACGTAGAGGATCCGTTGAAAGATGCAAGCCCCGTTCCTATATGGACATCCCGTTCGCATATGTAGTTCCCTTTCGCAGGTACAGCCTTGCAGATGTCGTTCACTTGTGCAGGCCCCGTTCACATGTAGCGGTCCAATACACATGTGGAGGTCCGTTCACTTGTGGAAGATCCATTTACAGGTGGCGGTCCTGTTCGCAAATGCAGTTCCTGCTCACATATGGACGACCCGTTCACAAATGAAGGTTCCTTTCTCACATGCGGATCCCGTTAACACGTGGAGGTCCCGTTTACACTTCACAGGCGCAGAGCCCGTTCAACCATGGATTGTCCGTTCGCCTGTGGCGATCCCTTGCATACTTGGATAATCAGACTGCATGTCCCGTTTTACGTGCTGGATCTTTGAAAAATACAGGACCCGCGAAGGTCTCCATCTAGCGTGCAGCATCTTTTCACAGGTGGGTGTCCCGTTCATACGTGCATATGTACCTATCTCGTTCACACGTCCCGTCCCGTTTATATGTGGGTATCTCGTCCACACCTGGAGAAGCCATTCTAACAAGCAGAAATGTTCATACATGGAGGCCCTGTCAGACGTAGAATACATGTTCACACGTGCAGATCAAGTTTACATCTTCTTGTTTGGTTCACCTATAACGGTTTCGTTCACTCGTGGTGAATCCTTTCCGACCATGGAGGACCCGGTCACTGGAGGAGATTCAATTCACATTACCTGTTTTATTTTTTGTTGTTTTCGTTGTTTTCATTGATGAACCGCCCATTTACATACCAAGGTCTCGTTCACACATGGAGGACCAGTTCAGGCACGAAAGGCGTTACATGTGGAGATTCTAGAAATCACCTTTACCCTATGCAGAGAGTTTGGTACCCTCAGAATTTGACATGTGTCCTACCGAGCCGTCTAGCGCAGTCGGCAGCACGTCGGTCTGCAGATCAAGCGGTCGCGAGTTCGATTCCAAAGCCCGGCCCCTGAACAGTCGTGAAGATTGGTCATGAAATATTTTCTACGCTCGTTCTCTCCCTTCCGCTGACTTAAGCGCAGTTGTGAGTTTGTCTGTTTTGTTGAGCATTTACGGCCAAGTAAACAGCTAAGGTCATGTCTAGGCGGTCAGTTAACCTACTCAAACTATTCCATGACACTGTTCCATGGTATGGTCCATGTTCCTTCTTTCGAATGTGTTCTCTGCTCTCGAAGCTCTTTAAGATTTTAATTAGATCTCCTAAACGTTTAACCAGTACTTAATTCACATACTTTCGCCAGTAAATGACAACTGCCCTTCTTGAATCAGCAGAAGGGAATGAATGACCGTAGAAAATATTTCATGATCAGTCTCCACGAGCGTTATGTGGCCTGTCTGGGAATCGATCTCAGGACCCCTTGACCTGCAGTCTGACGCGCTGCCGACTGCGCTAGCGGGCTGTCGGCAAGGGTAGTTGTCTGTTACTGGCAGAAGTATGTGCACTCAGTATTGGTAACCAGGTTAACCGCTTATTAGTGTATGTCTAAGCCTGCCCAGACACAGTGTGACGGCAGATGAACTGACAGGCTTGTGGTCCCTCATCCAGCCTCGTTGAGGCGGTTCGGATGAGGGGTTTATTAGCAGATCTGACAAAAATTGTCACCCATTGCCCACTCGCATCTAGAACTCTGCAACTTATTCTCCTAATGCCATCATTCTATTCTATTCTGAAGCTTTCTTCGAAGTGTTTTACATGCAATTATGTTGCATTTGGACCTATACCTCGGATAGTGGTGCTGGTCTTGTAAGTCTATTGAGCGCTTTACACAAAGCATTGCTTAGCCGTTCGTATGAGCGTTCTTGTCATAAATTTCGACGTTTCGCTCTTCTTCTATTCCAGATAATAATTTAAACCGAGGCCCCAATCAATCGATCGTACTCAGGCACGTTTTGGGGCGGCTAGGTCGGATACCGATCCCAGGAACAACGTGCACACTATCTTTGAATTTGACACAGATGACAGACGGACTCGGGCACCCAGACGGTTTTATTATGGATTCGTTCCGCGGAGCCGCTGGGAAGGACCCGTTGTTGGAGGCATTGGGGGAAAAATGTGTATGCTAGGCCACTATCGCAGTATATTTATATAGGCTCTACACTGTTAGGAGCTTACTACAATTGGCAAAATATCCGATTTGCCCCGCATGCTACGAATTTTTGCAAAACAATGGGAAAAATTGAAGGCTCTGGAGGTGATGAAAACTAATGAAACCATTCCATTGATAATTTCGTTTTCCTTTTTTTTTTTTTTTTTTTTTTTTTTTTGGGGGGGGGGGGGGGGGGGGGGGGTGAGGAGAGAGAAGGAAAATAAAGAGCTGTAACGCGTTAAGATGTTTAAAAATATTTGCTTTCAGCCGGAGCCCATATACAGGTCCGACTCTCATACCATTGCACCAGGGTACTATATGTAGTTGTAGGATTTTTTAAAAAAAATATTTCTTTGTTTACGACAATGACAGCGGGAGGTAATTAGTTGTTTGGTCGTTTAGGTTTTCACGGCCCTTTGAGATAGTATTTCAGTCTATATCGAGTCGTCTCCCAGAGAGTAGGCGAGAAAGGAGAAAGGACAGATGAGAAAAAAACGTCCAAACAACCCTTCCCGTATCTACTGCAAGATAGCAAGCACTGCCGGTCCTTGCCCCAAAATAATCCAAATAAGTAGGACGCACCAGTACTGAAAGCTACCCATCACCATCGCCCGACCCGACCGCCCAGTCAACCCACTAGAGGTAGAAAACACTCCAAGGCTTTCTCGCCCTCGGAGGACTTTTCCACTCGCATTTTCATCCTACTCATGCTTGTTCCACTGGCTTGTTCAGCCATTTTCAACCCAAATGTCAATCACACAAATGAATAACAACAACTCATTTTAGTAAAGATGTACAACTATGCGCAACGGTGAAATACACGTGATTGGACACGGTTAAATAAATAACAAAGCGTGACGGATCTAGCTCGTTTTCCTTTTTTGCTTTATTTGAAAAGAAGGGATTATGATTTATTATTTGATTACTATTCAAGAAAGAAACTGGAAAACTTTGTTCACGAACTTAGAGACCATATATATGCCACCAAAGGTTTCTGAAGTCGGGAATTTCGTTTTCGCAAACTTGTCAGACAATCCGCCATCGTTAGTTTTTGGCATAGCGTTTAGTCTTTAGTCTTAGTCGCCTTAGTTGTACTAGTCCAGTAGGAACTTGGGAATCATATTCAGAACCTTCTCTTACATGGACAAGACTATGTTCCTTCAGCTATATAAATCTATAGTACGGCCACATTTGGAATATGCGTCTACAGTATGGACCACATTCTTTAAAAAAAGATCAAATTGCAATTGAAAATGTGCAGAGGAGGGCAGCAAAACTTGTTTGTTAGATCTCAAACCTGTCATACCCAGAACGTTTAAAATCTCTAGACTTGCCAACATTGGAATACAGGCGAGTTCGAGCTGACGTTATTCAAGTATATAAAATCATAAATGACATAGGCAAAGTGGCAAAAGATAAACTAATCAAGTTGAATATACAGGAACACAGACAAGAGGACACACCTTCAAACTATTTAAGCCAAGAAACAGAACTAATATCAGAGCAAACAGCTTCAGTAAGAGAATAGTTGATATATCATGTATATGGAACGCACTTCCAAATTCAGTGGTAACGGAACCCTCAATAAACTCAATAAGTTAGAGGGTTATCATGCGAACCGAACAACCAACTAAATGTTTTGTACCACTTCAGAAACTGAGGGTGAGGTTGGGCCTGTAAAATCGATTTAAGCCCCCAAGTAATTCATTACTGACCGTTCCAAGGCTTCTTATTATTTTTGGTTCGGTTTGGGTTGCTGAGTGGCCACCTTTTGGGAACAAGCTGCTCACTCGGTTGGCCATATGTTCTCTGTATCTTGATTATTTGTAATCTTAGTTGTTTCCAACTATGGTTTGAGGGCCGGATTTGGATTTTGATTGTTTCAGTTCCTGGTCTTTGCATACTTTTTACTTTCATTTAAGGTAGTTGGATACTAAATAAGAATAGTTGTGGGGAATTCAAATCACTTTACCAGAGGGCTATAAAACATTTGGATAAGAAAGAAAATATTTTTACCGTTTCGTTTTCCAAAAAAAAAATCAAAATTTTGTATTTTTACACACTTTTTTACACAGTTTCTATTTAAATTCAAATTTCTAGCATATGAATGCACTTTCATTTCTGCGATTCATATAATCTATACTATAGGATGCTTAAAACAAACTGGTAAAAAAAGAATGCACTTATCTTGATCATAAGTATTTTATTATTTTTTTCTAAAATACAAGAAAATTTAATTTCATGACAAAAGTCATGAAAAATACATTTGATCGATGGAGCATGCTCATACATATCATTTCAGAAAAACTTACATTGTATGTTACAGAATAAGACAATCACCGTTTCGTTTCCTTGCAAAACAATGTTAAAGTTGAAAATACCCCAAATAAACAGACAACCCCCATTCCGCATCTGCTGCAACCAAAGTAGGCCCTTGCCCTACTATTTATTCCCCTGTTATTTTAGTTCTACCATAAAGTAATGCCACCAAAAATGTGCAGACGGAATGGCAAATCAGAAACGTTCCTAAGGAGCAGTCTGATCTCAGTTTCCACTATTTGTACAAACCTATCTGCTCAAAAACTTAGGATCTTTACGGTAATTAGTGTCATTGTATAGGTAGCTTACCACCAATTATTTCACATAGGTAACAGAAATAACGTTTAAGCTACTCACTAATTAGCTCGAAATTAATACCGCATTTTGAAGAACGAATCTAGCCGATGGTTTAAAGATGAAAAAAAAAACACACGTTCCCTGCTCTGCCATGGAGCCGCTATTTCAACTAGAACACGTAACCCCAGCGCGTGCAGTAAATTTGGCGCGTCAGTTTAGTAACATACGTGACCCTAAAGTCGTCAGGGTAGTAGTAAAGGGTGTCACTATGGCCTCATCCGTCCGGAGACTAAGTCCACAGCCTGGGGGAGTCTCCGGCCGGGATGAGGCCATAGATGACACCGCTTTAGTAAGCTTGAAAAGGCTAGTTTGAAATAACTTAGTCTTTTTTCAGGGTAAAAGTCTATGTTAAATGGCATAGGAGATGTCTTAAGAGGCTATACAGTAATATGCGTCTGCTATGAGTCTCTTGGCCTTGTATCTCAAGACCTCACTATACCAGAGGCATAACTCTATAGCGTCAGTTGATGGTGTGAGTTGCTGTGGCATACTCTTGTTCAATCTGTTCAATTTCTGAGGCTTTACAGTAATATGCGTCTGCTATCAGTCTCTTGGCCCTGTATCTCAGGGCCTCACTATACCAGAGGCATAACTCTATAGCGTCAGTACTTGTTCCTTGGGGATTATAAAATCTTGTATCTGAAGATTTTAATGTTCTGGACTGAAATTATTTCTTACTAGCCTTCTAAAACCTGACTACTACATTTAATGACGAGAAGATCTCTGCTCCCAGTGTGCTTGAACTTGTGGGTATCTAGTGGAAGGTCCACATATCCACATTGAAATTGTGGAGCTGATGTGGATGTGAAGTGGAAGGTCCACATATCCACATTGAAATTGTGGAGCTGCTGTGGATGATGTGGACTTGATGTGTATGCAATGTGGAGGTTATGTGGATGATGTGGATCCACAATGTGGAGTTTCCACATGTCCACATCTACACTTTAGACAAATCGGCTTACCCTGTCCCATTTCTGACAGACTGACACAATGCATCTCAAAACCTCACTGTTACAATAATAAGAACTAGGAAGAAAAGAACAATTAACAACAGTTTAAGTTCTGAACAACTTTATTTGTCCCGCTCACCTATTCATTACGACAGACAGAGGATTAGGACCGTCCCTCTGTCTTCGTTTACATAATGATCATTAGTCCTTTATTGTAAATAAAACTCTTTTGATAGGTTCCACTGCAGGTCTACTATTATTTAAATGATCTCAATGCTTTGCCATCGCTGAAATGGTTAATTTCAGAGACCTATCAAGAATCAATGTCACTGGGTTTCCTCTTCAACAGTTAAAGTTGGTCTTTCATATTCGTCAAGTTTTCGTTCAAGTAGATATCTTCTTTTTTTCACTGCATACTGCATCGCCTCTTCTTCATCATAGTCTTCATCTTCTTTCAATCTGTGAGCTGTTGATATTACTTTCTTGTGGATAGGATCTTTTCTCAAAGCAGACCCGAATGCCACGAGGTCTTGATACTTGGTAACCAGCGTTGATCTGTATTTTGGTTTTAGTTCTTCATATGCCATTTCCTCAGCTGATTCAACATCGATGTTAGGTGTCTCCTGCATGGTATTTTCCACTGTTTCATCGAACTGATCTTGATTGTCTCTGTAAGTGCTTCTCATTAGTCTATCCCAAGGACTTGTCTTTTGAATTTTCCTGCGTTTGGCTTTCTGTTTTTCCTCTTTACTAGCAGACTCACTGTCTGTCTCGACTTCTGATGGTTCTGTATCTGGATCGTCTGAGAGTTTACTATAATCATATTCTCCAAAGATATCATGTCCTTTCATTCCCTTCAAATATTTTCTGTTTGTAGTTACATCTGACACTTCTGAGATAGTACTTTCTTCGCTGTCAGACATAGTTGTAGTTGCTTTACAAACACCACTGGACGTATGTCTTCTCAGGCTGTCTGATCGAGCAAATTCACGGAAGCACTGCTTGCACTGGTATCGACCCATTAACGACTGGTTGAAGAATGAAGTTATATCCTTTGTCTCTCTCTTTTATAGTCTGCAATAGATATTGAAGAACTTGTGCTAAGTTTGGTAAACCACTGCAATTCTTACATTTTTACCAATTGCATGCACTTTTGTGAACTAAATGATGTAGTAAATTGTGAAAAAAATGTGTATAATTTAAAATCAGTTTTATTAATACTGTCAATAATTTAAATACCAACTGAATTCTAACAAACCTACATTTAGAAAACTGATACAAGTTTCCAATGTTACTCAATCGTCATAGCATTTAAAAAGTGACTAACGCTTTATTTCATTGTTTTTAACTCCAGCTTGTTCCCTTTCTGTCTGTTGATATCCTCTTTAGCTTCACTACGTCTATGACATTTCTGACCCCCAGATTCATTCTTTGTCCGTCTGGAACGTCTTAAATGTTTATTCTTCTTGTGTATGTATCCTTTGAGTTTATGTTGTTTTTCTTTCTCACGACATAATGAACGAATTTCCGCTCTGCATATTCGGCAATACTTTAAAGGTCTACCCTCTCTGAGCCTTTTGTCTAAAGCAGTTGACAATCGTTTCATGAGGTATCGAATCTGTCCAAATGTAGAAGGATTTCTTTTTCTTTTCTGTACAACAGGAATGACAGGCAAGCCTGAAGATTCAGAAGTTAGCCCACAGTGTGCTTTTGTTATGTTATTGGAACTACCAGACATTCTGCTTTCTCTCAAGATTTTACTTGAAATGGCGACGCTTGTAACAGTGTGTTGTATTTTTACTTATTTCCTGTTTCTTATTCAACAAGAAATCAAACAATTTTCTTTTTTTATTATTTAATTCGCCGCCTGAAGTGTAACTTAATTAAAGTCTTTCCAGAGCTGAACTGAATATTTTTACCGGTATCACCTTTGATACTGATATGAACTTGATCAATATAAGATTTTCCTACTGGAACGTAGTGCATGTTGACAAATTCTTTGTGTGACTGCTGAGAGCGTTTTGAATTCTCAAATGGTACAACTCTCAAAATAGGGGCGGTCACGTCACCAAGGTATGTATAATCAACTACATCTGAGTACACGTACAAGCGATTATGCAATATATTTAGGTCTACCCCATATTTGAAAGCATATGATTCGTTTCCAATGGGGTTTTCTGATATATCCGGATTAACTCCAAGAGCTTGTCCAAGTGAAGCTGGAAACCGAATCCTGACCTGGTTTGGATTTTGTGCAACAACTTTTAGACGATTTGTGCTTTTAACATAAGTAATGCTGATAGAAGCATTTATTTGTTTCATTAAAGATCCATGTTTTGTATCTATTACAGATTGCATCTCATCCACCAAATGCTGTGGAGAGTTGTAATTTCCTTCAGGAAGAAATAATTTATATTCATGACAGCCCTCTCCACTAGCACACAAATCCTTTGTCGTATCTATTCCTTGAGCATTTAATACCGCTTGGTCCAGAAATGACAAAAAGAAAAAGTTATTGTTTTCTGAAATATTATTGACTCGGGATGGTGTAATTAATTCCACCAAAGCAACTTCCCACTTTTCGTTTTCGATATTTATCGGGTGATCTAGTCTCACAGTAAAAGAGCTTTGTGTGTTTTGAGGGAAAGTTTTCAGAGAACCATCACTCAGAAGTGTTAGATAGAAGTCCTTCATGATCAGGAGATGAATTATAACTCATCAAATATCTTTAACTGCTTTGTTTTTTTCTCTTGCTTCTAACTTCTCTCTGTTCAAAACTAGAGTGAATTCATATCTGAACATCACACTTATATACCGGATAGCATTTTGAGTTTCATATATTATTTCACACAATTATCATCAAGATTATAGTGCCACAAAAAATTCAATCTTTATTTCTTGCATGCCAGTAAAGACAAAAATATGCACTTAAAAATTTAGCAAGAAGAGTGTGCTGTTCAGCACCTTTTTCTTCCCCGGTCGGTTACCCTATGCCTGGGAAGCCCTGGCGATTTGAAGCCATATCTACATGATCACAAGTCCTGAATGTCGCTATGGACCAGAGACCTGCCAGCGGAGGTACCTTTTACAGAACCACAGCGTTCCGACCCCTTAAGCCATAAGGCTTCTACTGTTTCACATGTAATCGATAGACTTCGCATCTGCGGGCCCAGGCGGTATAACCGTTGTGCACACCAGTTCCAGTCCAGTGGTGACCGGCAAACCAGCAATATTAATATGTAAGTTTCCAATATATATAACTAAACATAAACCAGTTTACTTGAGACAAGATTGGACATTTGCATATCATATATATCTTATTTCAATAGAGGTCATGTTACAATTTATAGTAACACATTTTAGAATATACAAAATAGATAGAGAATAATAAAATCTACATTTTGGTGTTTATTTTATCAAAATCGGCCGACAAATAACAAAGTTATTCAATTTTTACATATTATGGTGTTATTACAAGGGAGTTAATCTGGATTGACTTTCTTTTATTCTATAAGTAAATTATACAAGTAATAGCTTTCAGAAAAAATGATAAAAATGAAAAGTGAATATGTGTATAGTATTACAACTTTCGTTATGAGTATATTATATGTTTACTAATAAACTATTGAAACAACCCAAAACAACAAAAACTGTCGGGCATGCACTGCGCATGCGCGGAATTTGGAGGGTAGGAAAACTGTAATAACTCCAGATTGCCTCGATGGATTTTCATAATTCTTTTTTTATTTGAAAGAGCAAGTCAAAACCTACCAAATAAAATAAAAATTAATTGTCACACTGCGCATGCGCGGAATATAGAGGGTAAGAAAACTGTAATAACTCCAGATTGCCTCGATGGATTTTCATAATTCTTTTTTTCATTTGAAAGAACAAGTCAACACCTACCAAATTTTGTTTCCAAATAATAAACCACAATATGCATGTACAGAATAGAAGGTAGGAATCAGATATAACTCAGAATTAGGATGTATGAGGAACAAGTGAACCCCTGGGCAGTTGGCATTGTAACAGTGAGGTTTTGAGATGCATTGTGTCAGTCTGTCAGAAATGGGACAGGGTAAGCCGATTTGTCTAATGTGTAGATGTGGACATGTGGAAACTCCACATTGTGGATCCACATCATCCACATAACCTCCACATTGCATACACATCAAGTCCACATCATCCACATCAGCTCCACAATTTCAATGTGGATATGTGGACCTTCCACTTCACATCCACATCAGCTCCACAATTTCAATGTGGATATGTGGACCTTCCACTTGACATCCACATCAGCTCCACAATTTCAATGTGGATATGTGGACCTTCCACTTCACATCCACATCAGCTCCACAATTTCAATGTGGATATGTGGACCTTCCACTTGACATCCACATCAGCTCCACAATTTCAATGTGGATATGTGGACCTTCCACTAGATACCCACAAGTTCAAGCACACTGGGAGCAGAGATCTTCTCGTCATCAAATGTAGTAGTCAGGTTTTAGAAGGCTAGTAAGAAATGATTTCAGTCCAGAACATTAAAATCTTCAGATACAAGATTTTATAATCCCCAAGGAACAAGTACTGACGCTATAGAGTTATGCCTCTGGTATAGTGAGGCCCTGAGATACAGGGCCAAGAGACTGATGGCAGACGCATATTACTGTAAGCCTCAGAAATTGAACAGATTGAACAAGAATATGCCACAGCAACTCACACCATCAACTGACGCTATAGAGTTATGCCTCTGGTATAGTGAGGTCTTGAGATACAAGGCCAAGAGACTCATAGCAGACGCATATTACTGTATAGCCTCTTAAGACATCTCCTATGCCATTTAACATAGACTTTTACCCTGAAAAAAGACTAAGTTATTTCAAACTAGCCTTTTCAAGCTTACTAAAGCGGTGTCATCTATGGCCTCATCCCGGCCGGAGACTCCCCCAGGCTGTGGACTTAGTCTCCGGACGGATGAGGCCATAGTGACACCCTTTACTACTCAGGGTCCTAAGGTCGTCATCATTATTTTAGCTTCATTCTTTTCCAGCTGTGTCACAGAAATGTTTAGAAGCGGGCGAAATTCAAAAGATAAATATCTTAATTTTGTTATGCAGTTTACATTTAAAGCTGGCTTTAAACGTTCCCTCATCTAACGAAGAGGAAACAAGGTAACCCACTTTTACTTAAAATTCGAAGTTTGTCGACGGAGCAAGCTGGTTTTGATATCGGTCTGGCGAACCAAGAATTTCACACTAGATTCAAGTTTTAGATGTATGTTTGCATTCGTCCAAACGTACTATACATCAAACCATCAAGATTTTCTTACCTTTGGCGGTCAGAGAGGAAATCAAACGAAACAGACATCAAAGAACAGTGATGACGACTTTAGGTCATACCCGACGACTCTAGGGCACATACTACTAGACAACAAAAAAATCATTTCTCCACTTCTTATATGCTCTTCTTTCACTCCAGTTTGACAAGCATTTACTGTGATTATTACCGTATGAATTAACCACTTTTTGTTGCATTGTCTACATATATGCAAATGAAACAAAAATGACCTAAATTTAAAGGCATAGAATGGTAGCAAGTTGTCAATTAAAACAGGCACAGTTTCATTTGTGCCGGTTTTATATGAAAAAGCAAAGGAACGGTTCAACCATTAGTAAATATTCCAGAAATACAGCTTTAACCCGTTTACTGTCACTTTTAACCTCATATAGGAATACACACATTTTCTCTTTGTGCAACTCAAGTATTTTGTTAATGAAAATAGAAAAGTAAAATAGAATAAAAGAATCCTCGATGCTATGAGAGCTCAAATAACTCAGTTGGTCAGCCACATCCCAAAATATCTTATATTCCCTTTCCGCTGAAAACAATGTTATCTGTCAAATGATGAAGAACTGTTGACAAGTACGTAACCCAAAACAAATGAAATGTGTACAGTCTTATCGGGATCTTAAATGATCATATTTTAGACATCTTAAAACATATACCTATAAATACACATTATTATAACAGTAACTTGATCTGGCGTAATGTATCACGTCAAGTGGATGAGCTCATATCATCGGATCACCCGAGACGCTTGCGTCGAGGGCGATCCGATGGTATGAGCTCAGCCACGAGACGTGATACAGTACGCAAGATCAAGTTACTATTGTAATAATTTGTTTATCATATACCTTGGGGAACAGCCAACCATTCATACTTGCCAGCGCTTATGCATCGACCCGGATTCGAACTTGCGCGGCAGAGGTATGTAGCTAGTCGTGAGACAAATGCCGCCGACTGAGCAATCGAAACGCGCCATTTTGACGTGCTTGACGTTACATCACTAGTCTCGTATCTCTGGTTCTCGTTTATACGATTCACGTTAAACAATGACGCGCCCGAAGCTGTAACTCAGACATAGCCTCGTTTTAAAGGATAGTGATACGGATTCAGAAAACGTCAGTATGATACGGCGTTCTGTATCAGATGGCCAGAAAACACGCAGTTCAAAGGGCGTATCATTGATAGGTATATAATATATACCATCATTGCTACAGGAAAACCAGAACCGGACCAGACTCTGTGTTTGCATAGGCCAATCTGATTTTTAAAGCAACATCATTATAAGATTCTTTCTGTTTGATGACCATTTAACGGCAAAATAAATAAATATTTGTTAATTTGTTTCTTGACATGAACTGTTTCTTTAAAAATGTAAAAAAAAGACAATACGACCCCATGACGACACAAGGGCCGCACTGATGACGACTCAAGGTCCCATAGGTCACACGGTCGTCAGGGGCGACCCTTCTTCTGTAAACAGCCTGTTTTTCCGTGTTTTCTGCATTAAATTGGCCAGTTTCTTTATTGGACATCTCTTCAGAATGGCTTGTTTTGCCGGTACCATAACGCAACTATAAAAAGCTGTCACCGCATGCAGGAGGTATTCATTTAAATGCACTAAGGTGACGACCTTAGGGCCACGAACGTTACTGTGTAAAGTTATAAAACTGTCTGATACTTCAGTGGTCTACATAAAAAAATCAATGTTACCATCTAATATATTTCATCTAGGTCTGTTATTTTATTTAACGATTGTTTACATTAATTACCTGACTAATGGTGGCCATTCTTACCATTCTCTTCTTGACTGAAGCTTCTCTCCTAAAGAGGTGGTTCATAAATAATTAGTGGTAAGCTACCCCAAGTTGAGCGAACAATAACTCTGTTTTGTTTGGACAAAAGCAATACAGAGTTCTCCTGTAATCGTCTTCCTTAAAAGCCGATTGAACACACATTGGGCCAATCATCCAAATAAATTTGATGCTGCATGCTATGAAACTGGCGTACATGCAAGACTGGGAAAACAATTTTCAAAAGCATCTGAAGAGGCAGAACTGCCTATCCTGTTTCATAATTACTATATTGTATGAAAAACAAAAAACTGTGGCGAAAGCTCCAAAAGCAAAATGTGGGAAAAGGGGAGAAATCTCTTGTGGCGATTATTAGTTCCTCAACATTGCCTAGATTTAGTGGACATAATTACAAAACGCTGAACTGATTAAATCTAGCTTTAGTGCTTTGTGATATATAATCTAAGACTTAATTCTACATTGTTTAAGCCTTTGATATACACTGCATGAGAAATGTAACCTGCACCTGACCAAAGCTGGTTAACTCTTCCTGGCATGAAGTCCTCAAGTTTCAGGTATTTGACTGACACGATATACGTTTTTAAGGCATAAAATGTTCCCATTTCTTTTGTTAAATAAGCAGTTTAACAATAGTCATTTGTCTTGGTCCGAGCGTGCCAATATTGGCCATGCACATAATTGGTAGATGTAGATGTAGATGTATAGTGTACGGTAAAACTTTTATTTACGCATTCTGATAGCACTTTTATTTTCTGATTCTGTGGGGAGGAGCGTAACTAATGGTCCGACCCAATTGCTTTTACTTTTTGTGGCAATAAAATATGTTTAAACTAAACAGTCTGATTAAACATATTTTATTGCCACAAAAAAGTAAAAGCAAACACTAAACATTCTGACAGAAGGGTGAATAAGAGAGTTCGAAGTTCCGCACTGCGCATGCGCACACTCAGATTTTGCTCTCTGAGGTCAAAGGTCACAGATGCCAAAAGCCGTATACGCAAAGCGGTACTCGGACAAAACGGACCATGGACAAAACGGACCAGTCAAAACGGACCATGGTCAGGACAAAATGGACCACGTTTCAAGACAAAATGGACCACGTTACAGGACACAACGGACCACGTTTCAGGATCAGACGGACCACGCTAGAAGACAAACCAGACCATTGACGCTAGAAGACAAACCAGACCATTGATTGATGCCATTTAAATGATGAAAGAGTATTCAAATTCCAAATACAGTGTGAAATGGTCACATTTACTTGACTTCTGTCCATGATGTCAACTATATTTGATTGTCGCAACCATCTAACCACATTTCAATGACTTCAATTAAAATAGTTACCAAGTTAATGCATCTTGATAATTATTAAAATAAAAGATGGCAAAGCGTTGAACACCAGCTCGGTGATCAAAATATTAGAATGCAAAATATAGAAAGGCAAATTACCCAGATACATGAACTAAAACAGAATGTCACTGCCGCACAGGGTCAGGTAAATAAGGCGAACAAGGATATTTTAGACTTGAAAGGGAAAATGAATGACTGCGACTCGAGCATAAAACATTATAGCGACACTTACGATAATGTGATAAGGACGACAGAAGAAAACGAAGCTAAAATGGACTTCCTTTTTGACAAAATTTGCAGTCTGGAACAAGGTCAAAATGAAATTAAATCTAAACAACTGAACAACGAGGAAAGGATGATTGACCTACAGTGGAGAAGCATGCGCGAAATTTTAATTTTCACCGGAATAAGTGAGCCTAGGCTTATGCGGGGAGAATATGAAAATGTACAAGCAACATTAAAGGAGTTTTTAAGAACAGAAATGAACATAGACAAAGACATAGTGTTCGACAGGGTCCATCGACTTGGCAAATTTGATAGAAACCAGATGTATCCACGACATATCATAGCCAAATTTGAAAGGTTTACCGACAAAGAATTTGTCCGTCAAGCCGCACCAAGGACTCTATTTGGTAAACCATTTGGGGTCAGAGAGCAATTCCCCCCAGAAATTGAGGAGAAAAGAAAATTGCTATATCCAGAGGCAAAACAGGCAAAGCTAAACAGGGATAATGTCGTGCGTTTAGTGAAGGATAAACTCTATATAAATGGAGCAGATGTTACTGCTGAAAGTCTGGAAAGAAGCAAAGGTATGCAAAAACAACAACAAATACGCCCAAGGCAGGGTGGAAAGCCACACCCTGCCACTCAACAGCAACGGCAACACCAATATGCAACCAATGAAAGACAATTTCAAAATTACAGACCACAAGCGTCTGCACAGCAACAAGAAAAGTCAACATCTGAGAGACAGTTTAATGTTCGGGCTCAGAATAGGGGACAACATAGGTTTAATACGCCGCGTAACAACTTTGGGAGAGGCTACAGTCGAGACTCATACAGTGCGGTGGTATCTTCAAACACATATACACCGAGCAATGACTACAGAAATAACCAAAATTATGACCTATACTCAGCAGAAATACCAGTTTCAAACTCATTCAGTGCGTTAAGACAGCTGAATAATGAGGACAGCTCTTTGAGGTTGAACTCTGCAAGAAAAACAAAAGCTAGTTCCCCACATGATAAAGATATAGACTTTAAAAGACAGAAAGAGCAAAGTGAAAGGGAAAATGTGAGTGAAACGTGCATCCAAATTGACAGAAATGACGGCATGGAGATAGAGCTAACAGAAACAGGGCCAGGGGGTTTAAGCCATGAAGAGCGGCCAACAGCACCCCTTACAAGCTCGGTTCAATCACCCCCTGCTCCGTCAGTATCAGAAATAGACTCACTTACCACACAAAATGACAACAGACCCCTGCAAGAAACTTCAGTGAGTACTGAACAACAAACAGTTGTAAACAACGAGAGCACAGAATCGAACCCCGAACCAAGACCAGTATCAGTAACAGAAAAACAACAAATACCATATACGGCTGAACATGTACAATCAGCAAACGTAGCAAACGGCACATCGAAAACTGAACAAGTACCGAGTCATACAGGCGAAACCCAAAATGTCAGCAAACTTCCTCCTCAAAATGTGTCTGCCGAGTTTCAGCTACCAGAATATGTAGACAGCTATTGCCTGTATAAAAGACCCACACAAAACGTAAACGGTAGTACACCCAATACACATTCTTCATTGAGCAAGGACAGGTGTGATTCACGTGACAGCCGTGGCGAAAAATAGGATTGCGTGGGAGACACGGGTATTAGTGAGTGCAGTCCAGACGATTCACGTGATTTTAATTGTAGCAGTGCAAACATTTCTAACTCTAGCTGCGCCGGGAAACCAGAATTAAAAATACTTTCACTGAATGTTTGTGGTTTAGCATCAAAATCACAAATTCCGGAATTCACCGAATTGATCAATCGTTATGATATTATCGGCATACAAGAAAGTAAGACGGATGACTGTGATGATATTAACATTTCGGGATATAATATCATATATAATAACAGACAAAAGTTATCAAGAACCAAATCGGGAGGTATCGCGTTACTTATTAAAAGTGAAATACGAAAGTACATAAAAACTGAAACGAAAAACGAGTCCAAAATCGTACAGTGGTTTACAATTTCTTCAGACATTTCACCGACGGGCAGCCCTATAAACTGTGGTGTGGTATATATACCTCCGTACGGCTCGAAATATGCCCATGATGATCCTTATGCTGAATTGCAACGAGAAATACTAAGATATTGTAATAATTCCGAATTTATTTTATTTGGTGATTTTAACTCTCGCACTGGTGAGAAAACTGACTTCCAAGAGATTGATTTGTTTATTAGCGAAATGCATGGCTTAGAGTCCCTACGGGACGAGAATTTAGAAGTTTTTGACTACTTTTCAAAATGTAACATTGCTTTGCAGAGGTCGAATATGGATAAACAAATTAATCACTATGGCAATCAGATGCTAGAGTTTTGCAAAACTGTTGATCTATTCATATTGAATGGAAGAATAAATGATTGTATAGATAGCGCAAAATTTACATGTAAAAATAAAAGTACAGTAGATTACTTTTTAAGCACCTCGAATTTGTTTCCCAAAATAAATAAGCTAGAAATTTTAGAATTTAGCAGCCTGTATTCAGATGTTCACTGCCCTGTTGCGTTATCTATACGATCACAGTCCACCGATACAAATTTCAGCTTTGGTCAGGAATATCAATTTGATAATAGCAAAACAAGATTATGGAATGATAATAATAGCAGTCACTTTGAAGAAAATCTAGATTTGAGTTCTGTGACCGAAATTCTTTCGAAATTAAATGAACTCTGGTAATACAAAGATATAACGCAGAACGAATTGGATGGTGTTGTTGCCGAAATAGGCATTCTTTTTGAGAAAAATGCTTTAAAAACGTTTGGTTCTACAGTGCCAAAACACGACTTTAACTCTGCAGCACGCGAGAAGAAACTATGGTTTAATTCTGAATGCCATCAATCAAGAAACCAATATCATTATGCTAGAAAACTTTATAACAGATATAAGTCACAGGAAAGCAAAATGTATCTAAAAAGAATAAGTAAACAATATAAACAAACTATTGCAAGAAACGTTAGAATTTTCAATCAGAATCGCATTGAAAAGCTTAGAAGACTTAAGTCATCCAACAGCAAGGAATACTGGAAACTTTTGAACCTTAAAAGTGAAAACAAGGATATAAAAGCATCTCTAAATGATTTATTTAATTATTTCAAAGACGTCAACTCACAAAAGAACAGTCAAACACAAACAGATATAGATAATAACAACAATGCCGACCTGAACGAAGAACTAAATCAGGTAATAAGTGAAAGCGAAATACTTAAAGCTGTCAAACAATTGAATAACAATAAAGCACCGGGCATAGACAATATAAAAAATGAACATATAAAGACAACGATTAACATAATGTTGCCTATTTACGCAAAATTGTTTAACTTAGTGTTTAATAGTGGTAAAATACCAGAAAGCTGGACATTGGGTGTTATAAAGCCGATTTATAAAAATAAGGGGGACCCGAAATTGCCAGAAAATTATAGACCCATTACTATATTAAGCTGCTTGGGGAAGTTATTTACACTCATAATTGATAACAGATTGAAGCTCTTCACAGAAAAATATAACATTATTGAGGAAAACCAAGCCGGATTTAGGAAGAATCATTCGACAGTAGATAATTTATTCATCATAAAAAGTTTAATCGATATCGCAAAATCTAGTCGAAATAAACTATTCTGTTGTTTTATTGATTTCAAACAGGCCTTCGATACCGTTTGGAGGCAAGGCCTATGGTGCAAATTAAAAGAATACAACATAAATGGAAAATGTTTTAACCTAATAAAAAATATGTATGAAAATATAAAATCTAAGGTCGCAACAAATAATGAGTCTTCAGCCTTTTTCCCCTGTGTAGCGGGAGTCAGACAGGGGGAAAATTTGTCCCCGATTCTTTTCTCTCTCTATCTAAATGACTTAAATCATTTCCTTATGTCACATAATGTAACTGGAATAGATTGTGAGGTAGCAAGTGACGACATATATATGTATCTCAAAATTTTGTTGCTTCTCTATGCGGACGATACAGTTTTATTCAGCAGTACAGCGTCGGACTTGCAATGCGCTTTAGATAATTTCAAACTGTACTGTGAAACATGGAAACTAACAGTAAACATATCTAAAACAAAGATTGTTATATTTTCAACTGGCAGACGGCGATCCTGTAGGTTTTACTTTGGAAACGACACCATAGAAATAATAAAAGAATATAAATATTTAGGTATCAATCTAGCTCAATGTGGTTCATTTGTTACGGCTAAGAAGTCTATCGCTGAACAAGGTAATAAAGCTTTATTTTCTCTTTTAAAGAAAGCAAGATCGTTAAATTTGCCACATGATATCCAGTTAGAACTGTTTGACAGACTAGTTAAACCCATACTTCTACATGGAGCAGAAGTGTGGGGTTACGGTAACTGCGACATCATAGAACGAGTCCATCTTAAATTCCTGAAATCCGTTTTTAATTTAAAGAAGTCGACCCCGGGATATATGATTTATGGAGAGTTAGGCATTATACCAATTACGATCGACATAAATTATCGATTTATAACATTTTGGTGTAAACTTGTTGATAATTTACTCAATGACAATCTGGGACAACAAAAATTGTCATCTCTTACATATACGCTATTGTATCACAAGTACATTAAAAATGAAGTCAAATCGGATTGGCTTAGCAATGTTAAGTTACAACTATGTTCGCTGGGATTTTCTGGCATATGGGATAGTCAGAATTTCAATAACATAAAATGGCTAACCACAGCATTAAAAAACAAAATGCAAGATCAGTATATCCAGAAATGGCTTTCATTAACAAACACTTCATCCGGCTGTAACAATTATCGTTTGTTTAAAACAGAATTCAAAAAAAGCGATTATTTCAATATACTTACGAAAAACATGTCTAGACAGTTTCTTGCGTTTCGCACAAGAAATCATAGGTTTCCTGTAGAAAAAGGTAGATGGCTTGGTATCCCACTTAGTGAGCGAAAATGTTTGTTATGCTCCGAAGATATTGGAGACGAATTCCATTATGTAATGAATTGCAAGCACTTTCTTCATCTCAGGAGACAATATATTAAACCATACTATTATAAGCACCCAAATGTACTAAAATATAATGAGTTGATGAATTTAAAGCAAGCAAATCAATTAAAGAATCTCTGTTCATTTATTGCCATTTTGTTGAAAGAAATCAAGTAGCTACATGTACCTACCAATATATGAATTAAGTATATATTCTCCAGTATGTTAATATATCTTGAAGACGTCTTTGAATTATTACCAATATGTATCGAAAGACACTAATAAGTAATAAATGTACGTTCGAAATACTGCGACCAAATAATAATAACAATAATAATAAATCAATAAATAATGATACGAAAGCATGTTATTTATTTCGGCAAATCTCCTATATATACTAAAATAATTAAAAAAAAATAAATAAATAAAAAAAAATAGGTTATTAAATTATACTACTGATCCCGATAAGACTGCTCATGATGAGCGGTCAAATCGGGGTCTACCGGGTTCGCCAAAATGACTGCCTTACTGCTTTTTTTTTCTTTTTTGTTTTGTTCAAGTGTATCATGCTGCTGTATTGTACATTATAAACCCTCGTTAAACAATAACTTGGACTGTTCGGACTGACCAAGTATGAGCAGTCTTGGCGGGATCTGCAATGCACGGACATCGACCGCGCCATGCAGCGGTCCTTTGTGAACTCAGACGCTTATCCCTTATCAACACTATGGACCCTGTCTAGACTGCCCAGGAGGAGCAGTCTGGTCAGGATCTGCAGGGTTTGCTAACGAACTGAGTCTTGATCCTTGTTGCTGTCTGGGACTTGGTCAGCTGATGCTAATGGATGGACAAGCAGTGCACATCCTGGTCGTACTGCTCTCGCGGAGCAGTGCAATCAGGATCTGCAGTGTTTGTCAACCGCCTTGAGGCTGAACTAAATTTCTTTGCCGTATTTGTCCTAAGTATGGGGATTCTAACAACAGAACTAATCGTGCAGATCCTGGTCAGGCTGCTCCTGCTGAGCAGTTTGACCGGGGTCTGCAAGATCTGTCATCAAACACACTTTATTTTGTTAATTATTATTATATGGCTATGTGATTGTCTTGGTTCCTTGGACGGTTTATATGATTGATATTGTATGCCTGCACACCACGATCAGCCTGTTCCACCGGACAGTCTGATCCTGTTATGCAGTGCTTGCCAACGGTCGCACTGTGCTTGATACATGCATATATTTTTCCATGAATATTTGGACGCTGATTATTGAGCCACCATTGCAGATCTTGGCCAGACTACTCTATGAAGGGGTCTGATCAGGATCTGCAATGTCTGCGCGTTGACTGCGTCACGTTGTAGCATATTTTAACGTATTTTAATGTGCCGTATAATAAATGAAGGCTAATATCTAGGTTTGCATTGCAGATCCTGATCGGACGGCACTACTCGAACTGTCTGATCGGGATCTGCAACGAATGTACTGTGCTAGCTATTACGGTGTAGCTGTCCTAGTTACTCGGACAACAATTATCGGGCAAACACTGCAGGCCCTGATCCGCCGGTCTATGCGGACCAGTCGGGTCGGGACCTGCAATGGATGCCGACAAAATCTTTACTCTACTGGTTAATGGCCACACTGTCCGAGTACTTAGGATAGCTACGGGTATAAAGTGACTTATTAACTTACATTTCAGCTTGTCTTAAATCCAAACGATATTTTTAGTATTATCATCACTTTCTCTGTCACGAGGCCTCATTCAATAAAACCGCAACGTGTCAAGACACGACTCGCACGGACTAGGCAATGTTAAACCAGTTTCTCACATAACAACTGGACCTTGAATGCAGTCTCGTGCAGGTAAGCCATGCGTAAATATATAGGCAGCCAATACTGTTCTAAGTATGTTTTCAAGGGGTAATGAAATTTTGCTTGAGTCCTCCTAAGTGAACTTATTACTAATTCTGTCATTACTATTTGGAGTACCTGTATATCATGCTGTGTCATTATAGCTTGCACTTATATCTTACAGATATAATATGTAATATATAGGTTCATAAGGTGTTTTGACACATCATTGTAGCAGTAAGTGTTCTCCCATCTGCTTGTGTGCATGTATGTGTGTGTCTGTGTAAGTGTATGTGCTCCTCTCTCTCATACTCAATAGTTAAATAAGCTTAATCAAAATACTCAATACTGAATGCCAATCGCATATAGTTAATTTTGATCTCTTGTGGCGCCTTGAAATTTATGTGTTTGATATACCACCATGTTGTTGTATTATGTATGTTTCGTTTTCTGCTCCTCATGTTGTTTACTTATGTAAGCCTGAGTGTAAATAAAGAATTGAATTGAATTGAAAACTAATGAGTTGTGTTCAGATAATTATGACTATAACAGCAAGCAAGAAAACAAATTTTATTCAACAAAATAACATATTCAAACAGTAGAAGAAATATGGATTTATTCTATATTTGATTGGTTGATAAAGGGGTATCTTTGTTAGTGTTGCAACTTAAATGAAACAGGCATTCCCAAGATCAAGGGAAGATCTTTAATATGATTTTAATTGAAATGTATTCATGTATAAGATGGCAAGGTATGTCTAAAAACATGGCCCGTTATGTCCTGAAACATGGTCCGTTTTGTCCTTAAACGTGGTCTGTTTTGTCCTTAAACGTTGTCCGATTCGTCCTGAACGTGGTCCGTTTTGTCCTAAGCGTGGGCCGCTTTGTCCATGGTCCGTTATGTCCGTAATTCACACAAAGCGTAACACACCAACATATCGACTAATATTTCAATTTTTTATAGACGTTCCATATCTATTCTTTCTTGCTTAGTAAAATAATGACACTATCCATTTTTCTGAGTTGAAAACAATTTTCAATCATATCATGGATTTTCAATCATGAAAAATGTGTTTATATCGACGTAATGATGACTTATCGAATTTTTCCACACTTGACCTTTGACTTTTCTCCTCAAGTCCAACCAGAAACTCGGAACTCCGAACTCGCTTATTGGAGTCCACAGGATTAAAATTGGCTTGGTTGCAGTTGGATATGTTACATGCCAAACGTGGCGCATGATAATCTCCGGTATTCCCGGTATCCATGTCCCTGTATTCATGGGGGGTACATGGGTTTGGCAGGGCATAGATTCAAAACTACTGCACAGAATTTCATAAATTTGGTGTCATTTGAAAGGCAATACACCAATCTATAATATGAAATAAATTTGGTTCATATTTATTCTATTTTCTTCTACTTATTTGCAACTAAAGTCCCGGTATCCGGATTTTGTTGTCCCGGTATCCATGGGGTAGGCATGTTTAATTTCAAATAAAATCCAAACTACTGGACAGAATTTAGGATATTAAATATCAGATAAAAGATAATGTTTTAATCTAAACACTTTTTATAAATTTTGTAAATTTTGCTTCGCTATTGTGCAGAAATAATGTTTCAAAGTCTCGGTATTGGGATTTTTTTGTCCCGGTATCCATGTGGTAGCTATCATTTGCCTTATATAAAACATAAACTACTGAACCGAATTTCAAAACTTAAATATCAATGTACAGGCAATGTTTATATCTTAAAGAAACATTAGAATTTTACAAAATTTACCAGTTTATTTGGTAGCAATAATGCTTCAAAGTCCCTGTATCCGCTCTTTTCATTCCCGGTATCCATTGGTATGATGTATGTGACGTGAAATAAGGTCATAATTTCCGCGTTAAAATTAATTAAAATTACAACAATTTTTTTTGTAATAAATAAAGGTTAAGATAGATTCAACGTGCTTCAGCAGCCGTATACCACTAACATCCTGATATTCGGATAATGGTAGGGCACGGACCGACCGTGTTTGCAGTAGGTGCGGGATGGTGGTTGTTTATATTTTTTGTACTCTCATCATTCCGGTCCATTCTTTTTCTTTCTCTCTCTGTATAGGAGACGGTTTGATATAGACTGATTATTGTCTCAAAGAGCCGTTATATCCAAAACAATTCAACAACCTCAAGGATACACATATCCGCAGCTAACCTGACATTGAATTACAATCGGTTCGCAAAATAAAAGTGTATCAACAAATGGACTGACATGACTTGTATCATGAATGGTAATCATTGGATATATTGACTGGAAACTGCGAACAGGAGACCTTCATCGGCTAGCGTTTTCATGAGAACCTTCTATTTTCCAGACAACCAAAAGCGAAGAAACTGACCAGCATGAGTGGATATGCAAGCTGATCAGAATCCCAATCTTAATGCAACCCATGTTAGGTCAAGCATAAAAAATAATATATTCACAGTTGTCGAACAAGGATAATTTCTTAGGGTAGGCAGGTCGTTTTTTTTTTATTCCTGCAAAACGTAAAAGCAGCCCAAGTACTACATAACATGTTAAAATATCATATTAATTATCCATATTGCATACGAAGATAAGAGCATCCTACAAGATGAGCAACCCTAATTTACCCACAAATGGAGTACCCATGAAGCGCTAGTGGACAGGCAAGCAGTGTAGACCCAGGTCAGACATCTTTCCAGGAGCAGTCTGATCTGGATCTGCACTGTTCAGCCCAGACCCGTTTGTCTTACTATTTACGTTGATCGCCTTGACATTCGCTGTTCATGAAAAAAAAAATCTTGTCACATAAATGGTACGGTAATTAAATAATATATAAATACAATAAATAAATAAACATATATCGACAAAAATCGTTCTGAGAGCAAAATAAGGTCAAAATTCTGGAATAATAATAATAAATTCTGGTGCAGCCAGCCTGGATCAGTACATTTGCCTTATATTGCCAGTTTCGATTCGCTACTCACGTTTCGGCAAGAGACAACTGAATGTAGTTGGGGTCACGTAAAATGCTGCCTTAGGCCGCGCAAATGTGGTGAATACAGGGTCGACTTGCGCGTCTGCGCAGACTGACCATAGTTTTTCCCTCTTCGTCTCTTAGATACGTCGAGAAGGGAAGACGACTGTGGCCCGTCTCCGCAGGTGTGCGGGCTGATCCGTCTTCTCTTTTCGCGCGTGCCGTGAGGTAGCAATTCACTTGACGTAAAAGGTATGTGTGTGCGGTTGCATTCGGCAGCAACAATGCTAATTCTATTGAACATATCCACTAATTAACTCTTCTTGTAAATATTTTATCTTGTGTGTTCGTACCATTTTTTGCTTCTTATCACCCTATTATATTGTATTTGTAATCTCTGACAAAGAGGAAATAAAGAGTATATATAAAGAGTATCATAACATATTCAACTGCGGCATCAATACATGATGCCGAAAACGTTGACTATTTTCAAAACATTATATAAAAATAATTGTTAGTATTTTTTTTCCTAATTCAAAATTTGTCTTCATTTTTCTTTCTCCACTGCCTTAAAATGGAGTTGTAAAACTGTGAAATACTCAATTATACATGTAATGAGGCATGGCGACGCACGCCGATGGTTAACGAGGCGTGAAACGAGCATGAAGAGACACATGAAGAGACTTGGGAAAACGATGTTTTTTTTCTTCTTCATCATCTACTCAATTTTGGTAATACCATCTTAAATCTATTAAAAACGATAATACAGACCCATGGATCCAAGATTGCTTGAAGTATCAGTAGGTTTGTGACAGTTTTAATCTTCAGCGTACTGCTGGTATCATGGACAGACACATTGAAAAGACAAACACATTAAAAAGACAGTCACATTGATATGGCGAAAGTATCAAAGAATTAAAAAATAATGTCCAAATACACTGTTTATAAAAATTCCAAGAGTGCAACAACAACCTAACTCGCATGACTGGGGTGTTTTTGCAATCGCTAATCTGGTAGAGTTTTGTTTCAGTCCGACAATTTTAGGACTTGTTATTTGGCTGAGGGGGTGGGGGTATGTTATCCTTGAGGTCGTTAAATTGTTTTGGATATAACGGCTCTTTGAGACAATTTTCAGTCTATATCATACCGTCTCCTAAACAGAGGGAGACAGAAAAAGAATGGACCGGATGGATGAGAGAACAAAAAAATCTAAACAACCACCATCCCGCACCTGCTGCAAACACGGTCGGTCTGTGCCTTACCATTATCCGAATATCAGGATGTTGGTGGTATACGGCTGCTGAGGCACGTTGAATCTATTTTAACCTTTATTTATTACAAAAATATTTCAGTTAATGCAATTTTAATTGATTTTAACGCGGAAATTATGATCTTATTTCACGTCACATACATCATACCAGTGGATACCGGGAATGAAAAGAGCGGATACAGGGACTTTGAAGCATTATTGCTACCAATTAAACTGGTAAATTTTAAAAAAAATCTACTGTTTCATTAAGATAAAAACATTGCCTGTACATTGATATTTAACTTTTGAAATTCGGTTCAGTAGTTTATCTTTTATATGAGGCAAATGATAACTACCAAAAGGATACCGGGACAAAAAAATACCGATACCGGGACTTTGAGACATAATTTCTGCAAAATAGCTGCGTCAAATTTACAAATTTTATATGTAGTGTTTATGCTAAAACATTATCTTTTATATGACATTTAATTTGCTAAATTCTGTCCAGTAGTTTCGATTTTATTTGAAGTTAAACATGCCTACCCCATGGATATCGGGACAACAAAATCCGGATACCGGGACTTTAGTTGCAAACAAATAGAAGAAATTAAAATAAATATGAACCAAATTTTATTTCATATTATAGATTGGTGTATTGCCTTTCAAATGACACCAAATTTATGAAATTCTGTGCAGTAGTTTTGAATCTATGCCCTGCCAAACCCATGTACCCACCATGAATACCGGGACATGGATACCGGGAATACCGGAGATTATCACCCGCCGCCAAACGTGCCTATTTCCGCAACCAGTCTAACTTGAAACAATTTTTGTTACAACGAATTTCATTGGTCGTTTGACAAAATGTAAATAAAGTATGGCTGACAAGGTGGAAAAAAAATTATTTGTACAGATTAAAAGGTTAATTTCTTTTTGGACAAAATGTGATACAAAGTCTTTTCTGCTTAGTTGTAGCAGGATGTATGAATCAGAGTCATTTTTGTCGGATATGGGGATGTGAACGGTCGTTTTGCCTGTTGATGGATCCTTTCGGTTTCGGTTAAGATTAAGATTAAGATTTATTCAGGAATTAAGATCATTTAACAAAGTAACATATACTATCTAAAAGTGATTTTTGAAATTAAAATTTAAACATTAATCAACAAGTGAGGTATTTAAGAGCACACTTAAATGATATTTATGTATATATGTATATGAATTTAATTTAAGAAAAATAAAATTATCACAGTGAATTTGACTAGAACTTAAGGAGTTTTGGAATGAGCTAGGCTGCTAGAAGTAAAAAAACTAACACCCACACCCATTTTCACTGATTCGAAAGATTCGATCTTAATACCCATGGATAGCCCATAAAGCCTAAATGGCTTATTTCCAATGGGGTCCATTCAGGTACGAACAAGACTTTGGCACGGAAAAGTATGAAGTATTGCACAGAATAATACTGAAAGCTCTATAAAAGGGAAGATTTTTATCACCGAAGAAGAGTGCTCGAAGAGGAAAGACAAAACCAAAGGTCATATCTGTCACACACACAAGTGGACCAAGGGAGCGAACCCGCAGGCCATCACATACTGACCCGTCAGGGAACTGGAACCGGAGTGTCACTTTAAGCTTCTCCACGAACCACCCCCGTATCTCGAGGAACAGTGTGCCCAGAGCATACGGTGGGCCAAGTGTGTGTGCTACAGGCATGATAGCACTGTGAGTGATTAACTCGGCTGTTAGCACTGCTATCACAGACAAAAGAGGAATGTTATATGCTCAATAATATAAGAACAGCTCTTGCTCAGTTGCACAACAACACTCAATCAGATATTTCTTGAGGGCTATTTTAAATTTCTGTGGGCTTTCCAATTTTTTCAACCACTCAGGAAGAGAATTCCAATCTTTGATACCAGTATAATAAAAAGTTGAGTCCTCGACGCCTTTACAATTTGGAACTAAGAAGTTGTACCCACTAGACCTAGTATTATGGTGATGTACGTCTCTCAAAGGTACAAAATTTTCTTGAAGGTATGAAGGACACAAGTTGTTGAAGATCTTATGCACATGATTTAATCTTAGTTGTTTTACCCTAGTTTCAACATTGAGTAAATTCAGGTTCATAAGAATATCCGAAGTGATCCTTGTTCTAGGTCCTAGTTGATTAATGAATCTGATGACTTTATTCTGAGCTATTTGCAGTTTCTTTTTCAAACCTTTGTTGAGGCCAGCATACCAAGATGAACATGAATAATCAAAGTGGCACAGTATCAAAGCCGAACATAAGTTTTTCCTGGTTTTTGCTGACAGACTATTACTTTGTCTATACAAAAATTTAAGACGAGCGTTAACTTTTGAAATAATGCTGTTCACAATGATTTCACCAGATAGAAGATTATCTATGTTAAGACCAAGGTATTTTACAGAAGTTGTAGAATCAATCGTGTGGTCATTGCAGACAATATGGAAATCCTTCACTTTCCTAAGCTTCCTTTTTGATCCAAACAGTATACATTCTGTTTTTCCCAGGTGAAGAGACAATTTGTTATCAACAAGCCATTCTGAGCATGATTCAAGAACTTTTCCGAGTTTATTTGCAATTTGATCTGGATCTTTGTGAGAAAATAGGATTGTACTGTCGTCAGCATACAGCAAAAGTTTGCAGTCAGGGTCGATACTTATCACCATGTCATTCACATAACACAAGAAGAGTAATGGACCCAAAATACTCCCTTGAGGTACACCACAAGTTACATTAGCTATGTCTGAGTTTGTTTTACCCACATTAACCAGCTGACTTCTATTAGACAAATAAGATTCAAACCATTTGGTAGAGCCAACACCCATAAGTTTCAATTTGCTACACAAAATGCTGTGATCAACAGTGTCAAAAGCCTTCTGAAGATCTAGAAGTATCATACCGGTGAATAAACCCCTAGCACTGTTCATTTTTATATGATCTAAAAGATGAAGAAGGCAAGTATCTGTAGAGAATGAGCTTCTGAACCCAGACTGATAATCATAAATAATATTGTTATCAACCAAATACGTTTCAAGTTGAACGTAGACTGCTTTTTCAAGTATTTTAGAAACTACACTCAATATGCTCACAGGTCTGTAGTTCCCAACATCTAGGTTACTGTTTTTCTTATACAATGGTTTGACTCTCGCTGTTTTCACAGCATCTGGTACACAGTTTTCAGAAATTGACATGTTCACTAAAAAAGTAATTGGAATTTTTAAGAAATCTGCTCCTTCTTTCAAAAATCTTGCTGGAATATCATCCAGGCCGGTGCTTTTACAAGGATTTAGTTGTCTGAGTTCTTTCAGCACAAACTCTTCAGATACATGCTTTAAATAAAATGTTTCCCTTTCTGATTCATTTTTACTATAAAAATACTTCAAATTGGCAGAGTTACAGTCATATAATTTCTTTCCTAATGGAAGTTTTTGAACCAGGTTTGCTGCAACAGTTGTAAAGAAATCATTAAAATAATTTGCAATTGTTTTTTGTTCATGACAGTTCTCTCCATTAATTTTCAAGACTATATTTGATGACTCAGTTTTATTATTTTTATAACCTAAATTCTTTAATTGCTGCCAAAGTTTTCTTGGATTGTTTATGTTTTCTTCTATTTTGTTTGAAAAATATTCTGATTTAGCAAATTTGATTTTTCTTTGAACTTTGTTTCTAAATTGACAAAACATTTTATAATAATCTTTGTTTTTTGACTTCTTGAATTGGTATAGACAGCTGTCTCTTTGTTTGATTAAATCCAAAATTTCTGAATCAATCCAAGGTTCTGTCCTTTGTTTAAGCCTGACTTCCTTAACTGGAGCAACAGAGTTTAAAACTAAAAGAAATGTATCTCTAAAGGCTGACCAAGCAGTATGAATATCATATGCATTAAAACATTGACTCCAGTCTGCACCAGTGAGCCTAAAAATAAAATCTTCCTTTTTGTAATTTTTCAAAGACCTAATTTTGACATATTTGTGTTTATTGATTTGCACTTTAGATAATTTTCTAGTGCAATAAGTCAGAAAATGGTCACTCAGACCAATAGAAATTGTACCAGACTGACAGATTTTTTCTTTATTATTACATAAAATGTGGTCCAAGAGGCTGGTTGTAGTATCAGTTATTCTGGTAGCTTCAGTAATAATTTGGTCAAGATCAAAAAGTTTTAAAATATTTGCATATGCTTTAAAAATACTGACTTGTATTACATGCAAATTATGTGAAAAGACTGTGAGAGAAATCCTGATGAAACATATGACTGAAAATAATTTGTTTACTGATTCTCAGTATGGGTTTAGGGAAAAGCGGAGTTGTATTCTTCAGTTGTTAGATGTTCTTGACGATTTAACCAGTGCATTTGACTCTAGTAAACAATCTGATGTTATTTACCTTGATATTAAGAAGGCCTTTGATACTGTGCCGCACAGACGACTCCTTTTAAAGTTACAGGCATATGGATTTGGAGGTGAAATTGTTTCCTGGATTGAAGATTTCCTAAAAGATAGAAGGCAGAAGGTTATTGTAAATGGAGAAGACTCTGACTGGCAGGAGATAACATCTGGAATTCCACAGGGGTCTGTTCTCGGCCCCGTTTTATTTATTATATATATTAATGACTTGCCAGATACTTTGAGGTCTGTATGTAAGATTTTCGCTGATGATACCAAGATCTATAGGAGCATTCAAGATGAAGCGGATCAAATTTTGATTCAAGAGGATTTGTTTAAGATTTGTGATTGGGGTGAACGGTGGTTGTTAGATTTCTCCATCCCAAAGTGTAAAGCCCTTCAGTATGGTAACATTAGACTTGAACACACATATCAGATGAGAGACAGTAATCATGAAATTATAGACATTCCAACGGCATCTGAAGAAAAGGATTTAGGAATTACATTTGAGAAATCGTTGAAGTTTAATAAGCATGTTTTAAATGTGGTGAACAGATGTAAGAGACTCACTGGATTGATCAGACGAACTTTTAGATATATGAACAAGACTCTATTTCTTCAGTTGTACAAATCATTGATTAGATCAATAGTAGATTATGGAATAGTAGTGTGGTATCCAACATCTAAAAAGAACATTCAGCTCATTGAAAATATTCAAAAGAGGGCTACAAAAATTGTACCTGAGTTGAGAAACTTAACATATGAAGAACGACTAAGGGCACTTAACTTACCTACACTGCTGTACAGAAGACAGAGATACGACCTTATACAGATTTTTAAGATAATAAATGGATTTGACAATATTGATCCCAACAAGTTCTTCACTTTCAACGATAACAATACCCGTGGACACTTATTCCGCTTGGAAAAACAGCAGATCAACAAGTCTTTGAGACTGAATTCCTTTCCAATAAGATGTATCAATGAGTGGAATAATTTGAATGAAGATATAGTTTGCAAAACCAGTGTGGATAGTTTTAAAATAGCCTTAGACAAGATATGGATGCATAAAAGATTTGATATATCCTCAATCTATTGAGAGACTAAGTGCACTTAATTTACCTAAATCTATGAATAACTAAATCTGTTGTGAGACAAACTTAATTTAAAAACCGGTAAAACGGAAGAAAAAAATGGTAAAGAAGATCAGCGGTGGAGCAGACAAGCCATTGGCTTACAAGGCTCCGAAGACCACAGATGTAAGATGTAAGATGTAAGGGTGGTGAACAGATGTAAGAGACTCACTGGATTGATCAGACGAACTTTTAGATATATGAACAAGACTCTATTTCTTCAGTTGTACAAATCATTGATTAGATCAATAGTAGATTATGGAATAGTAGTGTGGTATCCAACATCTAAAAAGAACATTCAGCTCATTGAAAATATTCAAAAGAGGGCTACAAAAATTGTACCTGAGTTGAGAAACTTAACATATGAAGAACGACTAAGGGCACTTAACTTACCTACACTGCTGTACAGAAGACAGAGATACGACCTTATACACATTTTAAGATAATAAATGGATTTGACAACATTGATCCCAACAAGTTCTTCACTTTCAACGATAACAATACCCGTGGACACTTATTCCGCTTGGAAAAACAGCAGACCAACAAGTCTTTGAGACTGAATTCCTTTCCAATAAGATGTATCAATGAGTGGAATAATTTGAATGAAGATATAGTTTGCAAAACCAGTGTGGATAGTTTTAAAATAGCCTTAGACAAGATATGGATGCATAAAAGATTTGATATATCCTCAATCTATTGAGAGACTAAGTGCACTTAATTTACCTAAATCTATGAATAACTAAATCTGTTGTGAGACAAACTAAATTTTAAAAACCGGTAAAACGGAAGAAAAAATGGTAAAGAAGATCAGCGGTGGAGCAGACAAGCCATTGGCTTACAAGGCTCCGAAGACCACAGATGTAAGATGTAAGGCTAGAAATGATAATCACTACCTTAGCCTCCTTCGGTCGGCACCGTAGTGATTTGATCCTATCTCTGCAACTGAAAAGTGATTCACTTTTCACAAGTCTGACAAGAAAATACTGCGTAATTCAAAATCTTGGATGCTTGGTGGGGAGTGTGGGGCGGGAATAGTTGCGGTCGGGAGGGTGCTAGTTTGTGTCGGGGGAAGCTGGTTTGGGGTGGTATGAAGGCGGTTTGGGGTGTTTCCACGGACCACACTGCCAGTTCGCACCAAGAAGATTTAGATTGTAGCTGTGTACCATATAGTTTCGAGTATAAACTAGATACGTTCATATTAAAAGCGGACTTTTGATGTGTTTCCATCATACAAATTACCAAAAGTATATGATTACCAAAAGTACATAGATAGCTCCGTATCTGGTGGTGTCGCAGCAATAATTTTATTAATTTGTACTAGTCGATGGGTAAACATACACATTTAACAATGATGGCATTGGGGTTCTTCTGGATAGTAATGACATATATTTCATACATGTGATGTCTCCCAGATCATCCGGGAGTCTCCCGGAAATGAAGCCCAGCTCCTGCGCTCCCGGAAAGTCTTCAGAATCTCCTGGATGCTTTGTTTTTCTTATCATCATTTTTCTCATAGCCCCTTTTCCCAACGTCATGGCTGTTTTCCCCCACCAGTAAGGAGATATCCACATGTGAAGGGGTGTCACTAAGAGGCGGGAGGCGGGGATTTTCCTCTTCTACTCAGGCCTTATTCCCCACCTATATTTGGAAATGATTAATCTGTACACGAATTACATGGAAAACATATAAAATCCCCCACCTACTTTGCCTTGAGCACTGGGTGCCAAAAAAGTTAATGAAACCCCTGAATTGTGTATTCACAGCATCAAATATTGTTTTGACTGTGCAATAAACAAACACATCATGTCTGTTGTCATTAATCCCATTATTCAGGTCACTAATAAACTCACTGACCCGTGAAAAGACCTGGCTGTGTTTCAAAGAATTATCAATGAAATGTGTCAGGAAGATATGTCACGTGAAAAGGAGTCGATAGGCCTGTTTTACAACTTCACAAAATAAGCACGCGCAATACAGTCAAAGACTTTAGTTTTCACTGCTTAGATTCCCTTAGACTCATAGACAGTAGTTGCAAAACTCTGTTTAGACTGCACAGAGGTGCAGGCTGATCGGTGTCTTCACTCTGTAAGGTATTTTTTCCCCTAAGTGTGCATATTACATCTGGGGAACTTTGATAATTTAAGGTGTAAAACTTACGCATGAAAGTTTTGATATTTCTGTCTGGTGCATGGGTAGTTTTGTGTCAGAGACAGAATTTGAACATTGTTATATACACTTTTAACAGTTTTAACAGCTCTGAGTACCTTTAAACTAAACTTATTTTTATGAAAGAAGATAAGTAGACAACTGAAATAGAAATTTTAAGGGAGGCAAATCTGTATGACATCTCAAGTATAAGCTAATGATTAAGTTACTGTAGCAGATGTAATTAATTAGAGAGTCTCAGGGGTCAGTCTAGGGTTATCAGACAAGGAGAAATTTTGCAACATTTTCTGAATTTCAGGGAGAAGTTTAATCCCAAACTTTGGATTTTCTGTATATTTTATATACTTTGACTTCTCCCTCAGCTCAAAAAAGGGAGAAGTCAGTCTGACAAGGTAGGGAGACAGTTCCTTCCGCTTCTTCCTAGAGGCTGATCCCTGAGTTTGCCTTGTTGGTTTACTTTGATGTTATGTGTTGTAGGACAATGTTGAGATGACACATGTGTAATGAGAGGAAAATTAGAGGAGAATTTAAACCCAGCAGACTGGAACCATCTCAAGAGAATCTGTAGACAAGTCTGGTACCACACATTATTCAAAATTGAAATACAGAGAAAAGCTTTGAGGTCACAAGTATTCAGTATTCTAAGACCAAGACTGCAACAGTGGCTGAAGAAATTGTATCTTTTGCAGATCTCAGAAAACAGGATGTTCAGGTGAGCGCTTTGCTAATATTTAAAGTGATTGAGCACACCTCTGTTTTTTCACACCATTTTTACCAAGTAGAACATCTCGTCTGACTTCTTGTTTGCTTCCCTGGACTACGTAGTCCTTTTAAAATGGGGTCAACTCTTAAAGGAAAGAATTTGCTCCTTTAGGGTCAACTCCTTTAGGAGCAAATTCTTTCCTTTAAGAGTTGACCCCTATTGAAAGAAGATGCAAAATGAATACGGCAGAGTTGCTTCCCCTGAAAGTATAGTCATCCACCTTAGTGTGTTAAAACATTACTGGAGTGGACAGCAGACAGTACAGATGCTGATAGACTTCAGCAGGCTACAAAGTTTGCCAACCAGGTCCAGTTGTTCAAAACTGAAAACGTTGTTAGTTAAAGAGACGTTAGAATTTCAAATGTACACCAAAACACTGCTGAAAAAAAAGTGAAGAGCTTCTGCAAGCTCCTCTCATTTGTTAGGGGGCCTTTGCGAAGCAGAGAGCTTATGCTATACCCTCGGCATCGTTTGCGTCTGTCCCCCCCCCCCCCCCCCCCCTCACCCCCCACCTCCACCCCCCTTTTCTGTGAGCAGTTTAACCTATGTTAACCATTTGCGTTTAGGTCTTTTTCTCACAAAATATAAGGGCTAGAGTAATGAAACTTGGTACACACTTACATCAGAACATGATCACCTGAATATATGCACCATGTATGACCCTGACCTACTGGTCATGGTCTACTTACTTTGAAAAAAAATTAGGTTAATGTAGTTTATCCTATGTTAACCATTTGCGTTTAGGTCTTTTTCACACAAAGTATAAGGGCGAAAGTAATGAAATTTGGTACACACTTACATCAGCACATGATCACCTGAATATATGCACCATGTGTGACTTTGAAAAATATCAGGTTAAGGTGGTGATAATCACTGATTTGGGAGAAAGACAAAAATCTGCATAAAATACTCAAAATAACACTGATCTTTCCAAAATTTAGCAGATGCCTTCTTTATGTTGTTTCTCATAATTTAGAATCCCAAAATGCAGCATTTGTAAATGTTCAAAAGTGTTTTTATAAGAGAAGATCAAAGGGTAATTTTCTGCGAATAAATCTGAAAAAATAATATCATTATTGAAATTATACTTAGTGCTTAGAGTACCTTGTTGCATAATGGAGAGCGTCCTAGCAATTATTTTTTCAAACTCTTTCACACATTATCAGGCTGGGCAGATGAAAAAAGATGCAGTCTGTGTCCAAATTTTTTTGTTAAAACATACAGATGAGACAGGTGATACTATTTTAACAAGGTTGAACAATTTCATCTACACACCACTGACCATGTCAGTAATGTATTATTTATATTGTAGGTGTTAACATAGGTATGCTTGCCTACCCTATATTTAATAAATGCTTCCAGTGTACATTACTTTGTACATGGTTGAACATTTGAGAAAAAGCTACCGTTTTCATCTGGTCTACATTACAATTTGAGAAAGAGTTGGAGTAAATAATTGCTAGGACGCTCTTCATTATGCAATAATGCATCTTCAGCACTACGTAAATTTTCAATAACGATATTATTTTTTCAGATTTATTCGCAGAAAATTACCCTTTGATCTTTCCTTATAAAAACACTTTATTAAGCAACATGTACGTCTATTTTGTATTCTAAACTGTTAAGAACAACAAAAATAAGAAGTCTGCTAACTTTCAGGGAGATACGTTACTTTTTTATGGTTTTATGCAGATTTTTACATTTAGCATAAATCACCACCTTAATGTATGTTTAGCATGTGTGTTCAAGTCAGTTTCAAATTAGTTATAAGGCTTAGAGTCATGATATTTGGTCATTACTTGCATCTGGATGAGGGCATGTGAGTGTAACCAACCATGTAGGATAGTGACCTACATTTTTATGCTTCACTGACTTTATGATATTTCTCAGTCCCTATATGGGTTACAGTTATGATTCTTTGCACACACTTACACATGGCCAAGATCATTTCAGCAGCATCCTCTTTATATGGATTTGAGTATATTTTATGCTTCATTTGACTTTATGATACGCTTCACTGACTTCATGATATTTCTTGGTTCCTGTATGGGTTAGGGCCATGATACTTGGCACACACCTACATATGGACAGGACCATTTGAACACCATCATCCCTGTATGGATTCGACCTGTAGTATTGCTTCAATGGCTTTATGATACACTTCACTGACTTTGTGATATTTCTCAGTTCCTATAGGGGTTAGAGACATTATACTTGGCACACACTTATATATGGACAAGAACATTTTAGCATCGCCATCCATGTAAAGATTTGACATGTGTTCTACGCTTTACTGACTCAATCATATTTCTCAGTCCCTATATATGGAAGACAATCATCATACTTGACACTCACATACATTTGATGACATTTGGACAAGAGCCTTTCAATACCACCAGCGCTGTGAGAGTCAAGCTCCTGTAAGGTGCGCTTTGTTGTCTTCTGACAACTCTTGTTTTTCCAGCAAAGAAAATTAGCACACTTGATTTTATGGGTACTAGAAGTTTTGGCGAATCCTTGACTAACATCTTCGTTAATCTAACAGTGCTTTAAACAACTGGGCCTAGAAATCTAATTCTTAACTTGGGCTTATATTCTGTGTGTTTTCAAAGCACTTAAAACATTGGCTTGAGCACATAGAAGATTTCTGGATGTCTAACCTTATGTTGTTCTTATCTAGCAGAATATGAGACATAGATATGGCTCTTCTAACGAAATTGGCCGCATAAAATGTCAAAGTTCTGGTTCAGCTCTTTAAGTAGTATAGGGGCCTTTTCATGACAGTACTCAGACAGGTGAGACATAGCATCCTATAGAATCCTTTTCCATCTGTATCTACACAGTCTGATATGTATCTTCCCTGCTTGCATTAACAGTTTATGACTACTGGGGAATCTTAAAAGTGAAATCTGAAGACTGATAGTTTACGCACTTATGCAGGTTGATTTGAGTACTTACTGGTGCCAGACATGGGGTAATCGAATTCTGTATTCTTATTCGAATACTATTCGAATACATTTTCTGAGTATTCATAAAGTATTCTGTATTCGTGGATTCCTTAGAATAAAAGTATTTGTATTTGTATTCGAATACATTGCAAATTTCTTGTATTCATGAATACTTTTATGAATACATTATGAATACTTTTGCCATTCTAAGGAAACATTGATGCATAAAATTATATAAATTATGGGATTGATGTAACTAAAGTCCAAGAATGCTAGTGTAGGAACTTTGAAGACTACACCTCAAAGGTAAATACAGTACATAAAAGAGATCAATGAATATTAATTTTATAAATTGATTGCTTTGATGCTATAGAAAAGTATTGGATCAAAATGACAGGCATTTAATTATTATATGTTTACCACTTTTTAAAGTGTTTTCATTATAATTAGTTGTATAAGAGGTGTGAAAAGCAGAAGAACATATTATATACAGTATACTTCAGTTGTTCTTCATTAGTTCTTTGTTCCGAGATATTTGTGCTATCTAAAATTCTGATATTAGGAAATTTCATGAAAAGTGCTTTAAAATGCCTGCTAAAGTGTTTGAACATTTTGAGATGCCACAAAATGCTACAGGAACTGTGGAAGTTAAGTGTAGGCATTGTGGATCAGTGGTATCAGGACCAGTACAGACTACTTCCAACTCTGATTTTTTTTCATAACTTTCTGTAAAAAAATAAGTTTTGGAACCATAATTGAAAACCCTGATCATATGCTGCACTCTACAATGTCCGATCTTGGTTAACACTGTTAGTCAAGATCTCTTTTATGGCACTAGGCATCATTAGGTTAAACTTCCAAGTTAACAAATATAATACCTATATGTCATCTTTCAGTAGATTGCCCCAGGACAGTATTAAATAGGGACAAGGCACAGAACTGACAACTAAGCCATGCCATACCTGTATAATTTTTTGACACTTGTTTCTCAAAAACTACAATACACAATTATGATCCCATCTTAATTTCTGCCAAACATAATTTGAAATAGAGATTAAAATCACAACAAATGCCCAATCTCATACAATTTAAGAAAACCCTGCCCAGACACTGCCTTTAACCCATAACCTGCTGAATAAATTAAAATGTCATGATTACTTTGAATTTGATGCAATTTATTGCTATACATTTAGAATCAAAATGACTAATAGTGTAGATCCAGAACAACTAGCTTCTGAAGAAGCCATCTGATCAGGATCTACACTGTTGCAAGGTGGGATATATTCAGATTAAGTAGGTAAAGGTTTAATTCATTGTGTTTTCTGTTGCAAGATATCAAGTTGTACCATAGAAATATAAGGTTCCTTAAAATAGATATATGACGATATCTAGGACAGGTCAAAAGAAAGAATCTTGTAATCAAAATTATCTCTATGTAGTAAAATCTCTGGACGACTAGAGGAATGAAAGTTCAGCATAAACTATTGGTTAATGAAATTTCCATTTTTATTGAAAAGTATTCAAAAGTATTCGAATACATTTGCAAAGTATTTGTATTTTTATTTGAATACATTCATAAAAAAAGTATTTTTATTTGTATTCTGTATTCTTAAATTGCAAAGTATTTGTATTTGTATTCGAATACTTTTGAAAGTATTCAACCCCAAGTCTGACTGGTGCACATCATGGCTTTAGGTCTCCTTTCACATGGCACCACTCATATGTAGTTTGTCTCATTAAAATCACCTAGCTAAAGTAGTTATCCATTTTGATATTTCAAGAAATTTGTGTACACTTTTTTCTGGACCTCTTCATATATTCACCAGTGCTTATCTCTTAAAGAGCCAAACAGCAGATGACAAAATTTACATAGCCAAATTTCAAAATATGTTTCATCTAATCTATATATATTGAGAATTCAAACACTAGAGAGCAAATAGTGTAGATCTAGAACAGGCAGCTCATGATGAGCAGCCTCATCTGGATCTACCCTGTTTGCAAACACACCTATTTTCATTTTGTTGCTTTAAGGGTTATATATTCTTTAATTTCCAGAGTTTTCGATAAGAGAGAGTATTTGCTGATAATTTAGGGATAATTTTTTATTTTTCATCAAAACTATATGTTGAGACCCCTCATCTGAACCATCTCATCGAGACGGTTCAGATGAGGGGACATAACATATGTTTATATGCAGAATTAACAAAAATTATCCTTAATTAACACCTAATACTCCCTTTTATCTAGAGCAGTGATTATTTCTTGTAAACCTGCAGGTCATTGGCCAATTCTGAAGAAAAAGAGGAAAGCTCAGACATAGATGCCACCAACAAACACAACACAGATCTTTATGTACCTGTCAAACCAACACAGTGGCCCATTGTTTATGGACCAGAATATAACATAGGCTTTCTAGGGCTTGAGAGATTGCATCCCTTTGATGCTGGGAAATGGGGAAAGGTCTACAACTTCTTGAAAGGTTTGTATAGTTATTTTAGTGTAGAAGTCAGAAGATTTCACTCTTGTCTACTCTTGATACTTGATCTGTAATGTTTAAACATCCGCCATTTTGCATAATGAAGGGCATGCCACATATTTTAGTGTATGGGGATGTGTTTATATCAGCAAGTGTTGCATTTGCCTATGACCACTTAAGCTCAGGTTAAGATTTTTGTTTGTGGTTTCCTTTTAAACTGGTGTACTGTAGGGGCTTTTTGGTGTACTGTGTAAACATGTCTGGTTTCCTCTAAGTATTTGAATGAAAATTTTGTATTGCTTGTACGCTCTCTGTTTCACTTTTTGAAAAGAAACAATGACTGTGCTACAGTTGTGTGGATTGCAAGTTTATACTCAAATGTTATATATTTATACCCCTTACTTATAAGTCTATGAGAATACTTATTTTTTTTCACAGGATGATGTTCAGGTAGACTTAAAGGTAGGCTCCTGGACTAGCGATAAAAATTATGTCCTCAAAATAATTTCGTCTTTTTCTGAGCATTATTGAATTTTCTTATTTTTCTGAATTTGATGCTACTAAGAAACTCGTCATATGTTGAAGAAAATAGTCGTTTTCCCTTTTGGTTTATTATCTTTCGTTGGAATTCCAGTTCTAAAAATAACTATGTTTATTATGTCTATAAATGCGGGATTTCTGATGTCATTCTCCAAAGGTCAATTTTCCCCTTGCCGTGAGCTCTCCTAGAGGTCCTGGCATGGCGGATGGGTTAAAACTATCCCAAAATGCAATGCAGCATGACATCAGCTGCGTTAACTATTTTTAACGCGAACTAAAAATAGCGCTAACTGGTGTGTCAAGCAGAGTTAGGGAATCCCTTGCAAAACAACTTTTCTAATATTTTTTTGATTTACACTTTTTAGTGAGAAACTTATTCATTCCCTTTTATAAGTGCTTTCCAACAACTTTGATGAAGGCCATCCAAATTATAATGCATTCCAAAGTACAGGAACCTACCTTTAAGCACTTATTTGAAGTCAATGCTTGTGTTATCATCCGTGCAATGATAGATTTCACACAATGGAATTCTATGTTGTCTCATTTGAAAGAAAAGCTACTTAAAAACAAGTAAACCATGATTTTATCAATTCCATTAACATATTTTATTCATCCATTTCACCATTTCTAGAAGATGGATTAATTCGAGATGACACAACAATTAGACCAAAGGAGGCAACAGAGGATGACTTGAAAGTTGTACATTCTAAAAAATACATAAACAGTTTAAAGGTAATGTATTTAGTGATAGATGGAAAAGTTCAGTTGCTTTTTTAGCACAGAACGTATGAATAACTTGTGTTAAAAACTTACTAGGCAACATTATGTAATAGACTAACCATACATGCCATAAGCTATATACCCTAATGTGCTTAAATATTTGGATACCTAAATACCATTAATTTTCTGTTTGGAACAAATGGAAAATTCATGAGTTTAGGTATCCAAATGGAAAGTTCATGAGTCTAGGTATCCAAATGGAAAGTTCATGAGTTTAGGTATCCAAATGGAAAGTTCATGAGTTTAGGTATCCAAATGGAAAGTTCATGAGTTTAGGTATCCAAATGGAAAGTTCATGAGTTTAGGTATCCAAATGGAAAGTTCATGAGTCTAGGTATCCAAATGGAAAGTTCAAGAGTTTAGGTATCCAAATGGAAAGTCCATGAGTTTAGATATCCAAATGGAAAATTAATGAGTTTATGTATCCAAATGGAAAGTTCATGAGTTAAGGTATCCAAATGGAAAGTTCATGAGTTTAGGTATCCAAATGGAAAGTTCATGAATTTAGGTATCCAAATGGAAAGTTCATGAGTTTAGGTATCCTAATGGAAAGTTCATGAGTTTAGGTATCCAAATGGAAAGTTCATGAATTTAGGTATCCAAATGGAAAGTTCATGAATTTATGTATCCAAATGGAAAGTTCATGAGTTTAGGTATCATAATGGAAAGTTCATGAGTTTAGGTATCCAAATGGAAAGTTCATGAGTTTAGGTATCCAAATGCTTAGGCAAATTAGAGTAGACTGCAGACTGTGATGTCTGATGAGCTTTCATATAAAATCATTTGAGATACATTTAAGGCAAACTCATATAAATACTTCTTCAATTCTAATGTAAGGCATCAGAAACCATTCATGTGGTGCTTTTAGCATGCACTTCTTGTGTCCAATTGTACATATTAAGAAGAGCCAAACAAGAGCTGTGTTCTGAAAAATGAGATTTTGAAAATCTTATGGGAATCAGCTGCCAGAAGGACAAAATTTAAATTGAGAGAGATTTTTTATATCACGCAGTTAAACTTGGCATGTTTGTGTGTTTGGTACAGAATATAACAGTAACATAGTGTAAAGGACTAACAAAGCAATTTGTTGATTGCATGGCTGTGTGGTGTAATTAACTTACAAAATAACTAATGTAATGAATTACATTGTAACAGGACAGGAAAACTGGTCTGACAGTGTCCAAAGCTTAGTTTACTGCAAACTCATACCTGACTTCATTTTAACCCTTAAAGCGCCAAAAATGAAAAATTGTTGAATTTGCAAACAATATAGATCCAGATGAGGTGGCTCGTAATGAGCCATCTCATCTAGATCTACACTGTTTGCCCTATAGTCTTTGAATTCTCAATATGATATAGCTGGGACAAAACATTTTTTGAAATTTCTTCAGAAGTAAATTTTGTCGTCTGTTTTTTTGGCACATTAAGGGTTAATGTTGAAAAAAATGTTTTGTGAAGTTTTGTATAAACTGTTTACATACTTTACATACTTTCTCTTTATTCCTTTATCATAACTCTTTAATAGAACATGTATAATACTAGATCAATTTATCATCTTAAAGACAACAGCCAGTGTCAAACAAATCAATTCATGGTTCACACAACATATGCTTGACCACAGTTGTCATACCCTTTTCAGTTTCTCCCTTTATTGGGCACTTTCCCCACAGAATTTCAGTTGTTAAAGCCTCTAATATGCACACCCCATTCTTCTTAAATAACCAAAAAATATACAAGTTAGGAATAAGTTAGGCAATGTTTGATGTTTGTTCTGCCAGTCTTTTTGAAACAGTATCTCTAAATACCAATGTTTTTCAAAAATTAGTTTGTAAGCAAATAAATCTTTGTGACAAATGGAATACATTGTACAGTCAACTCTCGATATTTCAAACAGCAAATCTTATTCCAAAAAACTACTGATATTCTGGTTCCAGAAAATTTACTTTGTGATATCAGTAGTTTGAGACAAGAAGAGTTGAAAAGTAAAGAAAAATTGGAATTATGTCCTAACTATATTCTTTGATATAAGAAGGTGTTTTGAGATATCAGTGTTTGAGATATCGAGAGTTGACTGTATATACAGTATAGTCTGTTTGCCACTGAACTTTGCTTGACCTTGTAGTTTAACTTACCTTTATTGCTAAATGTATATGAATCTGTCTTGACTCACCATGGGAAAATATTTCAGCGCGAAATAGCCCTTTTGGTGCTGATGTGCCGTAAAATCCATATCACTCACTCCCATGGGAAAATAAAGGCCCAGAAATTGTATTTGTGAACATTAAAGACCCTAGCCAGTGAGAGTATCGACAGTGCACAATGGTTCTGATACCCTCTATATTGAGACCATCTAGGAACAATATTAGCAAAGCACCTATTGTTTTAACATCTCAGTAAACAATACTTCAGTCATGTTGAGGCACTCACTGTTACTCACTCACTTACTTAACCTCTTGCTCGCTTGCTAACTCACTCAGTCATTTACTCACTCACTCAAATGAGGCAGACTGGTGTAGATCAGTGCTGTTTGGCATCATATCAACACCATGTTTTCTATGCAGGGTCAAAATTATTTGAGCCGCGACACGACAAAGCCAACAATGTGGTTGTGCGCCCAGCGCAGACTCAGATCAGCCTGGGCATCTGCCCAGTCTGATCAGAGTCTTCACTGTCCGCATGGAGGTAGCTAAGACCCTTAGCTATCCATTAAGCACATAGCGAAGAGTCTGATCAGAATGGGGGGATGCCCACGCTGATCTGAGTCTGTGCTGGGCGCTTGACCACTTTGTTGGTTTTCTCGTGTCGCGGCTCATTTTGTGCTAATCTTCTTATGAGGAGTAGAACTAACATTGCTAACATTTAAAGGTGAAAGGGTACACTTTCAGGGTCACCTACTCAGACATTTTTATTTTGGTCTCCCTTCTTAGTGGAGGTCAACTGTCTAAGGAAAGAATTAGCTTCCCTACAAGCAAATTCTTTCCTTTAAAAGTAGATTCCTTTATGGAAGGGCTGCATCATCCAGGGAAGCAAAACACACAGTCACAAGAATTGTCTCCCTTTGAAAATACTGTATTCGCGATAATTTTTGCGGTGTTCCATTTTTCACGGTCGCTTAGAAACCGCGAATATTAAAATCGCGAAATAATTTCCTGTTTCTTACAAAGTATCATCAGTAGACACAGCGTCTATATATTTTTTTTCTGTTTGCTTCGGTTAAGTCTGGTACTTTTCATTTGAGCCAGTTCTTTCATTAACCTGAATGAAAGAACTAGCTCAAATGAAAATCAAGCAACTTTGATTTTTGTGCATGTTGCTAACTGCAAAAATTAAAAATCGCGAAAATTAATGTTAATGATTTTGCCCCTTAACCACAAAAAAATTGAACCCGCGAAAATTACCACGTATACGGTATGGCAGAAAAAGGTGGAAGCGTATCCATTCACCACTTCATAACTTTTCTCTTAGTGTTGCTCATATTTCTGTTGCTTTAACTGTATGCAGCTTACAAGTATATTGGAAGGAACTATAATACGAGAGGTACTAGTAGAAAAATGTTGTCTTTGCGTGTCCCATTTCAGAGCTCCATGTAAGGCCGCAATTTCAGATCACAAGGGATACTTTTTGGTGGGGGGGGTTCTGATTAGGTGTGGTTCTAATATATACTTCTAAAATCTATGGTGAGGTGTCACGGGTCACAATATAGTTTACATTATTGAAAAAATGACAAGAAATTACCGGATATCTCAGAAAAACGTCCTTCACCCAGCCCCCACCTTTGCCCCCACCCCCATACACACCCCTTAGCTGGCGTCTTACCTGGAGCTCTGACTTTACTCTTCTTCTCTTTCACCATCTTTGTATACAAGAGTCCGATTTATGTCATATGATTTGAACCCATTGCATTGCATTCTGGGTATTTTTTGTCATCTGTTGAAATTGTTGTCTGCATCAAAAATCAAGAATATTTTGACAATATTGGTCTGACTAACTCTGGTAGAAATGATGTCTAGGCAGCAAACAGTTTGGATCTCTGGATCCAAACTGTTTGCCCAGATACCCTAAAGGGGTATCCCGAAAGGAATGGGTTAAATCTTTAGATGTGCCTGGTTTTGCTCCCAGCATACATGTGGGGTAAAAAATCTCTGACTTCTGGAGTACAATTCTTTTGTATGTTTCATCTTTCCCTTGGAAAAGGTTTAACATTCTTTACCCTTTCATGAGCTAAACAGTGCTGAATGTACCGGTCATGTTAAAAGAACCGAAAACTTTGAAACTACCATGCATAGTCATCCATCTTAAACCACTGTTTAAAAATGGCTGTAAACTTTTGTATGAAAAGATGGTGGCATTCCTATGTATGTCCAAGATATTATCATTTTAATTGCTTTATACCTGATTTTAGACTGCTTTAGTAAAATAAATGATTCAGAACAAGCTGAAATGAAAGCTACATTTTCTTCAAGAATGCAAAACAATTTTTAAAGACAACTAGTATTTTATTAATGTTTGTGCAAAACACCCAGTCAGTATGCTTGTAAGCTTGTTTAAGTACATGTATAAGTTTGCTTAGTAATTGTTCTAGAGATACTGGCAGCTTTTTGTGAAAGGGCCTGGTATGATTTGGGCCATATGTATGAACTTTCAAAGCAACAGAAACCACGAAATTTAAATGAGTTTGAATGGAGGTCAAAAAAGCCCAAATCCTACCAGGTCCTTTGCAAGGTAAACTGACTGTTTCTTTGCAATTAACTGCTTATAATAAATGATCAGAAAAGGTAAAACAGGACCACAGTTATGGCATTACCACTTGACCACAGGAGATTTAACAAGAAAATTTGCCCGGGAAACATGCATTTCTGCATGTTATAGCAGTTTCAGGTAATGAGCAGATATTGCCATAAAAATTGAAGAAAAAATGGGACACCTAAGTTATTTACCATAATTGTCCTAAAAGTTGAGCAGTTAGGTTTTACAATGCAGTAGGGTAAAGTCTGATAACTTCGGACAGCGAGTAAATTCGGACATACTATTGCGAACAGTGAAAATCCAGATGAGACGGCTCATTATAAATGAGCCATCTCATCAGGATTTTCACTGTTTGCCTAATTAATTTTGTTGTCATTTCAAACAACTGACATATAAAGGAAAAAATGTCACAGTCTGAATTTACCCTCTGTCCGAATTTACCCCCCTTTACCCTATTGCATTCAAAAGATGCAGACAGAATGGTGAAGAGTGAAGACCCCGGTCAGATTGCTCCTATTGGAGTAGACTCTGGGCCTGCACTATTCACTCAGTTCTGTCTGCTTCAATACTTAGAATTTTTATAATTGTATCTTCAACTGTACCTTATCAGGAGTCCTGCTAAATTCATACTACATTTGTGAGATTTTCACTAGTAGATCAAGCTTTTATCATGCTGATATAGCTAATAGTCATTTTGTACCTAGATTCAAGATCCCTGCTGGCACAATTCATGAAAGTTTCTTAGAAAAGAAATCAGTATACTATAACCTATTATAACAGAAACAGTAAGTCGCTTTTATATGCATTATGCTGTGTTTGGGGTTCAAAGTAATACATAGCATAGTGGATAAAGTTATATTGAGACTAATGTTTAATGAAACATACGGCGCTCATATGTGTAGCATAATTGAGTGTCTATTAGGCACAATACACAGAACTAACTCATTTGAATTTCTGTTTCTCTGGAGTGGGTGGAGGAAGGTGGGGGGGAGGAAGGGGGGAGGGGGGCAGTCCTCTTACGACAGGGAGTAGCCCACTCTTGTGCTCCCCCTTTGGGATACATAATAATTATACCCCCGACATACGAAGTATGTCGAGGGGTATATAGTTTTCGTCTTTCCGTCCGTTAGTCCATTCGTCCGTCTGTGTATCCGTCCGTTCGTCCGTGTGTCCGTGCGTCCGTCCGTTAACATTTGCGTTAAAGTTTTGCGTTAAGTTTTTATTCTTTGCTTATATTTCCAATATCCTTTGATGAAACCTTTTGGTATGTGACTAGGTATACTTCTAGGTTCATGCAGAATAGTTGACATTATCTGGATGCTGCTGCTGACCTAAGGTCAAGGTCACAGACTTAAACATTTGCGTTAAAGTTTTGTGTTAAGTTTATATTCTTCTTTTATATTTCCAATATCCTTTGATGGAACCTTTTGCTATTTGACTAGGGTTACTTTAAGGTTCATACAGAGTAGTTGACAGCATCTGGATGCTGCTGCTTGCCAAAGGTCAAGGTCACAGATTTGTATATATGTGTTAAATTTGCGTTAAAGTTTTGCGTTAAGTTTATATTCTTTGCTTATATTTCCAACATCCTTTGGTGAAACCTTTTGATATATGACTAGGTTTACTTCTATGTTCGTTCACAATGATTGACATCATTTTGATGCCGCTGCTGACCGAAGGTCAAGGTCACAGACTTAAACATTTGCGTTAAAGTTTTGCGTTAAGTTTACATTCTTTGTTTATATTTCTAACATTCTTTGATGAAACCTTCTGATTTATGACTAGGTTTACTTCTATGTGTTCATGCAGATTAGTTGACATCATCTGGATGCTGCTGCTATCCAAGGTCATGGAAACAGACTTATAGGTTTACATTAAAATTTTCAGCTTAGTTGGTTTTCTTTACTGATATTTGTAATATACTTTGATGGAAGCATTTGATAGGTGATAAAGTTTACTTCTAGGTTCATACCATGTATAAGATTGGTTTCATTAGGGTGTGGTTTCATTAGGCGGTGGCGCTGGTCGGGGGTATACGTGAGCCCCTGCTCACTTGCTCTAGTTTCAGTTTATTCTCAGTTGCAGTTCTAAATTGCATCCAAATAGCATTATATTGGTTTGCCTTTTAAACAGGCTCTAGTGTACTTGTCTAGTAAACTTGTATCAAAACAGCTGCCAGTATTTACAGTAATGCCTGTAGTTTCAGTTTGATCTGGTATAATTTTGTAAGCATGTTAACTCATTGCATTCTTGGTATTTTTGTTGGCTGCTGAAATTGTCGTCTGCATCAAAAATCAAGAATAGTTTGACAATATTGGTCTAACTAACTCCTGTAGAAATGATGTCTAGGCAGCAAACAGTTTGGATTTCATATCAGGCCCCACGTTTGTGGGGCCTGATCTGGATCCAAACTGTTTGCCCAGATACCCCTAAAGGGGTATCCCAAATGGAATGGGTTTAAGTTATAAATTTTCCTTTTTGCAAGTTTTAGAAGTCTAAATTTTCCTTTTTGCAAGTTTTAGATGTAAGCACTACATTCAGTGTTGTATCAAATTTGGTGGATGAAGAAAATGTAGCTTTATTTTCTCAGTTGCATATGGTGAATGGGTACATTTTCAAGGGATGCAACTCTGCCATTTACAGTTTTGCCTTCCCTTTTCAATGATAATGAACTGTTAAAGGAAATAATTTATTCCTCTTGGACTCCTCTGGGAGCAAATTATCTCGTTCAAGAGCAGCCCGCATTTCGGAAAGGCTCCAGTTTGTTGTTCGAGGGAAGCAAACAGGACGTCACAAAAGTTGTTTCCCTTAGTAAAAATGGCAGAAGAACATGGAACTTACCCATCAGTAGCTGCATTAGCTGTGCAAATTTCCTGATCCCCATTATATCTTGTATATTGGGACACTTTAATCCTGACTGTACATCATCATCTTGATACTGACTGAAATTGAAAAGGACATATACATCCTCCACTTCCAACAGCATCTGCTTGTTAGCAAATTAAGTTCTAGTGAAATGTTGACACGTCAGCATAATGAGGTAAGTGGAGACAGTTGCAAAACAAGGAAGTCTTCCCCTGTCAATGTAGGTAAGGGACTTAAAGGTACCCCGATAGCTCAGTTGGTAGCATGGTTTCTCTCTAGACTGGCTACTGGCTACATAGCAAATATGCTCTGCTGCTCAAGGAAAAAAGATATATTTTCAGGAAAGACAATCTCCTAAGTGATACCTTTAGCACTTTTAAAGTTAAAAGTATAATCAACTTTTTGATGTGTAAAAGGTTATGAAAAGTTGGAAAACATCAGGGAAAAAATCCTAGAGAAATCAGGGCATTTGAAGTGAAAGATAAGTGGCAACCCTGCAAGTACACAGGGTATAACCCAGTCCGCCAGTTTCCTGCAGAGACTGTCCGTCATATTTGGCTTCCGCTGAGACTGTCAGCGATCTCTTGCTTCCTGCTGAGACTTCTGTACATGATAAATGGCTTCCTGCAGACACTGTCTGCATGATTCTGCTTCCTGCCGAGGCTCTCGGCAGGAAGCAGAGTAACGCAGACAGTCTCGGCAGGAAGACATTTTTCAAGGACGGTAGTCCGTGCAGGAAGCAAGAGATTGTGGATAGTCTCGGTGGAAGCCAAATATGATGGACAGTCTCTGCAGGAAGTGAAAATTGGCGAACTGGTTTACACCCTGTGAAGTATGATTGGTTAAGATGTCTAAAGATGTACAGTAAATATCATACTTCCTCAGTTTTATGTTCAGTCAGGAGTCCCATTAGCTTAATGGGGTAAGCATTCGCCTGCTAAGCTAGTAGATTGCTAGCAGATAGAGATCAAATCCCACTGGAAGTGAACTCTTTTTACCTTAAATCAGGTTCCATTGCACACAACTTTTCATTATCACTCTTGCATCAACTCAGTATGACTGAACTACTTTTAAATGAGCCAAAAAGTAGCAAGTTATCCATCCATTTTAAGTTTAGTCAACTGTTACACACTTAGAATTTATAAGATTCTCAGTCCCACTAACATAAGAAAAATAAATTTATGATTTCACAAAAATCCTTTGTGTAGAAGAAAGTTTGCTAACACCATTGATTCTGTTTTTGTTTTTCAGTGGAGTATAGAAGTAGCAGGAATAACAGAAGTACCTCCAGTAGCCATTTTACCCAATTTTATTGTGCAGCGGAAAGTGCTGCGACCATTTAGATATCAGACTGGTGGAACTATACTTGTAAGTTGGAGCTAAAGTTTAGCAATAACTTGAGCCATGACAGGACAAACCTGTACAAAGTGGCATGTGTGCCTAGTAAAGACTAAGACCAGCCTGGGCATCTGCCAAGTCTGATCAGAGTCTTTGCTTGCACTTTAAAGATAGCTAAGGATCTAAGTTAGCTCTGTGCAGATAACAAAAACTTTGATCAGACTGGGCTGATTTGCGTCTTTGCTGGTTGCACATGCCACTTTGTTGGTGTTGTCATGTTGTGGCTCATTTATTTGTGAAAGATTAGATATTCTTGCATACCAGGCTTGGTTTTCTGTGGTTTTCCCAGTGCTGGAAACTTACCTTACACCAGGTTTTAGAAATAAAGAGTGATCTCTCACCAATTTAAATTGCAAGCAAAAGTGCTCAATGTCTTTTGATCTAGCGCCTATTAGACAAGATCAGAAAATCCTTAGGAATGATGAGTTTCACTGAGCTGTCAAGCAACTCAAGCCTGTTAACATAATATTAGGAGAAATAAACAATGTTTTCTATTTTTCATGCATCAATTTGCTGGTAGATTTAGAAATAAACAAGAACGTAGAGTACATATTCATATTGAAATTCATGACAACACATTGGTGCTATAGCATCATTTGATGATGTCATTCAGCCAAGCTATTGATGAAATCATTTTAAACGTCAGCCAATCAGGTACTAAGAGAGGTACAAATGTGTTTTGCATGATAAGTTTTGTGCAAGAGCATTGCTTCATTGATGTGAAATCAAAGTTTGTCACACTCTGTTGTCAGTCACTTATTACAGTGCTTGCATGATAAATATATGATATGTTAATTATAGGCAGCCAAACTAGCCATGGAAAGAGGATGGGGTATCAACATTGGTGGAGGATTTCATCACTGTTCTAGTGAGCGAGGTGGGGGATTCTGTGCCTATGCTGACATTACTCTAGCCATTAAATTCCTGTTTGACAGAGATCCCAGTGTAAAGAAGGCTATGATTATAGACTTGGATGCTCATCAGGTAAGATCATTATATAGACAATACCATGTTAGTGACTTTTGATATCAAGTTAATCAGGCTCAACCAGAACATGTAGGAATAGCTTGGCAAATCTCGCCCTTCCTATGCTGTTTCTGGTTTCGCCGGATAAACTTGATATCAACGAACATTTACGTGGTATTCTGTTTATCATGCATCATTAGAAGATTTTAAGGCGTAAGAGCATCAAACAAATGAAAAGCAAACAAATTTTTATTTGAACTTGCTGACGTCGGGAATACATATGACGTAATTGGGTGATGTCATTTAACCAATCATACATTTTCATTACGGCCAACATTAGTATGTAACCAGTCGTCATTAGAGATCCCTTCTGAATGCATATGACGTAATTCGGTGACGTCATTTAACCAGTCAAACACATTCATTACGGCCAACATTAGTATGTAACCAGTAGTCATCAGAGATCCCTTCTAACGGAACTGCCTGATGTCATTCGCGCAGGCGCAGTTCTATAGTGACGTGATATCAAATTATGTTATTATGCTCCTGTTATCAGGTGGATTTTGGTGGCAGATACATGATAAAAATTTTACTGAAGCTTGTAGCATGATTGTGTTCAAGTTTACCATGCTCAAGTAAAGACATTGAATGCAAAATTAATATCTATTCCATATTTATTCGGCTATAAGCTCAGATTTTCCCCCTTGTAAAACAAACTTAAATATCTAGGGTCATAAGGTGTTGATCACCTGATAAACTTGGGGGCAAATTGCATAAATATGTTCCGACAGAATTCTGCCTCATAGGAAGCCAATTTTGGGTATATGTGCTTGGTTATGCTTCAAGTGTTACTTTCTTACAACATTCTCTGATACACATATGTTCTGTTTTGGCCATACTAACACAAATTATATCTATCTTTGGAAACTGAATAAAATGTTGCAATTTGTGTCACATCAAATATCATGTGAGGCATGGCCTAGGGCCTTTTGTTTTCCATTATTTCATATACAGTTATCGAAGAGTCATGTACAAAGTACTTGACCCATAAAGAAAGAAAATAGCCTAAAGTGCTTAAGTAATGGGACACCTAAAACCATTAAATTTCCATTTGTCCCAAATGGAAAATTAATGGTTTTTAGGTGTCCCAGTATTTAATCACATTAGTGTATCATGAATCCTTGTTCTGGTTAATCTTATCAGTGTTTTATATTTAACAGGGCAATGGACATGAGAGAGACTTCATGGATGACACAAATGTATACATTATGGATGTTTATAATAGAGCTATATATCCTCATGATGGCTATGCTAAAAGTAAGTTTACCAGTAAACTTGTTTCTGTAAGTGTTGAGACAAAACAAAAGCTCTTAAGGAGAAGTCTGATCAATCTGCAATATTTGAATTATCTCCCCTTTGGTGATTTTTTGGCAGATTTGTGTCCGCTCTGTAACTTAAATACCCTTTGGAATATTTTCATGATACTTCACAGAAATGTAGAACAGGTCATGACGATGTGTCATGAACAAGAATGACAACTCATGCTTCCTTACTTTTTGAGTTATTTCCCCTTGATAGTTTTAGGTGTGTTTTTTGGCAGATTCGTGTCTGCTGTATAACTTGAATACCCTTTGGAATATTCTCATGATACTTCACAGATATGTAGAACAGGTCATGACAGTGTGTCGCAAAAAAGAATGACAACTCTTGCTTTCTTACTTTTTGAGTTATTTCCCCTTGATCATTTTAGGTGTGATTTCGTATCCGTTTTATAGCTTGAGTACCTTTTGAAATATTTTCATGATACTTCACAGATATGTAGAACAGGTCATGACGATGTGTTGCGAACAAGAATGACAACTCCTGCTTTCTTACTTTTTTAGTTATTTCCCCTTGATGGTTTTAGGTGTGATTTCATGTCCGCTCTAATTACTTTAATACCTTTTGGAATATTTTCATGATACTTCACAGATATATAGAACAGGTCATGATAATGTGTCACGAACAAGAATGACAACTCTTGCTTTCTTACTTTTGGAGTTATTTCCCTTTGATGATTTTGGGTGTCCGCTCCATAGCTTGAGTACCTTTTGAAATATTTTCATGATACTTCACAGATATGCAGAACAGGTCATGACAATTTGTCTCATACATGAATGATAACTCTTGCTTTTATACTTTGTGAGTTATTTCCCTTTGGTAGTTTGAGCTGTTGTTTGAGCCTCTGCTCCATATCTCTATAACCCTGGCCAGCTCTAGAATTTGAATAACTGTACCTGTAGATATATAGAACAGGTCATGATGATGTGTCGCAAATAAGAATGACAACTCTTGCTTTCTTACTTTTGGAGTTATTTCCCTTTGATGATTTTAGGTGTCCGCTCCATAGCTTGAATACCTTTTGAAATATTTTCATGATACTTCACAGATATGCAGAACAGGTCATGACAATTTGTCTTTGTCTCATACATGAATGATAACTCTTGCTTTTAGACTCAGTGATTTATTTCCCTTTGGTAGTTTGAGCTGCTGTTTGAGTCTCTGCTCCATAACTGTATAACCCTGGCCAGCTCCAGAATTTGAATAACCGTGTACCTTTTAGAATATTGATGATCATGCTGTGATGTATTGTGTTCCTAACTCTCTGTGACCCCTCCACATTCCTGTGCCCCCCCCCCCTCGCCTCCCCCCCCCCCCATATTTTTTTTTCTTTTCCAGATTTGGATTCTTTGTCCAAATTCACTTACTAGAGAGCTCAAAATTAGGTTTATAGGCCTTGTACTTTAGAACTTATTCACACATTTTGAAAGTTGAATGTATCGTATGCTATACATTTGTGTATATGGTGGCTGTTTGAGATACTACCTCTTTTTAGCAGTCAAGCATACTGTTTTAGTCTGAGTGTTAGATAATCATGCATCTGTTAACAGTTAATGTCAATCAGAAGCATGAAAGAACAACAATATATTACTAATATGTGTTTTGAAGTGCACCCTTTTTACCAAGGCCCATGGGTCTTCGGTCAGGGGATTTGCCATCTTCTCTGATGGCTACTTTTTCGTAGTAATCAGTCAAAATCTAATAAACTGCATTTTCTTCCAATTTGAAGAGCAGGAATACACAACAATTTTCTTTATCCTACTGGGCCAAGAATAAGCACACCAAGCTCGATATAACTTACATACTCACCCAGAGCTCTAGATAAGGGGGGTATTTGATGATAATTGAAGGATAATTTTTTTTATTTCTTATTCAAACCATATGTTGTGACCCCTCATCTGAACCGTCTCGTTGAGACGGTTCAGATGAGGGGTCACAACATATGTTTTTATGCAGAAATAACAAAAATTACCCCTAATTATCACCAAATACTCCCTCTTATCTAGAGCTCTGTACTCACCATTTTTCCTCGATTTTACCTTGCTTTTCAGGAGCCATTAAAAGAAAGATAGAATTAACATCCTACACAGGAGATTCAGAGTACTTGGACTTGGTGAGAAGGTAAGTGAAGTAAATAGAGTATTTGTAGAGCACAGGAGACATGTGACTTAGAGAACTTAGGTATACTGTCACACCAACACAGAGGTCATTCAGCTCCAGATGACGACTTCAGTTTAAGGTCTCATTTAAAAGACAGGTAGAGTGGTGAGCCAAAATTATGACCTCTGGGTCTGTAGCCTAGCCCATTACCACTAGACCACCTACACTTCTGCTAGATATCCAAAAATATTTAGAGTGAGATTAATACACTTTCCCTATTCTGCAACATGGTGCAATGTCATGTAAAGAATGGTTTTGATAATAACTGAAATCTGTAAATTTTTTCTTATTTGTCTCTAAAATAATACCAGGGGCCGTATTCATAACGCCACTTAAGTCGTTGCTATGCTGTTGCTAAGGCTAAATATCTATAAAGGAGATTCCCTACAACTATAAAATTTGTCCTGGAGGAACAGTCATTGTAAGACTGTTCCTCCAGAGCAAATTTCATAGTTGTAGGGAATCTCCTTCAAAGAAATTTAGCCTTAGCAACAGCATAGCAACCACTTAAGTAGTTTTATGAATATGGCCCCAGTATCATGTAAAGAATGTTTTTATAATAACAGAAATCTGTAACACTTTTCTTATTTCTCTCTAAAATAATACCTGGAGCTTGGAAGTTTTATGGTGAAAATTCTGGGGTAATAGTTCTCATTTTCACCATAGATAGAGAAAACTATGTTAGTGTCTTTTGATATCAAGTTTATCAGGCGAGACCAGAAACAGCGTAGGAATGGCGAGGCTTGCCGAGCCAGTCCGACGTGTTTCTGGTTGAGCCTGATAAACTTGATATCAAAAGATACTTACGTGGTTTTCTATTTATCATGCATCGTGAAGTTTTTACCGCTTACAGAGCGGCAAACAAGTGATAAGCAAACGCATTTTTGTTCGAACTTGCTGACGTTGCAAATGCGTTATGACGTAAGTCGGTGACGTCAATAAACCAATCGAACGCTGATATCACTGCCAACGTCAGTGTGTAGCCAATTGTCTTCAGAGATCGCTTCTTAAGGCATGACCTGATAACATTTGCGCAAGCGCAGTTCTACAGTGACATGATATCACATCATGTTATCATACCCCTGTTATCAGGTGTATTTGCAGCAGATGCATGATAAATGTATATATCATGGCTTTTCATTAGAACAGCCTTATCAAATACACATAGTTGTTTCCAGTGGAAGTTTGCTCGTTCACCTTAAATGAAGCTCTTTTATTTTCTGTGTGTCCTTGTTTTGTAAAACAATCTCTTTAAACTATTTTGCAGTTTTTGATTCAGTTTGATAGATCAAACGTCCAATAACATAATAGAACAAAATTAATTTCCACGCTTTAGCTGCATGTTTTGATTAGTTTTGACTAATGTTGGCATTTTCATATTCATAAGCAGAGAAAATTTCATTCTCAGCTAAACTGAGCAAGGAAACAACTGTACTTATCAGTAATTTGCTATTTACTAGCAGGTGAAATTTCATGCTCAGCTGAGTTGAGCATGAAAAAAGTTTTATAACCTCGGGGCCAGATTTCAGTACTTGTTGTTTCAGACATGTGGAAGGGGCTTTGAATGAGTTTTCCCCTGACATTATAGTATATAATGCTGGAACTGACGTCTTAGAGGGTGATCCACTGGGACATCTGAGTATCACCCCAGAGGTAATGTGTATATTATATTTTTATGCACTGTTACTACCATATCCAATTACAGTTATTTAAAAACTTTGAACCTGTTCATTTTGCTATCTGGCGTTGTGTCCAAATCATTGCTGCTTTGGGAGTTTTCAGGGAAAGCAACTCTTCTATTTTCATTTTTGCCTCCCTTCTAAATGGATGGGGTCAACTCATAAAGAAAAGAGCCTGCTTCCTTAAAAATCTGCTCCCTTCAAGAGTAGACCCCATTTTGGAAGGGCTATATTGTCCAGGGAAGCAAACTAGATGTTGTGAAAGTTGTTTCCTTTTGAAAAAAGAGGCAGAAAGAAGGCAATGGATATGGAAGATTCTGATGAGACTGAGTTTTATGAAATGTTTCTATTAAGAAGTAAAACAGATTGACAATAAATAGTGTTTAAAGTGAAAATTGTTATGGTGTTTCAGCAGTTCAGCCATTGCTTAAATTTTGCAGTTTGTTGCAAATTTCAGCTTTTCATGAAAGAAAAGAAACACAGAATTAGGGAAAATACTATATACACAGTTCTATTCTATTCTATTCTATCCCATAACCTTACTAGGTCATTGGGGCACCACAGATGACTTCGAAACAATCCCTTTCCACGTTGTCCTGTCTTCAGCTGCCCTAGTTGAGCTGGCAAAATCCATTCCTGTCCACTCCTTGATATTGTCTTCCCACCTCTTCTTCTGTCTACCTCTTGTTCGTTTTCACTGTGCCCTGAAGAATTTTCTTTGCTAAACCAGAAGACCTTGAGACGTGGCCAAACCACCTTAGTTTCCGTTTCTTGACAGTATTGCTGTATAAAACCATGACAAGTGTGTGTCTTGTGCATGCTGAAGAGAACATCACTGACATCAAAGACTTTCATTATTTTCAGGGTATTATTGAACGTGATCAGATTGTGTTTGAAAGTGCAAACAGGCGAAACATTCCTATCATGATGGTCACAAGTGGGGGTTATCAACGAACAACAGCAAGAATCATTGCCGACTCCATCAAAAATTTGAAGACACAGAAATTGATATCATGTGAGGAAGCAGAAAATGCTCCCAAGCCAGGTGGTTTATTGTGAGTGTTGTCTTGTGATTTCTTGTGGTGATTTTATTTTTACATTTGAGCCGCGACACGAGAAAACCAACAATGTGGTTGTGCGCCCAGCGCAGACTCAGATCGCCCTGGGCATCCGCCCAGTTTGACCAGACTCTTCATTTAGTGTTCAAAGAGTAGCTAAGGGTCTAAACTACCTCCATGCGGACAGCGAAGACTCTGATCAGACTGGGCGGATGCCCAGGCTGATCTGAGTCTGCGCTGGGCGCACAACCACGTTGTTGGTTTTGTCATGTCGAAGCTCATTTATATCAAACTTTACATTGTATGCAAATTTGTTCTTACATTGTATGCAATGTTGTTGTTGTTTCTTTGAAGTGTATGTCTGTCATTGAAAAAAAAATAAAGATTTTGAAATGTGTGTATCTGTGAATAAAGAACCTTACATGAGTAAAAAAAAAAAAAGACAGCAACTAAATTTCTCTCTGCAGAATTTCAAAATGTTTCGTCCAAGCTAAATTATATTGAGAATTTAAACACTAGAGGGCAAACAGAATAGACCCAGATGAAGTGGCTATTTTGTCAGTTTAATATGGTTCCCTTTGCCACCCCCACCCCCTCCACACATACACACACCTTCCCCAGTATATCTTCAGTTTTAGCCAATTTGAGGCAGTTAAATCTACATGCTATGCCAGATGCATTACCCTTATGTACTTAAATATTTGGACACCTAAAAACATTAATTTTTCCATCTTGGACAAATGAAAAATAAATGATTTTAGGTGTCCCAGTCTTTAAGTACATAAGAGTAATGCAGCGGGCTTAGCATGTCCCAGTCTTTTAAGCACATCAGGGTAATTTGATTTTTTATGCTTAGTGTAGGAAGAGAGTGTTTATAAATTTCTTACACATGTACATAAGAGCATTTCTTTCCACTACTTCTCGATAAGAAAATACACTTTTCATGATCAAATGCCATGGAACTATTGCCTGTGTCATCAAAATGACATAAATTTAGGCATTCACATCAGCAGGTAGTCACATGATGCAGAAGTAGCCTACGCAGGCAAGTTAGAAATAACCAGGCTCCGAGGTTATAAAACTTTTCGTGCTAAACTCGCCGGGCCGGGTAGCGCAATCGGTAGGGCACCTGACTCGTAAGTCAGAGGTCCTGGATTCGAATCCCGGTCTGGCCACATACTTTCGTTTCTCCTTCCGCTGATTCAAGAAGGGCAGTTGTCAGTTACTGGCGAAAGTATGTGCACTTAGTACTGGTTAACCGCTTAGGAGGTCTAAGCCTGCCCAGGAATAGTGTGGTTAGGTTAACTGACCGTCCCGACATGACCTTAGTTGTTTACCGTGGACGTTAAGCATCAAATCAACCAACCAACCAAAAAAATCGTGCTAAACTCAGCTGAGCATGAAATTTTATCTGCTAATAAATAGCAAATTACCATCAGATAAGTACAGTAGTTTTCTTGCTCAGTTTAGCTGAGTATGAAATTTTCTCTGCTTACGAATGTGAAAATGCCAACATTAGTTGGCATTTTCATATTCTTCAGCAGAGAAAATTTCATGCTCAGCTGAGTTTAGCACAAAAAAAGTTTTATAACCTCGGTGCCAGTATTGGTTTATCTGGGCCCAGTTCAAAGCATCGTTAGCGTAACAAGCTCGTTAATAGGTCAACTCTTTAAGTGTTTAACGACTTTATAGCCAAAAACACTGATATTTTTTGTTGAAAATATGTGAGAAGCTTTTGCAGTGCAAAAGTCTCTCACATATTTTCAACAAAAAAATTGGCATATTTGAGATATTAATGTTTGAAATTTTAATGTCTTGCTAACTAAGGTAGTCATTAGTTTTGAAAAAGTCGGCCCTGAAGTTTAAAGGAGTATTGGTGTGCCTCCATGTTTTTCATGATATGTACAAAGGGGAACAACTTTTGTGACTTCCTGTTCGCTTCTCTTGACAACACAGTCTTTCGTAAATAGGGTCTATTCTTAAAGGAAAGAAACTGCTCTTTGAGAAGTAAATTCTTTCAAGAGAATTAAACCTCTGTTTATTAGAGGGGCAAAAAAACAACAACAAAAAAAACGGCAGAGTTGTTTCCCCAGAAAGTATATCCATTTACCTGAAATTGCTCAGCAACCACTTTTAGATCTTAAAATTATTTTATGCTTACTTATTTGAAATCGAAAAACCAGTATCAGCTAGTGAAGTAGTTTTTGAATTGCAGGCCAGCTCAGCCAAAACTTTGACAGGTAAATGACTTTTTCACTCTTGGCTAAAATTATGCCTCGATTTCAAACGCATGATTTCAAATTGTTTAAAATGCATGATGCAGTTACATGATATATTTTATAAGACCGATAATGTGACTCTTGTTGAATTAAAGAACATGTAGTAGTTTAAATGGTTATTGTCAAGGTAAAAATTAATTTATTCTTTCAAGTACTTGTATTTTGTTGAATATTGAAACTGGTGGAATTTGTTGTTCAAAAATCATACCTAAGATCAGTGCCTCTTGACAAATCAGATCTTAAAGCACATGTGAACTGTGCAGACTTTATGGAAATTGGCTACTCTTTCACAAACAAAATGGAAAATGTAGAGATCCAGATGAGATGGCTCAGTAAATAAGATCAGTTGGTGTAGGCCAGCTGATGTTTGCATAGGTGTCTAATTTGATAGGGTAAGGTATGTTAAGGGGAATTTGTACACTTACTGGAGAAGTGTCACTACCATTTTCTTCTTTCCTGTTTCTAAATTGAGATCAACTCTTAAAGGAAAGAATTTGCTCCCCAAGGACTTAATTCTTTTTAAGAGTAGACCCCTTTTTGGAAGGGTTTTATTGCCAAGGGAAGCAGACAGGAAGTCACAAAAGTTGTCTCCCTTCAAAAAGGGACAAAACTGTCCCCCACCAAAAATTAACAATAAAAAAACAACATGCTAGTGTTCCTGTATGCCTAAGTATTTGTTATGTAAAATTAGGAATGTTTCTTAATATTTTTCAGTAGCAGAAAATCAAGCAAGCCACGGAATTCCTCGTAGTCAGAGTGAAAGTGGTCTGTTTGCAAAACTACGCAGTTACTGTTTCTCAAAATCACCAACTCAAGAGAGTGTTCCAGCACCTTTGGACTCTAACGTCATGTCCATTCCTAATCTATCATCAACGAAATCGGCATCAGATTTAAATCTACCAACTCAGACAAAGACACAAACAAATACAGAAGAAAGTGACATTGATTTTCTTGCTAGAAAATCTGAAGAATCTTTTGTGGAAAGTTTGGGAATAGATTTCACAGCAAAGAACAGTCAGAACAGAGTAACTGACAAAGAATTAGACAATGAAATAGTTGATGATAATCAAAAAAGATCTGATTTTGAAGAACAAAGTGGACATGATTTTGATAAGGTTGTAAAATATAATTTATCCAAAGATATCACCTTCAGTGATACACATAATAAAAATAAAGGTGCAGGGCCGAAAACTGGGAATTCTTCTGTCAGTATAACTGACAGTCTGTTAGGAGAAAGACACGCAGAACAAGATCATTCCAAACTAAATGAAAATGAAACACCAGAAGGAGTATCTGCTGATACTGTTGAAGATGAGATGATAAATGATGAGCCAGACTTCAGATTAACAGCAACATTAAGTGAGGATTCTAATAGCGAAATAAGTCTGGAGGCCACTTCTTCAGATGTGTATAATAACAATGTGTGTGTGCAGGCTACTGGTGAAGTGGCAGTTGTTACACAAGAGACTAGTCACTTACACCACTTAGGGACTCTTGAAACCAACCAACCAAGAGCATTGGAGGGTGAATTAAGTGATAATGAATGGTCTGACTTTGTGGAGTATAGTCCAGAGAAAGACCGATGTGATAAGATTTAAGTGTGATTTGGAATATGGTGGATACAATTTCCTCAAAGCTGATGTTGACAGTATTGTTGCAACTAAGTGTCTTAATACTTAAAAAAGAACATTTGAGCCCTGACATGAGAAAACCAACAAAGTGGCTTGTGCACCCAGCGAAGACTCAGGTCAGCTTGGGCATCCCGCCAGTCCAGTCGACTATTCGCTAGGTGCTTTAAGGGTAGCTAAGCAGATGCCCAATTTGATCTGTGTTTGCCGGTAGCACATGCCACTTTGTTGGTTTTCTCATGTCACGGTTCATTTTATAGAATTCATATGTATACTTTAATTAGAAACTATCTTATTTCTCTGTTAGTTTTTAACTTTTTCATGATTGTCATATAGTGGTTGTGCATAATTTAATGCTCTTTTGACTTTGTTTTACCACTTGATTGCTAATTTTCATGCCTTGAGGAGAGGGAAGATTTGCTCCTATCCGTCTGTCAGTCCATTCATCACACTTTCAGGTATAGAGTATGTGTAATGGAATTCTCCAACAGTTTTCAATGGATTTTTTTCAAACTTTGTACTCATGTAATTGTATACATAAGAAAGATGTGCCTATGACTTTTTGAGGAAGATCAGCTTAATTTTGACAGAAATACAGCCTTTTGAATAAAGCCATTTTAGGCAGCTTTTTTGTCCAATAAGGTAGGGAGTTTGTGTAATCATCTCCTCTTACAGGTTTCAATGGATTCTTTTCAAACTTGGTACACATGTTTTGGAACATAATGAAGATGGGCAGTTATGCTTTTGATGGATATAAAATTGATTTTGAGAGAATATGACCATTTGAGCATAGTCATCGTTAGCAACTGCTTTGCACTTTAGGATATGGAGCTTGTGTGATCAGCTCCTTTTACATATTTTAGTAGATTTTTTTAAGCATTTGCATAAACACTGAAGATATTATACAAATATGCATATGACTCAAATCATGTTTGTTGAAAAAGACAACTGCCCTGTGAGAGGCACCATTCTTGACTTACAGACACAATTTCAAGTTTGTTTTTGTTTTGTTTTGTTTTTTAAATCTGGCCGTAATTTTACTGAAAGTCTTTTGTCAAATGTCTGTGGTATACAAAAATGTGAATCCTGCCAAATCTATGATTCTCTTGCTTGAAAAAAGAGGCTTTTTCACTTTTATTTGGTGAATGTTCTTTTTTTTTTAACATGTAAAGTGCCATAAAGAGCTGACTACAAAATTTAGGTCTGCAAAATTTCAAAATATTTCGTCCAAGCTATATCATATTGAGAGTTGAAACAGTGGGCAACAGTGTAGATCCAGATGAGGTGAGCTGTCTCATCTGGATCTAGACTGTGAAAGTCAACTGTTTTCATAATGCCGCTTTAAGTGTTAAGATAAGATTTGTTTAGAATAGAAGTCATGAAGAGCTGATGGTGTGCATTATGTATAGGTTTGCGGCTATGAAGAGAAATCTTCGCAATTAAGAACCTGAAGCAAGCGGAGCGAGCAGAGGGTTCTTAATTGCGAAGATTTCTCTTCATAGCCTCTAAATTTAGAATAGAAGTCATGAAGAGCTTATGATTTGCATTATTGTGCTGTATTGTTTTGTTCACATATTGTTTTGTGCTTTTCTTCTAAATTTAAATAATTGTGACATGCTTTTTGTCACCCGACGTAGGCGGAGGGGGACTATAGAAATGACCCTCGTCCGTCCGTGTGTCAGTCCGTCCGTCTTTCCGTCCTTCCGTCCGTCCGTCCGAAATCTTGTCCCCGCAACTCCTCCTACGTCTTTCATCGGATTGATTTGAAATTTTACAGATTGTATTCTTATGATATGAAGATGTGCATGTGGTTTTTTATTTTTGTTTCGGCCATTTTTGATGGAGTTACGGCCCTTGCTGACTCAGACCTTGTCCCCGCAACTCCCCGCAACTCCTCCTACGTCTTTCATCGGATTGATTTGAAAATTTACAGATTGTATTCTTATGATATGAAGATGTGCATGTGGTTTTTTATTTTTGTTTCGGCCATTTTTGATGGAGTTACGGCCCTTGCTGACTCAGACCTTGTCCCCGCAACTCCTGTCACATCTTTTATCAGATTGACTTGAAATTGTGCAGAATGTTTCATCATGATCTGAAGATGTGCATGTGATTTTGGAATTTCAATTGTCCTATATTTTACAAAGTTATGGCCCTTTGTCGTTTTTGGTATTTTTCCAACTTTTGAACCGTTTGACTGAGAGAGCTGAAATTTGGTATGCTATTAGCATTTGGTAAGTTGAGTATTCTGATTATTGTTAGGATATGCTAAATTTATTAGTGACAGAGTTATTCCCCTTCCATAGATAATAGACATTCACTTAAAGGTAAAGGGATAACTCAAAAACTATTCATATTAATGGGCTGAATTTTCATAAATGCATTGTTCTTTTTCATCAGATTCATATTAGGAGGATTATGGCCCTTGTTATTTTGTTATTGGGTATACAGTCTTATGTTTTGGGCATTTTGTAAGGGCCTAAAGTTTCAGTAGCCTGATTTTACACATATGCGCCCAGTTCTGAACTCAAGTATTGTATAACATCATAGAGGCCCAGTAATTGGGGTATATGTCTCTGCTATGTCTCTGCTTATGCTTCAATCATTATTTGCTTACCAGGTTCTGTTATACACATATTTTCTGGTTTTACACATAAATGCCCCTTTCTAAACTTAAGTATTTTATAACTTCATAGAGGCCCAGTAATTGTGCTTCAGTTATTATTTGCTGACCAGGTTCTGTTATACACATATTTTCTGTTTTTGGCCATATAGTTACTCTGAAACTGAATAAAGGGCTGCAGTTTGTGACACATTTCAAACGTCGGGTGACACTTGGCCGATGGCCTTTTATTCATATTTAAGTTTTTCTGCTTATCAAATTTTTAACTTATGTATACACCTGTTACATTGAGGGTAACTGAGAAACCAGCCATGGTCCAAAACCCATATCTTCTGTTTCAGAATGAGGCATGCTTTCATGCTAACAATAGACCAACTTTTGTTTGTTCATTGATTTTCTCTACTAACTGCTGAGTCAAATCCACAACAGTTTTGATATCCCAAAATCCCTTTTAAGTTTGGAATGATGTCTAGTAAACAATGGATACCAAGGGTCTGCACTATTTTGCATTCCAACTGCAAATTCTTGCATTTCTCCAGACAGTAAATATACAGTCAATTCTCGATATTTCAAACACATCTCAAAAAAAAATATAGATTAGACACATTACGTAGTTCTATATTCATTTCAACTCCTTTTATCTCAAACTGCTGATATCTCATGGTAAATTTTCTGTGGCCAGAAAATTTACTTTGAGATATCAGTAGTTTGGAACGAACTTCGACTTTGAGATATACAGAGTTGAATGTGTAGGATAATTATAGTAAATGGCCACACTACTGTATTCATCCATATATGGAGTATGGGTACAGTGCCATGTTTTTTCTCTGTTTTTTTTTTAAGGGAGACAGCTTCTGTTACTTCCTGTTTGTTCCCCTGAGCAACAAATCTTTCTGAAAAAGGGAGTCCACTTTTAAAGGAAAGAAACGCTCCTTATTTGCAGTTTTAATACAACAGACCTTACATTTTGTGGAAGATGAATCTTTTCAATCGAAAAAGGCTACTCTTTCCAGAAAGAGTAGCACACCTTTTAGAAGAGAGGAAACATTTGTCAAAGTGGTCTCCCTTGAAGGTGTATCAGTACACTTTAACATATCTTCAGCCTACTACAGGTCAACAGAAATGTTTTACTAACAGTGTGGGACTGGATCAGACTGTTCTTAAGGACATCCATATACAGTCAACGCTGGCTGATATCTCAAAGTAAAAAGATAGGCAATGACAATCAAATCCCACATTGTTGAAGTTTGTCCCAAACTATTGATATCTCAAAGTAAATTTTCTGATTCCAGAAAATTTACTTGAGATATCAGTAGTTTGAGATAACAGGTGTTGAAATGCAAAAAAAGCAGTAAATGTGTCCAAACACATAGATATAAGACGGTACTTTGAGATATCTGTGTTCCAGATATCGAGAGTTGACTGTATACTAATAATTGGCATCATATAAAAAGGGTTCTTAAGCTCTTTTCATAAAGTGAATATCATCAGACACACATCGAGTTTTCTCGATTCAATTTTTAGATCTGTCTGGGTAATATGTATGAAAAGGGATAACTCTGATCAGACTCTGCAGATGCAGGTCAGAACATTCCCTGTTTGTAGCTGCACTGAGCCATGACACCATTTTCATTTTCTGATTTTCATGCCTATAAGCCACTCCCTGAAAATTTAATCATGAATGCAGAGCTCTAGATAAGAGGGAGTATTTGGTGATAATCAGGGATAATTTTTGCTAATTCTGCATAAAACCATATGTTGTGACCCCTCATCTGAACCGTCTCGACGAGACGGTTCAGATGAGGGGCACAACATATGGTTTCGATGAGTAATAAGAAAAATTATCTTTAATTTTCTTCGAATACTCCCTCTTATCTAGAGCTCTGTGAATGATTGTGTCCAAATTTTAAGGTTGGAGAATGTGTTGTAGTGCAACATCAAGTGCATTTGCATACATACAGATCTTGTAAATGCCAGTCATGATATAAGTCAATCCAGTCTGTTTTTCAGAACAAACTTGGTGTAAGATACATGTCATTTTAGTGTTCAGACTAGTATAGAGATATATGTTTATAAAAAGATAGTCTTTAAAGTAGACTGGTATCGGTTATGTTATGACTGGCAAAGATCAAATCTACTTTCATTCTATACACAGTGCCGAGCCACACCCAGAATGTCACTTAAAATCACCTGATAGTGTATACCTGGCCAATGCAACAACTTAGCACTTGACATAGTCTCACAAACAAAGCGCACGTGGCCAATATCCAACATAACTCCGTGATTTTACCTTACAGCTAATGGAGGGATGTATACCTGTTTAAAGAAAACAAACTAACGCCACGTTTAATAAACTTTTCCTGCTTTGCAAGAACAGAAGGCATCGGAAATGCATGATAAGCCAACTGCCATGTGTAGGTCATGAGAAGGCTGATTCTTCGCTGTAGATCGCCAACATTTAGGAGACACTTGCCTTTGTCATTTGTTTTTCTGCCATCTTTTTGTAAGCTTGTGAGACGAAGTAACAGTAACTAAGCAGGGGGAGCTTAGCGGCTATTCTCGGAACTTTGTATAGTGTAGGGTATGGAAGGCAGGCTGTTAAGCTGTATGGAACACCTTTATGTTGTGTTTTAGCCATTTTTACAAAGGGGAACAACTTTCTTGACTTACTGTTTGCTGTTGTGGTCTTCAAGGTGGTCTGCTCTCAAAGGAAAGCATTTGCTCCTGCAGGAGCAAATGCTTTCCTATAAGAGTTGACCCTTATTGAGAGGAGAAGCAAAAATGAAAATGGAATAGTTGCTTCCCTATTCATCTAAAGGTCTGAGAAATGAAGTACTTGTATATTCATGTCAGCATTTGTTATTCAAGTGAAACCTATCTTTTAAATATTTTCTCTATTTACTGATAGTTTCTTTTGGCTATGTAAAGTTTTTATGATTGTTATTTGTCTTGTGATAAGTAAAATTCTTGCTTTGGTGTAATACTATTAAAGAACATAAAAAGAATTTATAGTCTGTTTCTTAATGACCCAATCCTCAACAGTTCAGTTAGTATGCTATAAGACAAGCGTTACACGTAAAGTGAAACAAATGAATATAGTTGAATTGGCAAACAGTACAGATCTAGAAGAGGTGGCTTATATCTTCTGAATCCATAACCTAGGGAGCCTTTTTTGGGTAGTATAGTATTTGATATGTAAAATGTTTTGGTTAAAATACTCTGCAGTCATTAATAAGAGTTATTGCCCCTGTATAGCCGTATGGCGGTCTGTCTTATATGAGCTGCCTCAAATGGATCCATGCTGTTTGCAAATTCCACTTTCAGTTTTGGTTCTTTCATTGTTAGACTGAGCCACTTACAGCTGTCTGAACTGGGTCAGCAGTGTAGATCCTGATCAAATGGTTTCTCTGTCAGCAGTCTGATCTTGGTCTACACTATTTATTCCTGCTTGGTAGTCCTTATGCTGAGGTCTCTAAAGTGCCATCATGGAAGGGAAGTAACAACGGAAGTAACAACTGAAATACTCTATAAAAATCTATCATTTTATTGGTTGGTTTTCTTTCCTACAATCCTTTTTTGAATCATTTCAAGCAAAAAGACAATGTTGTATCAATCAGCCTTCTTAGCTTTTACAGTGGAAATACTGAGTTGGTTCAGATAGCCTCATTATAATCCTACTACCATAATGATCCTAAATATTTGGACAGACAAGTCTGAGCATACAATGTATACCAAGATCAAACTGCTCCTTTTGGGAGCAGTTTGATCAGAGTCTACATTGATTGCCATTCACTGAGCATCATTTGGTTGCATTCATGTGTGTAAAAATTACTTTCTAAGAATTTACGAACAATAATTGTCTGACTTTTGGGTGTCCGAAATTTTAGGGTAATTACGGTATTCATGACACATTTAATACACATTTGCCTCATATCAATATTCCTCTTTAGATTAGTCTCAATCCTTGCAAGAAGTAAAAAATATCTTGTTATGACCTCTTGTATTTAGCGCATGGATTTATGGTATTAGTGGGCAAGAATAGCTGCTGAAACAGCCCAAATAAAAATTTCCCAAGTTTCTTGTGAGAACTGGCCCAGAGGTTATAAAACTTGAGTACATTCTCAAACTTAAAATTAAGCACACTGATTGGCTGCTTCTGAGCACATGCTCAGAAGCAGCCAATCACTTTGCTTTATTATGAGTTTGAGATTATTCTCAAGTTTTATAACCTTGAACCCTGCTGGTGCCAACTGTTTGGTAATGGATCAACATTCATGTATAACATACTGTACCTTTCTAGGGACTAAAAACATAGCATATAAAAGGAATGAACTATATGTATGGCACAGAAAACTGATCTAAGGAACTGTAGATCAAGAATGGCACATCATATCTTCTTGCTTGATGTAACTCGAAAACCAGTCCACGACAAATGAAAAGGAAACTGACATTACATAAGAACAGAATATACAGATCAGCTCCAATATCTTTAGGTGAATGCATCCATTTTCAGGGAAGCAACTCTGCCATTTTCAATTTTGATACCCGATCCCAATTTCAGTCAACTTTTGAAGCAAAGAATTTGCCCCTCTAGGAGCAAATTCTAATTTGCCCCACTAGGAGCAAATTTTTTTATGAGCAGACCCATTTAGAGCTCTTTCCAGGGAAGAAAAGAAAGAGTCACAAATGTTGATTCCTTCTGCAGAAAAGCTTGGAAGTGTACACTTGTGTATTAACAGTCTGTTCAGTCCTCCCATTTCATACCAATAGTATAAGTTGAACCGGTGCCTCATAATTTAGGAATAATTCCCCATATTTCTCCACAAAACACCTGTGACCACTTGTTAGAACCGTCTCAAAGAAATATGGGAAATCATCCTGAAGTAATCCTCATTACCCTTTCTTATATGGAACACTGAATTATTATGACTCCTGAAAATCTGTATCCTGAAAATGCAAACACTCTATGACTAAAGATATGCAGGCTGATCAGAGTCATTCTTGTTCGCATATGTCCGACATACCAATTCTTGTGACAGGGTTCTATTATATACAGTCTACATCATTCTTACTGTGTAAGAAGAAATGAATTATTTACAATTCTAATAAAATTATGTCAAAAATTATTTACATTAAAACCATATAAGATGCGATATGAAACATGCCCACAGCATTACATAAATGATTAAAATTCAATGAGACAAATGGAATATGAAACACTTATTCTATTAAATAAGTGTTAATAAAACCTTGACATTTTTTTAACCCTTAATGCGCCAAAAGGCAGACGACAAAATTTACGTCTGCAGAATTTCAAAAGTTTCGTCCAAGTGATATCATATTGAGAACTCAAATACTAGAGGGCAAACAGCGAAGATTCAGATGAGGTGGCTCATTATGAGCCACCTCATCTGGATCAACACTGTTTGCCAATTCAACAATTTTAATTTTTGGCACTTTAAGGGTTAACATTTATATTAAACGAATACGTGGTAGACAAACAAAGAATCATCTCCGGTGAGCTAATAAAATGTTCATCGAAATACGCCTTGAAAAAAGAGATGGTCTAAAAAAAAGAAAAAAAAAAAATGGTTGGAAAATGAATCAGTACAAAAAGAGTTAATATGAAATTTAAATGAATCTTTATGGTACAAAATATCTCAAATAATGAGACGAATTCACTTGGTGAATAACTTTGAGAATGGCAGTATAAATATAAATGGATCATTAAGGCAACACTGTTAAATGATGTCATGAGCCACAATACAACAAAACCAAAAAAGTGGCATGTGTGCCCGGCGATGACTGAATGGGCTGATGCCCAGGCTGGTCTGAGTCTTCTCTGGGAACACATGCCACTTTGTTGGTTTTTCGTGTTATGGCTCATATCAAGAACCTGTTAAGGTAAATGTGTACACCTCAATGTTTTCCCACCATTTTTTGAAACAGGAAACAACGTTTGTAACTCACTCTCTGCGTCTTTTGAGAATGAAGCCCATTTAAATGGGGGCCTACACTTAAAGGAAAGAATTTGCTTTTCCTGAAAGTGTACTCATTTACCTTAAGAGGTCTGTGTAAGTGAAGTGTTTGATGGCTATTCTGAGATGATTTATTCTCCATAAAAATATACTGTATAAAAAGCAATTTTTCAGGTTCAAATTTTCCCTGTTTTAGGTCCAAAATGTAAGCATTGATCTTCACAAACTTTAATATTCGTGGTCTGTAACCTGCCTGTAAATTAAAGTCAGTCGTATAAAAATACGTCAAAGCATTAACGTAAAGTACGAGGGGCGTTCAGAAAGTTTTGCAAATGACGTAATTTCTCGGTAACCACAATACAGACAGAACTTCTGATTGCAAAAACACATCAAGCTATATTATGCAAAGAGAATTCTGCAAACAAGGTGCATTTTTTTAAAAAGGACGCATTTTTAACTTCTTTGAAAGAGGTATACCCTAAAGACACTGCAGAATTTTACTTTAGTAGGCCGTAATTTATATATCAGCAGTCTTTGATATCTTTTTATCTTTGTTAGTTAAAGACAATGCCCAGACAATGTTGTTCTGTAAATATCGCGGAAATAAGTTATAATCTGGCTTCCGTACAGGGCCGGGAATATGGATTATCCGTACTTTATGCTGTAGCAATTTCTCCATTTCTACTAAAATTTGATGATTTTGTAATGAAAACAAGTGTATTAGCATTCAAAATATTGTCGGCAAGAGCATTTACATGGGTCAACGAAAACCTGTCAACAAATTCAAATTAATGCCAAAAATGAAGCCTCTGCAAGCTTTCAAAAATGACGTTAACGTAAAATTCAATAACGTCATAAGAACTGCGCATTGCTTTGCAAGGAATAAATCGATAACAGTTGCCGCACTTCTTACTTTTGTATGGATATTATTTGCAACGATGGACAAGCAAATGACAAAGATTAATTTGGTATTTACAAGGATATTTGACTTGAATGCCTAACACTGAAAAGATTTTACATATAAAATTAGCCCAGTGGTATGACTGGGACCTATTAAAATGCGTTGTAACTCAATAAAGAAAAGTGTTTTTGTATAGTGTTTGGTATCATTGTAAAGACAAAATGCAGTGCTTTCAGTACATGCATAGCAGTTGTACCCAGCATGCTCCTAACCAAAGTCATGAGGCCATTTGCAAAACTTTTCGAACGCCCCTCGTATGTCCAAGAAACAATATAGTTCAAGCAATTGTTTTGCATATATGCTGCACCAAAACCTGAATGTGGTTATTGTATTCCCTACGTTACAAGCAGCTTTGAGTAAACAGTTAAAGGTGTCACAGAAATTGAAAAATATTACGTGATTTCAATATCAGGGGCTTCATACTGGCCACAAAATACCGCTAAAATCGAGAAACCATGAAAATTACTACATATACAGTATGTTAAAACTGCCTCACTGACGGGAAGGGTTGTAAGGAATACTTTTATGGAGAAATAAGAAAATTCGTACAGATAAAAATGAGCCGCAATGGGTGAAAAATGTGTTAAATGCATATGAAAGCAGTATAGATGCTGATCAGCTTGCGGCATCCTTCCTTTTGCGTAATGCGGCTAAAATATATCCCAGAACTATCTTATCTTGAGTTCTGTTCTATGCTTTTATATGAATAGGGTGTAACATGATACAATGTATATGAAAAGGGTACGGTATAATGGGATATACCAGGACAAAATATAGTCTTAATAGCTGCCATGTAACAGAATCTGAATTCTGAGGTTGATCTTAAGGTGAATGGATACACTGTAAGGGGAAGCAACTCTGCCATTTTCATTTTTTTCTTCCCATCTCAAAGGAGGTCAACACTTAAAAGAAAAGAATTTGCTTCCCTAGGAGATAATTCTTTTTAAGAGACTTCATTTTGGAAAAGCTGTGTCTTTCAGGTAAGTGAACAGAAAGTCACTAAAATTGTTCCCTTTTGTAAAAATGGCTGAAATGCATGAAGATGTAGCCATACACCTTAAGAATGAAAAGTATATTACCTCATGAACTTAAGCAAGACTTGTCCGTTTACAGGACTGGGGGTGCAGGGGGGGGGGGGGGGGGGGGGGGGGGGAGTGGTAGTGCAATAGCTCTTCCTGTAAATACGTAAAAGGGAGCCAAAAAAATCATACTTTTGGACACACAAAATAAATGTGGACACATTTTTACAAAGTTGCTATAGTAGAGTCACCCTGAGACATCAATATTTATCATTATTGTTATATAGTACCAGGTGGACTTCCTGCATTCAATGGGCTTTTCGTGATTATCCCAGAAAAAGTTCACCAGTTTTACAAAATACAGGGCAGTTCTTCCTGATGAACATTCAGAACACTAGGCAAGCCAACTACTGGTCAGAAACCTAAAGGTTTTCATCCTGCAGGTAATTCTGGTTATTTTTCTTGTTCCACCACAAAAACACATACGTGTGGTAATTCAGAGATGGGATTTTTAACAATCCCAGGTCCCTGCGGAGAAGAAACCTGGGCTTAATATGGAGTCATATTCATTCCCAGTGCATTCTTACGATAACACCACCCAGTTTTTACTACTGCTGCATCATTCCCCTCCCCCATCCCCTTTCTTTTCATCTTTTCCTCCAGCTTCAGACCCATCTTTCACTCCATCCTCTTCAGTTTTATCTTTTGAGCCTGTCTCTGACTTATCTCCCCCAGCTCCTGCATCTCCACCATCCTCAGAAGCTGCGATCTCCTTTACCACACTTTCTTCCTTTTCTTGAGACATATCTTTACTAGTGTCTTTAGAATCATCAATATCTCCTGTTGTTTGATCCAAACTAGTTTCTATAGAGGCGTCAGCTGTATCATCAAGTATAGCATCATCCGGCTCCTCTACATTATCATCAGCTGTGTCATCTAATAAATGATCCATAGATTCATCCACACTCTCTTGTGTAACTTCAAGTTCATCTTGTGTATCTTCAAGTTCATTTGTTGTATCAGCCACATCTTTTGAAGTGTCAATAATTTCTTCAACATCACTAATCACTTCAACTTCATCTGTAAATTACAAAACAAAAACAGTAAAATTAAACAACATCTTATCAGTCTACATAGCGACATAGGCACTTCCCATATTTATTCTGTATATAAGATGTAGGATTTTCCCCTCTATATCTAAACCAGTCTTGTATACTGTAATTCTGCTGAAAGATAGATTTTTCCTAAAACTTTTACCTGTCTTATAAGACAGATGTAAATTTATTAGTTTATTGGGTTGTATTGGAATAGTAAACCTCTGTCTAATAACAGATTACAATTTGGTTTGGACTGGGTTTTCAAAATGCTCAACTCACAGGTTTATACTTACTTAACTAAAATGTGTCCAAAGTATACAGATGCCCTGATCCATGCTCCTCAGGCAATACCAAATTTTACATGATGTCTTTGACCTAATCGTAGCTTAAATCAAAATTATCCCTGTTACCCTTTCTTATCTGCAGCACTACACCTACCGTCATCATCATCGTCAACAACTTCTATTGAATCACCCACAGTGTTTCCTATTACATCATAGTCAGATAAATCATCATCATCCCCATCATCAGAAGAATCATGGTCCACTGCATACACATCATCTGACGAAGAAATACCATAAAATATTGTACTACCATGTTCCTTCTGAAGCCCCAGTAGCTCAGTGAGTCAACAGGGTTGCCACTTATCCTTGGCTTCAAAATTCCCCGACTTTTTTTCTGACATTTTACAGTTTTCCCTTTTATAGATCTGAACAAAAAGTTGATTTTACTCTTTACCTTATGTCACTTGAAAAATTGAGGGTTACTCTTAAAAGCGAATTCTTTCTTTTAAGAGTAGTCCTAAGTGAGCAGGGACAAGTGCCTGGACTATTTCTCTAACCAGTATATACCCTTTCCCCTTGAACAGAATAAGTATATTTTATGAACACTGGCATCAGTACCTTAGATAAGGTGCATATCCACATATTTACGCAATTAGATTGTTTGAAAAAGCATTTAAATTCAATCTGTAGCGTAAAGAAACGCAAAAGAAATTTCCAATACCGATACATGTACTGTGATTTGCCGGAGTGTATCGTTTTTTATCCCGCAGTATTAGAACTGATTACACAACGTGAAATCTTTAAATACAGCACCCACATCTCTATCTGTATTATGGAGTATATGGTGAAATATCATAATTTCAAGATATTAACTTCTTTTGAAGCAAGAATAAGCCATTTGTAATTAGAAAAGGGATTGTTGTAAAGTCATCTGTGGTGACCCAGTGACCTCACAAGATTATGAGATAGACTAAATTAGACTGGACCCTCTGTGATATGCTGTTGGTAATCCAACACCATTTAGAAAACTCGCTGAGGTCTAGTTTTACGGTGCTGCAAGCGCTTTCTGTGGGTGTAAAGTAGTACACTTTGAAAGGTGAAAATATGACAAGGTGCAATAGAATGGGGATAACTGTACCAAAACCTGTCATTAATGGAGGTAAATTGCCGGTTTATGATCGCAAATTGCATTTTACGGCTCCACTAGCCTGTCGCTTAAAATGAAATTGCCAATCATTGGCAATTTCATTGTAAGCGACGCGCTAGTGTGAATCATAAACCAACGATTTACCTCCCAAAATGACAATTTTGGGTACAGTTATCCTCTAAATCTACAGTTCTGTCTTTACCATCATCATCATCGTCATCATCCCCAACAACAACTACAGAATCATCCATCTCTCCATCACTCTCATCGGAACTGCTGTCGGAGACTCCGTTAGCTTCTGGTGAGAGGTAGTACTGTAGTGGGTTAGGCCAGATATCATCCTTCAAAACCTAACATTGAAATGATGTACTGCTTTAAAGAACTATTATTAAAGTCCCAAAAAGAACACCAACCTCTAAAAGGCAGACTTTTGGTGACAATTCAATGCTTGTTGACGACCCAGAATCATACCACAAAAACAACAAAAGTTAAGCGATAAATTTTCTGCCACTATTCATATTCAGACACTACAAAACATATAAATCATTTCCACAGTAACTATTTGTACAATATGACAATTACCGTAATCGACCCATTTACCGCACATGCCCCTATAACCGCACACCAAGGCCATTTCCGAGAAAACTGCACAAGTGCACACTGCTTTTTCTTTGAAACTCTCACAAAACCCAATAACTAACTGGGAGCTCAAGGCTTTCATATCATGAAAAGTATAAACACAAGGTATTTCCAGTCCTACCCATGTTGCGTCTTTCCAGTCACCCTGCATTTCATTGTTCTGAGTGTGCGGTTAATTGATACATTTTAACCACGTCTTTTTGTAGCAATTTTGAAAAAGTTAAGCGCACGGTGCGGTAAATGGGTCGATTACGGTAATTATTTTAATCCTTTGTTTATAAACAGAGTGCAAAAGAACAGGGTTAATATTTAATATTTACATTTTCAGTGCAAAACTCTCTGTAAACCCATTTAAGTGATGCGGGAGCGAATGATATTAACTGCTATTTACAAGTCAATAATTACATTGTGCCACGTTGTTTTGAGTAACAGCTCACCTCACTAGCTAGTATGTGTAATCTGCAACATGCAACATACTTGAATGGCTAGCAAACATTATGTGATAGCTAGCTACGCCTACTTGCATGTGAAATCTACAACAGGAGGTGGATTTATCGGTAGGCCGTGACAATGCGGCTCTTCCAAACATTAGTAAAATCCGGTATGTGAATCTCATAAAAGCATCGTTTAATAATATAAATATAAGGAATGAATGTTATGTTTTTAATGTTTACTGAAGTATAAACTACATCAGGTCACGAGCAAAGTTTACGTAAACCCCTTGTGGGTTCACTTACGTTGCTCGTGATCCGATGTAGTTTATACTTCAGTGAACGTTAAAAACATAACATTCATTCTTTAAATACCTCTGCCAGCTCATCTGTTGTGGGATCTGTAGAAGATTTATACCAGCTGAAGAATGAGCTTCCCTGACCCCTCTTCCTCTTCTTAGCTCTAGGAGATAACTTTGATTTCTCAGACAGGTCCATATTGTCGTTCCACTTTATTGGTGTTGATGTAGAGCGAGGAGTGCCTGAAAAATACAGTAACTGGTGTTTGTTCAGAATCCCTGTGCATGACCAATTCACTTTGATAATATGAGCTAATCAGAAACATGAGTGCTCCATGTTTCTGATCAAATAATATTACCAGACTGAATACCTGACTTTCCTTCCTTCAGACTGATTTTATGAGACATAGTTAAAGTTATAATGTCCATTTTTTTGAGAAAATAAGTCAATGTGACTTAGTTTTGTGGGCTGTGACTTGGAGTGGGGAACTTATACAATCCTGAAGGTTATGGAAGATGGGGTCAAGCTTAAAAACCAGAGTAGATCACTGTGACCCACTTAGATCAAGGTGACTACTTTTGTGGTGTTGATTGGGTGTGGTGCATGCACTGATGGGGTTTCAAAGCCTAAACCTGACCTAGTTTTGTTAGAGACTATAAATGTTATAAGAATAATTATTGCCCAACATTACAATGATGAACTCTTTAAGTCGAAGAAATTTGAGGTATGCCTGTATACAGACAGACATATGAGAAATCAATAAACATACACACTAACACCAAAATGAGCAACTTTATCTAGCTGACCACAAGACGGTGAGCCAAAAAGGTGGCCTTTCAAATAGATAAACAGAAAAGACAGAGGTCCAGTAGGCCTTATTATGAGAAACTAACCTTAATGCAAAAACTGAACGTTATCCAAGTACCCAAAAATGTGGCAGTAGAGTATAAGCTCTTCTTTGCTTTTGCAAAGGTGTGCTAAGCACTGTTCAACATTATATGCTGAAACTATAGCTATGGAAACACGATTTTACCTGTTGATGTTGAGAGATGGAATTCTTTCACAAGGACATCATTGGTGAAGTATGGATTCTTGGCAAAATTAAATGAGATCTTGTAACCAGACTTGATGTCTTCATATTCTTCTACATACATCTAAAACAGTTAGACAAAAAGGATATAATATGAGCCACGACACGAGAAAACCAACAAAGTGGTTGTGTGCTCGGCATCCGCCCAGCCTGATCAGAGTCTTCACTTTGCACTTAAAGGGTAGCCAAGAGACAAGACTACCTCCATGCGGACAGGGAAGACTCTAATCAGACTGGGCAGATGCCCAGGCTGATCTGAGTCTGCGCTGGGCGCACAACCACTTTGTTGGTTTTCTCATGAAGCGGCTCATATTATCATCCTTGTAGCTCTGTGGACCTACTCAAAACCTTCGCAAATGCTGAAAATCAAGACTTAGCTACATGTATCTCAGTAACGTGCAGGTATAGAGTTATCTTGATGTCAGGTGGCAGCACCATAATGCTATAACAAGTTAACCATGTTAACGTCACGGTGATATCATATTGAAATAACAGAAGCTGTAAGGGTATGCTATGTGTATCAGCAAGGGTATGGCATACATGCATTGACAATGCAAAAGTAAAAGAAATTTTTATTTTCTGAAAGAAAAAATTTCCTCAAAACAATTTGTTCTCAAATAATTAATTACAGTATTCATAATTGTATCAGATTTCATTTGAGCCACAACACAATAAATCCAACAAAGTGGCATGTGCATCCAGCAAAGACTCAGATTAGCCTAGGCCAAAAATAAAATTTTGTTTGCAATTGTCTACCTACCCACCAAAATCCTCCCTACCCAAAAATGTTTTTTTGCCATTTATGGGGCAGCATTTTTTTTTTGGTATTTGTTGTTGTTGTTTTCATAGTTTGCAGGAATTGAAAAAAAAAAAGCGAAAACGCCGACCTACCTACCATCCAAAAAATCCTTAGTCGGCAAGGTAGCTTAGACACTTTGCCATCGTTTAAGCATACAGCAAAGACTCTGTGCAGACTGGGCGGCTGCCCAGCCTGAATGGTGTCTTTGCTGGGCACACATGCCACTTTGTTGGTGTTGTGGTGTCAGGGCTCATTTGAGTATTACCTGTTTAAGAAATCTCAAACAGTGCTCCTCCTCTTCTGCTAATATGGCACCAAGCTGGGGATGGTTAATAAACTGACATTCTGTTAAGGATTTCATTTAGAAAACTGATATGCAGTATCAATAATTTCAGCTCTGATAGTCAAGCATGCTATCAATAATATCGAAATATATCAACTTTGCAATTCCAGCTGTAATGAATACTGCATGACAACTACCGGTACTTGTGAGGATCATATATGCAGCTGGAATGACATTACAGAAATGAACATCATTACAGTTTAAGTGTTTGACACTTTAGCTCAATATATGCATTCCTAAGACATATGCTCCAAATAAAACATCTAGAACATATACAAGTCCTTCCATGGCTACGAACTGTATAACAACAGAGTGGAGCTTAAGATGATTACAGTTGAATCTCTACTAACCAAGGGAAGGACTGCTTCAGGTGCTTGCTTAGCACAGGACAATTTATGCTGAAATGCTACTATTTAAAGGTACACCAAATTTTGGCCTCCTAAGACAGGCTGTTGCCAAACAGAGGTGGCGTTTATGACAGCCTTTTTTTATTGACAGGTTTTATTGTATTTGGTATCTAATAATAATTCTGTGATAGACTTTCTGATTTCTTGCTAAGGTAGTTCAGAGGGATCACATCAGTTCTGGGAGAACAAGTCTAAATAATATCAATGCAATTCGTGCATCTCCAGGTCTGATCATTACACTTAAATTGGCTAACATGAAAATACCTGCATAATTTGCAAACAGCATAGATCCAGATGAGGTGGCTGATAATGAACTGCCTCATCTGGATCCACACTGTTTGTCTTCTAGTTTTCAAATGCTTAAAATGATACAGCTATTGAACATGTCAGTATGTAAGAATGTCAGACCTAACCATGTCAATGAAACTCTTTTTTTTTAACCCAAACTACTGTGATTTGATTAATCTGATTTTTATAACAAAGGACCATTCTGAGGTGTAAGAAAGCCGGTTACTGGTAGTAGTTCGAAGCAGTATCGCTACCTAAATACTATGTGAAACCACTGTAACCCAGGAGGGAAGAAAACCCAACCCTTATTATTTGTCATGACTAATGACCCAGCTCACTCGGCAGCTGAATTGAACTGCACAGCATAAGCATGTAGCAAAATATTCGCTAGACAACCAATGCTAAGCCCAAGCTTCCACTTGCAACTTAATTTAAGCCTAAGCATCAGAAATATATCCAAATCCAGATATTGCTCAAAATATTCAATGATGGACATTAACCAGCCCCTAAATATGATCAAAGAGCCCCATGCCAAGGCTGAAACAGTCCAGCTGAAGGAGAAAGGGATGGATGACTTCCAATTTTAGGCAATTACTTGAGAGCAGTTACTGTAGTATTGATTTCACGAAGAAGAAATTACCCGAGAGTTATTGCGGCCGTGGTGCCTATTTACAACAACGTCCTTTTCAACAGTAGTTCAGTCATATCAGGACGATGGATGAGTGATAATAAAAGGCTCAAGGTCTCAAACCAGAGACAGCTCTCGACGGCTATGTTCTCAGATATAGGGGGTCCTCTCGAGGGTAATTTCTTTCCACACAGGTAACTTTTCACTTTTGTACTTGGAAAACAAGGATGTGGACTGAGGAGCTGGGCTGAGTAGAGGGACCAGTTGATGTCCTCCCTCCAAAGCGACAAGTGGCCTCGATGTAGGGCCTCTGTGTGTATTTCAATTCTCATATCCACGTTGCCCCCACACCTCAGCTCAACGAATCCATAGCCCCAGCAACAGGGTGCCGAGCGTCCATCCAATGTAGCGCCGCTATAAATTGACCTCCTCCAACAGTGTCCAATGGGTATTGTAATGAAGGATACTGTTGTGACCCAAAAGTTAGGCAAACTGTTGATCAACTCGTTTCTCTTGTCAAAGTGAGGCTTTCTCAATGTGTTGTACTTTTGTTCAATTTTAAGGATCTCTTCACTGGCTTTCTCATTAAGTGAATCAATTTCATTTTGACAAGAATCAATGTCTTCTAAAATCTTTTGTGTTTTGTCTAGAAAATTAGAATCTGCCTGTGGTTTGGCTTCAGATGACAGTTTTTGAACTTTTGAAGGTGTTGGTTCGTCCTTTGCGTCTGACATTTTGTGAATTTTCTGCAGCCAATTGCTTTTTTAAGTTAAATCTCTCAGAGCCTGGAAGAACTCAGAAGGTCTCTGGAAATGGTAAGTATGAAAAAAGGCAACATGTGGATACTGGGTGACTTCAATTTCCCCAAGTTCTCATGGGACTCTGACCACGTACCTACCATTAGACCAGGATGCAGCTATTCTTCTGTCTATAAAGATTTCGTCTCCTGTCTAGATGATTTTGGCCTGGTTCAAATGGTAAGTAAACCTACCAGAGGTGATAATATTCTTGACCTGTTCCTGACAACAAACTACACTTTGGTAAACACTGTTGAAATCCTATCTGGCATCTCAGACCATGACATCTCCATTGCAAATGTCAAAGTCAAACCAACAGTGAGTCGACAAAAATCCAGATCAGTACCACTATTTAGAAAAGCTGACTGGGATGGTTTCAAATCCTTTATGAGGATCAAAGCTTCAGAAATTTTGGGTTGCTTCCAAGAAAGTACCGCTGAGGAAATCTGGAATGCTTTTACACTTGCTATTAATTCAGGAATAAAAACTTTTGTACCCATCAAAAAACTTAGTCAAAAACGCAGCCTGCCATGGATTACTCAAGAAATACGTCGACTCATTAGAAAAAGGGACAAACTCTACCAAAAACAGAAGTCAGGGACAGCAAAGAATAGGTATCACTTCAAGCAGGTCAAACACCTAGTTCACAACAAACTAAAAGTAGCTTACAATAATTATTTGGCTGATATACTGGGGATGGGTTCAGGGGGGGACAGTAGAAATTCTGGGTTTGCACCAAAGAAACTCTTCTCACTTATCAAAAACAGTAGACAGGATGATCGGGGTATATCTTTGCTGAAAGACAATACAGACGGTACATTACACAGTGACAATGTCAAAAAGGCCAATCTTTTGAATAAACAATTCCAGTCTGTTTTTACATGCTTATCCCCACTTAGGCTAGGGCAGCTATGCACTCAGAGCATTCAGGGTTTGTTTCAAGAAAATCTTCCAGCTAACCTAAAACCCTCATGCCCTTCTATGCCGGAAATTAACATTGACATCAATGGAGTTCTTAAACTTTTGTTCAATCTTAATCCTGAAAAGGCTGCTGGGCCTGATTCAATAAAACCTATTGTGCTGAAAGAACTAAGGATAGAGATTGCCCCAGTTATCTGTTTGCTGTTTGAGAGATCCCTTCAAACTGGCCAACTACCCTTGGAATGGACAAAAGCTCAAGTGTGTCCCCTTTTTAAGAAGGGGGATAAAACAGACCCTGTCAATTATAGGCCCATCTCCTTGACATGCATTGTGTGCAAGGTGATGGAGCATATAATTGCATCCAACATTTCTAAACACCTGACTCAGCATGATGTCCTTTATGAATTACAACATGGCTTTCGGGAAAAACGCTCCTGTGAAACGCAACTTATTCAGCTTGTGGAAGACCTTGGAAGGCAGCTGACTTTGGGAAAGCAAACAGATTTAGTTCTTTTAGACTTCAGTAAAGCCTTCGACAAAGTGAATCACTTGAAATTATTATTTAAACTTTCGAACTTTGGCATTAAAGGAAACACTCTGAAATGGATAAGGTCTTTCTTGATTGGTCGATCTCAAACTGTTGTACTGGATGGGGAGTCTTCAAATGAGGTTCCAGTCACCTCTGGGGTACCCCAGGGGTCTGTATTGGGCCCGCTCCTCTTTCTGTTGTACATAAACGACCTTCCTGAAAATGTACAATCTCAAGTTAGGCTCTTTGCTGATGATACCGCTGTTTACTTGACTGTATCTAGTTCAGGGGACAGTAGTGTACTCCAGTCCGATCTAGACATTCTGCAGAACTGGGAACGAACCTGGGACATGGAGTTCAATCCAAGTAAATGTCAGGTGCTCCACATTTCTAGGTCCAAAAACCCGTTAAGGTCAAAATACTATATGCATGATCAGGAACTGGAGGCTGTAGATGCAGCCAAGTATCTTGGGGTAAGCATCAGCACAGATCTTAGCTGGAACTCTCACATAAACAATATAACTGCTAGTGCTAATAGAACTTTAGGCTTTGTAAAAAGAAACGTGAAAACAAAAAATGAAGAAATTAAAACACTGGCATATAACTCACTAGTAAGACCGCAGGTTGAATATGCGTCTTCTGTCTGGAGCCCATACACGAAAGAAAATATAGAGAAAGTTGAAATGATTCAACGAAGGGCAGCAAGATGGGTATCCAATGATTACTCTCCCTACAGCAGCGTGACAGAAATGATGAGTAACCTTGGATGGCGGTCGCTTGAGTGCAGACGTTACGATGCGCGTCTCGCTATGTTTTATAAGGTAGTGTATGGCCTGGTTGCTATTCCCGTTCCGTCATATTTCGAACAGCCCACCAGATATACTCGTCACATGCATCCTCTCTCTTACAGACAGATCCATACATCTGTCTGTTATTATCAGTATTCATTCTTTCCCATGACTATTGTACTATGGAACAGATTACCAGCTGATCTCGTCCAAATTTCAGATCTTGACTCCTTTAAATTAGGAGTCAGTAAGATCAGTCATACCCTCCCCTAAACATAAATACTGTTTTTATCCTGATTTTAAACTCTTCTTAACACTAACCCTTTCATCTATATTTCACCTTTCTTTTTATCTTTTTATTCTGCACTATCTCACTTTTTACTTCTTTTACTAACACACCATGCGTGGTGAAATCCAAATAATACCCGAAAGGGGGTTGTGGATCATGTCAAGATAGATAGATAGATAGATCTGCTGCTTTCACTTTTGAAACATGCAGCTCTCGTGTTTATGTTTTGATATACGCACGCGCACTAATTGGCTTGCTAACTCGCTGCTGATTAGTCAAAAAATCGAACCGGAAGGGAAAATTTGTTTGGCTGTCCAATGAAAACTGACGTTACAAAAATGTTTACAGTGACCTATTATCCGGGCAATTGCAAGCAACAAAATGGAGGAAATTTCGGAGTCTGAGATGTCAACTGAAAATGTTTCACATAAAACCACTGATCTGTCGACGAAACAAAGTAATCGATGTGGTGAATACGATAAAACAGCAATAGATCTATCTAATGCGGGTGATGTCATTTCTAATTTAACATTAAAAAGGCCAGATCACAGTAAAAACCTACCAGGTTCACTGCAACATGTGTCAACAGTGGAAACCCAAATAGAGTCCCCAGAGAAAAAGAGACTGAAACTGTCATCAAGTCCTGTAACTAACAGTCCTGATCCTAGTAGTAGTCCAGAAGTCAGCAAAAGGCGGCGAATACAGCACGATTACAGGAGATTATCAAGTGCTGGATATTTGGATGACTATGAAACAAGGAGAGAAAGGAGATTTTCCTCTGAATCTGATCACAACCTGTCACCTAGTCCAACCAAATCAAAATCAAACAACACTACTCCCACCAAACTCACCACTCCAGAGTTCCCAAGTGTTCCGAGGGTGAAACTTAAGTTAAAGCTCTTAAGAAGTGACAGTGAAAATGTTCAACTGACTGGAGAAAATGGTAAATGCATAGATCTACATTATAGATCTTTCAAAGACTTATTAGGGGACAGTCAGGTGGGTCCCTATAAAACTAGAAACGGAACCGAAACGCAACGGAACGAAACAAAACGCAACGAAACGAAACAAAACGCAGCGGAACGAAATGAAACGCAACGAAACGAAATAGAAATAAAACGAAATGGAGCAAAATCTGAAAAATACCATGAAAGTATCACAATAGAACAGCACCACATATTAATGCAAAAGCAAGACTAAAAAAGCCCCATGTTTATCCCTATACATTGCTATATGAAGTTACCAAGTTACTGGGTATTTGTTAGATCAAATACATTAACTTTTAAACAGATACTTGGCTGATGATGATGATGATGTTTTCATATTTGATTGTTGCGCATAAAAATAATTGTTGGGGACCGAGGCAAGAACACTATTTCAGGAACCTGGGTCATATGTATGGAGCTGGTAGCCCGATGAATGTAGAAAAGCTCATACGACGCTCCACAAAAAAAAAAGTAAAAATAAATATTAATTATCTTTAAATAACAATCAAAAACTATAAAGATAATAAAGAAAATGCCCAGACCAAAACACCCAAAGACCAAATGAGGCCCCAAAATCGTATGTCAGTTTATCAAATTAAACAATTCAGCCAAGTATCTGTTTAAAAGTTAATGTATTTGATCTAACAAATACCCAGTAACTTGGTAACTTCATATAGCAATGTATAGGGATAAACATGGGGCTTTTTTAGTCTTCCTTTTGCATTAATATGTGGTGCTGTTCTATTGTGTTTCGTTTCGTTCCGTTGCGTTTCGTTCCGTTTCGTTTCGTTTCGTTTTGGTTCCGTTTCTAGTTTTATAGGGACCCACAGTCAGGTAACTTCGGACAGGCGGGTAAATTCGGACATATCATGGTAAACAGTGACAATCCAGATGAGACGGCTCATAATGAGCCGTCTTGTCAAGATTTTCACTGTTTTGCCAGTTTTTTTTGTTTTAGTTCCAAACAACTGACATATAAAGGAAACAATGTCACTGTCCGAAGTTACCCGACTCTCCCCTATACAGGGCATATCCTTTGGGTCTCTATCCATCCTTCATTTTGGGATATCTAGTATATATGCGATATCGCAAAATTATTATGGATATCTTGTAATACTTTGGATATCAACAAATCAATTTTTGGATATCCATTAGTCTTTTTTTTGACATCTAGAAAGCAAATTAAATTTGATATGACGTAATTTAGATATCTATTCAGCAAGACTTTGAAAATCCATTATTCAATACACTAGGGCTGGGATGAGTACCCGAGTTAGGGTCGGGTAGACCAATTACCCAGGTACAACATATTTATGCACGATTTACCAGATATCGGTGGTCTTACACTTCACTTGCAATCGAACTTTTGATCAATAACAAAGTATGCAAATGAGAGCTTCACAAAAATTAGCTGGGTGTTGTCTTTAAATTTATCACCTAAATTATAGCCGCCGATGACTTTTAATACATAAACAGAGAAGACATTATGCTCTGGGGTACATCCGACTCCGGTTGCCTGATATACCAGTTATCGGTGCAATAGTAAATACAGACTAATTATCCATGCTAAAACCTTTTGGTAGCACCGTTTACTGCCATATTATGACGTAACATGACCTCTGGTTTAGGGAAACTGGGTTTGCAGCAGACCAATTTAAGCATTACAATGCTAATTTTATGTTTATTTTAAGATACATGAAATTTATGTATGCTTGGATTTGTTTAGAATGGTAAATATTTATGTTCTTGGTCTGAAACATTAGTCTCCATTACGTACCTTACTTTCAACAAGTTTTTAGTTTGAAATGAAGCAGGAGTTTCTTGTTCATCTTAATATCTATTATAGTGGAAGAAAACCAAACTGCACCCATGAAATTCGGATTATTTCTGATTGCACCGATAACTGATAACCACCGATAACTGGGTGACTGACCATACTACCCGTTACCCTAATACTTATTATTATGTAATATATAAAAATTCTTTACCAATAGAATTCCAGGCAATCAGAGCAAAGTTTAGAGTGACTGTCTTTTATAAATTGAAATCATATTTTGCTAAACCATTTTTTGCATGTTCTAACAGGGAGTTTTCTTTATTTTCGTATCCTTACCATGCACACATATGCAAATAACAGATACCTTACATATTATATGATCTAAACGTATATTTTCTAACCATAAACATACTCAAAATACTATGGTAATGGGTACCTGTGTACCAGCGGGTAATAGGGATTCGGGTACCCAGAAACAAAATCTCTACCCGTCCCAGCCCTACAATACACTATAATCCATAAATGAGTTTCAGATAACCACAATATCCACTCTAGTCTAGTATGACTTTTGGACACCCATAATTCAGGTTCTGGATATCCATAATTTTATGCTGAATAATGAATCATGAATATCAAAAAATCAGATGAGTATAGATGTCCATAAGCCAAATAATGGATGTATAAAATTGCTTTTAAGGATATCCTAAATAGAGAATAATTGAAAGTTCTGTGTAATTGTATTTTACACCTCATGACTACAAATTTGCCTCAAGTTGTTTTCTGGATAAGATCCATTTCTCATAAAAATGAAAATCATTACCTTAGCCTCCCTACCTCTGCCTCTTTTTGCATGACAACATTGTTTCTACATTTCTCAAGGAACTATCAGGGCCAGATTCTTGAAAATTGGTTCACCTGCTAGAGGGAAGCTGAACACATTGGTCACCATTAGGTCACACCTCATAATCTGTATTTTATGCTTTACTGACTTAGCGAATTTGTGTTGGGTTTTCAGTTTTTGCTGCCTGTATGAAACTATAAAAGCTTGACTCTGGAATCTTGGTCCATGTTTACATCTAGAAGTGGGTATGAGCATAATGCAGCCATCACTATAAAGTCATGACCTATACACTTCACGCTTGTGTTGAGTTTTCTCAGGAACTACAAGGGCTAGATTCATGAGACTTGGTCCATGCTACATCTTCAAGAGAGTAGCTTAACTCAGCCATCCCTGTTAGGTCATGATCTTTATTCTTTTGCTTCACTGACTTGACAAATTTACATCAAATTTACTAAGTTTACAGCTCTGTTTCCTTAGGCTTATATTAAAGGGCAAAAATAATGAAACTGGGTTCGTACTTACATCTTGTAGAGAAAAGGTTAATGTTACCATTGCTATTAGGACCTTGCCTATGATTTTTTTCTTCATTGACTTAGTTTTCTGCTTTAACTCTGATTCTCTAATTTAGTTAGCATCATGAATCTTGGTTCATGCTTACATCTGACAGGGAGAAACAATTGCTAACATCATTGACTTTACAAATTTGCATCCAGTTTTCTAGTTGTCTCACTTTTCTTTTCTTTTTTGGTAACGGAAGATAAGCTCTCTTTTGTGTCAGTGTGCAGACAGGTGAGACACCATATTCCGTGAAATTCTTGTTCATTTAATTTATAGATACAAAACTCATTTTCCTAATTTGTTTATCTAAAAGTCAAGTTATGATTGAATTGTGGATATCCAAATTTGAAATTACCTATGGATTCTCAGGAATAGGGAATATTGAACAGTAATACAGCACCCTGTATGGCACAGAATCAAGTATTATCGAGAAACCTGTTGCTGTCAAGTCAGTATCTACTTGGTTGTGGTTAAATCCTGTTATAGAATGATCATCTTCAAGTCATATTCACAAGTCAGTGCACCACAATGAATATATTTCCGTCATGATATTAAGTGAAGCTGTTGCTTAAAGAAATTAGTAAAATATTTCTGTAGTAGGTCTTTTCTATTGTCACATCTTTTTATTAACAACTGAATGATTTGCATTGGGAGCTCTGATAATATCTTCCCAACTTATTATTGTACTATGTAAATCCTGATTGTACATGTCTCATATTACTTAGTTTAACCCTATATGGCCAGTGGACTTGTCCATCCTTATTATTTGGATTAGTCATTTTCTAGTTCTAGAGATTTCTGGTATAGTTTTCACTTTTATTGTATTAAATCAAAATCCCTGTAATTGCTGTTCAGTTTCTACATATTGACTCTAAACACAGGGTTTTAACAAAACTGTTATGTAATTGCAGATGGAGATAATTCTACAGAGAAGCAACACACTGAAAGACATCACAGGAGGCATAGAAGCTCATCTGATCAACATCAACATCACAAGCACAGAAACAGTCATGAAAATGGAATAATGAATGGTGAAACTGACAAATCTCATGACAGTGGCAAAACAGATAGCTCCAGTGTGAATGACAATCAGGAAGATGGCACTGCAAATCCTGAAATTCCAAAAATTGACATTGATAAAAAATATGAAATTGTCTCAACTGAACATGATCTTTCTCCAGTAGACACCAAATCACATTCAAATAAACATCACCACAAACACAAGCATCATCATAAACGTAAGCACCGTCATGATGAGGAGAAAAGGTCAGGTTCTGAACACAGTCATAGGTCCCATAGCAGTAAAAGTGACTCACCAGAAAAGCTAGAAAAATTGGGGTCATCAGAGTACTCAAATTACCATAGAAAACATTCTGTTGTTGATTGTGGTGTTCAGGTTAATCTCAGGAATTCAACAGACACTAAAGGTGCACAGGTCCCTGGAGATTTTGAAGGTGAAATAAAAACTGAGAGTGATAATAGTAGTGACAAGAGTGTTAATAAGAAACAACAAAGGATAGCCTATGTGCAGCAAAGTATTTCAACTCCTCGAAAATTAGTGAAGCCATCCAAGGGCACACCACAGAAAGAAGGAAGTATTTACAAGACTGAGAAGGTACCTGTTGTCTTTTCTGAAGAATATTCAGCTCCATCTCAGGAAGATAAATTTTGGAAGGCAAAGATCCCCTCAATATCTGGATATAAGTACAAGGACCTGCTCCATGTTGAGCAGTACTGTAATGGAGGGGCTCTTGTTTGTCATTCTTACCAAGATGAAGTTGAAAAACTCTCAGATGAAGAGAAACAAGAATTTGTGAAAGAATATTTTGAGTTTGTGTATGGTGAGCCAGAAGAAGGTGTTTCTAATTGTGTTATGGGTATTGTTCATGGGGCAGCTCGGGACATGCCTGATTTCCTTGAGTACTTAGGCGATGAGTATCCTAATATGGTTGTCAAAGCAGGAGTGCTTGGCAAGAGTGATATAGAAACTATGAGTATGGAAAAATACAGAGAAATGGTTCACAAATCCTATGAAGCCGGTACATTTAGATGTGGACCTTTGTTGCAAGTCAGTATGGTTGGCACTGCCCATGAGGAGGTGGGGGATTATTTCCCAGAAATGTTAGATATGATGGAAAAAGATCCATTTTTGAACGCAGTCATGCCTTGGGGAGATCTGTCGTCTGTGAGAATGGCATCCAGAGGCAACAGCAATGATGGACCAATATTGTGGACCAGGCCTGGCGAGCAATTGGTCCCAACAGCTGATATGCCAAAGTCTCCTTTCAAGCGGAAAAGGTAATGATTCATCTAATTAACTTTTACTTTGATTCAGATTTGCATTGGGCCTGGTTGGTGTTTGCATTATAGGCTTTGTGAGGGTTGAGGGCAACCATCTTTATCTTGTCAATAGCTGAAATGTATAGTGTTTACTCAGCTGCTTACTAGCATTTTTGTTGCTGAATGACATCTAGCTGATGGAAGTACAGGGAGAGTGTGCACTCATCCCATGTTGTGTTAAGTTTTGGTTAAAGTTTTTTTTATGTGATGGACAAGATTCTGTTAGGCATGCTATCCTGTGTGTAGACAGCTCTTGTTGTACATCATGTATTAGGAGCAGGTTTGCCACAGTCAGGGAAAAGCATCTGGAAAATTTTGAAGTGGAAGATGAGTGGCAACCCTGAGGAGAGAGCGGGCTGTTAACTGACTAAAGACTAGTCAGCAGCTAAAGATACCGATTAATTAAAGACTAGTCAGCAGCTAAAGATACCGTAATGTGTGTATATATTTGGACACCTAAAAATAATGAATTTTCCATTTGGCACAAATGGAAAATTTATTATTTTAGGTGTCCCAATTCTTAAGCACATTTAATTTTCAACACTTTTCATACAACAAACAACTTGAATTTCATTTACAGAGGCATGAATGAGCTCAAGAACCTGCAGTATCTGCCTAGAGCATCAGAGCCACGTGAGACTATGGTCGAAGACCGCACTCGTTGCCATGCTGACCATGTGGGTCATGGGTTTGATAGGTTCACTACAGCAGCAGTAGGTCTTCTCAAGGCTGTGAATTGTGGAAAGAAGTAAGTTTAATTTCTGACAGTTTAGTGTTTTGCTTGTTATGCTCATTGACCCAGTTACCGATGTTTACCAGTTACCGGTGATTTCCAAAGTAGACACCAAGGTTTGGTTTACGCCACCGCGATTTCCATACTGGAAGTTTTGGATTTGAGCTGTCCAAATCTTCCCCTAACTGTCAGTCCTCTTTAACTCACGAAAGGTAGGATTTATGTTTTAATTACTGATATATAAACATAGTTTGTAAATCAATTAAGATCACAGGTAACTGGGTAAAGGAACATATATATCATGTTGACATTTTCATTTCTGGTCTTTTTAAACACAGAAAGTAAGGTAATTTTAAAAATATTGGTTTAGTATTCTGAAAGCCCATTTTAGATTGCATTTTGTTTCGCTGATGACTAGAAGGGAGGCATAGGCATTAGTTTTTATACTTCGCCACACATTAGTGGTGGGGTATTATGTTTTCGCGTTGGCTGTCCGTGTATCTGTCTGTCCATCCGTAGTACGTACGTCTGTCTGTCCACACTTCGTTTCCGTTCGATAACTTAAGTATTTATCAAAGGATTTTCTTCAAATTTTGCATATGCATTTGTATTGAGAATGTCTCGCTTGGGATTGTTAATGGGCAAATTTCGTTAATTTCTGACAGAGTTATGGCCCTTGTCAATGTACATAAAATGGTTTCTGGCCTCTAGTTCCTTTACTACTTGGAGTATCATGATGAAACTTCACAAACATGATTGAAGTAACAAAAGCTTTTTACAAGCACAGAAATTTTATCGTCGGGGGTTATCTGCCCCTGCCCTGGGACTATATACATGTATAAAATCATGAAAAATTTCATATAGAATCAGAGTTTAAAGCAATTTTTCTGAAACTTTCAGCAAATGATCAGTGATGAAAGCCTCCAGTGATGCTCACATTCACCCCATGGGAGTTATCTCCCCCTGCCTCCGGCTGTATACATGCATAAATCTGGAAAAATGGGTGTGTGAAAAAGGTTTGCAGTGGCGGGATATCACGCAGTTGTTTGCGATGCTTTTATCATCATATGACGTTACTGTTATTTAGTGGATAACGTCATTTCATAAAAATCATATGACCACATGTGTACTTTGGCTCGTTCACTTAATGTCATTGATAACGTCCATATTAACAATGCATTTTCTTATTGAAATAATGTTGAGTTGGAAGGCTTTAAAATCCCATTTTAATGGGTCATATGATAAACAGAATCTTACACTCATGGTCATTTCATATGAAATTTATGAAACTCGCCAGTGGCTTGTTTCATAAATTTCATATGAAATGACCACACATGTAAGATCCTCTATTTCCGGCATTGGCATTGGCAGCATAAATTTCAGAGTTTTCTGGTTTAGCGCTGTTTTATGACAATGTGCAAACATGCAAGACACTGCCACTATCCGTGGAATTCTGGTCTTATTTTTCACATATAGGTTTAAACCAATTTTTCCAAATTCTTTATTTTACAGCATGCATACATCTGAAATGTTACAAAGAGGGTCTGAGATGTTATCATAAATTCATTTATGACTTCATTGACAACAAAACAAACACATAAAGGTAAAAAACAGTTTTGTTACTGACACAAGAATTATACAGTTTTGAATGGTTCCAGCTGAATTCAGTTTTCTGTATTGTTTACAGGCCAGTAGAGGACAGAATAACTAAAGATGTGATATGTTTTCATCCAGGAGACTTTGTACAGCTTGTCGATAAGCTTCAGTTAGATCTTCATGAACCTCCAGTCTCCCAGGTATGAGGGATTTATTTGTACTAGTCACAATAGACTAAGTGATGATATCAGTTTAGATCAGTACTTAGTAATTTATCTCAACATTACTTATCCAATACAGTAATATTTTTTGCCGAAAAATTGTGAAAAGCTCACAATTTTTCAGCAAAAAATATTACTGCAATTAATTTTGTGAGTACTGTAAGATTTAAGGAACCCTTGACTTACGACTTTGTTAAGCTAACGATGCTTTGAACAAATGGGCCCTGGTTGGTAAATACCTGTTCAGCTCGCAGCTGTTCTGAGAGGAAAGAATGCAAAGGAGGAGACATATATTTCCAGATCAGAGTGATTTCCCTCTGAGGTGTATTGATGTATCTGAGTAAAGTTAGGGGATAACTGGATAAATTGTCATTTGGGGAGGTAAATTGTCAGTTTCATAAAGCGTCGGTTTTATGGTTGGAAATTTTGTTTTACAGTGACGTTTCAGCGGAGTGATAAACGCAAATTTGGAGTCATGAAACAAATGATTTACCTCCCCAAACGACAATTTTCAATATAGTTATCCCAATTTTACTGCAGCTTTTCAATTATCATTTAAGGTGTACTTCTTTGCAGCCATTGCAAGCACTTTCAGCAGCGTAAAGCCACATCAGCCAACAGGAAGCGATGTTTTATAATGATATCCGGTTTCAAACAGTTTATCACAGGATACACTGTCATTATCAAATGATGTCCCGTTCATTATAAGAAAAACTCCGAGTCTAATGCCCCTGCCTATACTCTCAATGGGGATAAACTTCATCATGCATGACGTTAATCCCCATTGAGAATATACGCAGGAGCATTATGTGAAAATTTCAAATAAATCACACTGCGAATATCATGGCATGCAAGTTTGCACCTTGATGATGTGGGATGTAAGCATTTACCTCAGTCGACATCCACCTCCAAGAAGTCTTTTAAGAAACTTCACACAATAATCTTAAAGGTAGGTTCCTGTACTTTGGAATGCTTCATAATTTTGATGGTCGTTCATCCAAGTTGTTGGAAAGCACGTATAAAAGGGAATGAATAAGTTTCACTAAAAAGTGTAAATCAAAATGTATTAGAAAAGTTGTTTTGCAAGGGATTTCCTAACTCTGCTTCGCACACCAGTTAGTGCTATTTTTAGTTCGCGCCAGAAATAGATAACGTGGCTGACGTCATGCTGCATTGCATTTTGGGATAGTTTTAACCCATCTGCCATGCCAGGACCTCTAGGAGAACTCACGGCAAGGGAAAATTGACCTTTGGAGAATGGCATCAGAAATCGCCCACTTATAGACATAATAAACATGGTTATTTTTAGAACTGGAATTCCAACAAAAGAAAATAAACCAAAAGGGAAAACGACTATTTTCTTCAACATCTGACGAGTTTCTCCGTAGCAATAAATTCAGAAAAATATGAGAATTCAATACTGCTCAGAAAAAGACGAATTTATTTTGTGGACATACTTGTTATCGCTAGTCCAGGAACCTACCTTTAAATGCATTTTCATTCTATATAACTTTAGCATTAAAATATTTTTTTTTTATTTTCCGGTAATTTATTGTTGATTAACCTACATGTGTTATTGTGCTGATGCAAATTTAAATTCACTCATTGCTGTGCCACTGTGAATTAACCCTGAATGCACCAAAAAGCAGACGACAAAATTTACGTCTGCAGAATTTCAAAAAAATGTTTTGTCCTGGAAGCGATATTATATTGAGAATTCGAACACTAGAGGGGAAACAGTGTAGATTCAGATGAGGTGGCTCATTATGAGCCACCTCATCTGATATATACACTGTTTGCAAATTTAATTATTTTAATCTTAGGCGCTTTAAGGGTCAATATTTCATGATCTGTCCTCCGACCTCTTTTGTAAATCCGCAATAATTCACAGGAACAAAAAAGTATTTTTAGATACATCTGTCTGTTTTTCAGTGCATCACATGGGTTGAAGACGCCAAACTTAACTACCTCAGAAGAGAAGGGATCAGATATGCAAGAATACAACTTCGTGATGATGATATTTATTTTATTCCTCGTAATGTTATCCACCAATTCAAAACTGTGTCAGCTGTCACCAGTGTGGCATGGCATGTCAGATTAAGAACTTACTATCCGGAACTGGAGCACAATTTAGAACTTCAGGAAGAAATGAAAGCTCTGGAAAAAGTAATGGCTGAAAGTAGAATAGAGGAAATTGAAGAGCGAAAAAGAAAACAAAGAGAAAAACTTGAAGTGGCCAATGCAGCTAAGGCCTTAAAACAAGAGGCAAAAATAGATAAGCTTGGGAAAAGTTTGAAACAAAGTGATAACGCTTTTGAAGGAGCTAGTCCTATGAAAAGTGAGCAGAAGAAACTGAAGTCTGAAAAAATGTTTGTAAAAGAAGACATAAATGTGAATGAAGGTGTAAACTATGAAGATAAAGTTGAATCTCAGGAAATTAATGGTGTTATTGTTTCTGAAGATAGTGAGATACTCAGGACTGGTAGTCTTAATACTGAAAGTAGTAGTAAGAAAACTCCTGTGTGTAAGACCACTACACCAAAGACAGTGAAACATATCACAAAGGACATAGCTGCACCAGTTGTTGTTGCTAGTCTTACAGCAGTTGGCACACAGCAGCTGCTTGGGACTTGCATTCCAGAAGGAAAACATCCAGTAAAGAATCTTCAGAATTTTTCACCTTTCAAATCTGTCAAAACTGAAAATGTTGTGAAGGTGCAGTTGCCACCAGTGAAAAAAGAGAGTGAGCCTAATACTAGTGATCAAAGTTTAAAATCAGAAGCTGCAAAGCATCTGGTTCAATTAGAAATTGATAAACTTCAGAAAAAAGTGGAAGAAAAAGACAAGGTTAAGATTGTCTCTGACAGTTCAGAGGACAGAAAGAGAGACAAACACATTTCAATACAAGTTGTTGAGCCAGCTAATACATTAACTGCCATGTCTAAACAATACAGTCTCACATCATTTGCAGAGAATCAAGGAATTCAAAACAAAATAGGACAAACTGTCCAACCCATTATTAAACAGTCAGTTAAAAGCAATCTCATGGAAATAGATGGCAAGAAAAGCATCCCAGAAATAGAAATCAAAGGGAAGGGAAGTGAATCTTTTAAAGATAGACGAAACATTTTTGCTGTTGACTTTGAAAAAGATCCAAAAGTTGATGAATTAAAGAATTCCAGCGTGTATGACAAAGTGACCTCTGAAGTGTGTTCTAGTAACATTCAAATAAGTGTCAGCAAAAGAGAGAGTGTAGTGAAGCCTGAAAGTGTCGGTTATAGAGCAGCTGAAATAAGTGAGGCCACCACAGTGGCTGTGAAGCCAGCAGAACTGAAAGAACTTTCATAGCAAATGTCAAAAGTAGTTTGTGGCATTAACATATTGACCTACTAAAATTAAACCAAAGTTCTCAGGCTGAAATACAATATTTTTTTTTATTTTTCCTCAGAAACATGAATTATGGGATCTTGAAGAATATCTACACACTTTAATCCCACAGCATATATCTTTAATGGAAAAATAATGAAAAAAATTTAGATTTGGTCTCGTGAATTTTGGCATCTATAAGTGCTAAATTAAACCATAATAATTATCATTGTCATTGTTGTCATTCTGTAGTTACATGTAGCTAATAAATTCATGTTTGTTATTCAGAGTTTTAGATTAGGGGATAATGGAATAAAACATCAGAGATGAATTCTCATATTTCTCCATACAAACAGGTTGGGACTCCTTGGGAACAGCCTAGAAGAGAAATTTCTGATGAGGGTTTATGGTTTATACGAAGCCCTAAAAATACAATGGAGTTAAACCCCCTTAATCTTGGTCTCTGTATTGTGCTGTAAATACATACAAAATGTTATAAATATGAGCCGCAACATGACAAATTCAACAAAGTGGCATGTGCACCACATGAAGCGTCATATCAGCCTGGGCATCTCCCTGCCCTCCTTGCAAACACCGAAGACTTGTCAGACTAGGCAGATGCCCAGGCTGATCTGAATCTTTGCATGACTTGCATGCCACTTCGTTGGTTTTGTCAAGCAGCTCATACATGTATTCAGTTTGTGATATGATGGTGAGTTAAGGCAAATGGGAACACTTTCAGGGGAGGTAATTCTAAGCAAAAAGAATATTTCTTGCATTTCATTTGGGGGCTTCTGTTAAAGGGAAAAATTTGCTCCATAGAGGAGCAAGACAGAATTTGCTTTGTTAAAGGGGCCAAATCTTTCTTTTAAGATAATTCCCAATTTTTGAAGGGCTTCATTGTCTGACAAGCACTGTCTGACAAGGGATCAAACAGAAAATCACAAAATTGTTGAGCTTTGGAAAGACATGGCAATGTAACCATTTGCTTTTAAAAATCTTTGATGATGCTTTAAGGAAGGAAGGAAGTGGCTCCAGATGGAGAGGAGGTAGGTATGTGGGGTTTGATGGCAAATGTTAAGTTTCTTATATCTCTATAAAAGCATGGGTTGTTGCTGTGCATTTAAGATGACTGGTTCACTTCTAGGGGAGATTATTTCTTCTTAGAAGAAGTTGTCTCCCATTTTATTGGAGGCTTCTGCTAAAGGAAAGAATTTAGTCCCTATGGAGCAAATTCCCTCTTTGAAAATTAACCAGAAGAGCTACTTCTCCCAGGGAAGCAAACAGGAAGTCAGTGAGGCAAGCACCAGTGCAGGGGAACTGTACCATCAGACCAGAGCCTTAGGTAAGAGGGAGTATTTGGTGATAATTAGGGATAATTTTTGTTAATTCTGGATAAAAACATATGTTGTGACCCTCATCTGAACCGTCTCGACGAGACGGTTCAGATGAGGTGCACAACATATGGTTTCAATGAGAAATAAAATTATCCCTCAATTATCATCAAATACCCCTCTTATCTAGAGCTCTGATCAGACGACAGCTCTTGCATTGTTAATGAAAGGCGGAATATGTGTTTTAATCATGTTTACTAGTGCTGTAGTTCTTCAACTTTAACAGTTTGATGTACATGTACATTTTATCAACGCAGAGCTCCATTAAGGTGACTAGGTACACAGTCAGGGGTAGCAACTCTGCCATTTACATTGTTCCTCCCTTCTCAATGGGGTCAACTCTTAAAGGAAAGAATTTGCTCCTGCAAAAGAATTTTGCTCCTGTAGCAGCAAATTCTTCATACAGGAGAAAATTCTTTCCAACAGGAGCAAGTTCTTTCCTTTTAAGAGTACTCAGTAGACCCCTTTTTAGGAAGGGTTTAGTTACCCTGGGAAGCAGACAGTGTCACAAAAGTTGTTCCCCTTAGTCAAAATGGCAGAATACTCGAAGATGCTCCCAAGTATTTGAAGATAATTCTAAGATATTTTCTGTCAATATTCATTACAAAAATATTGTGGTTCCTCATTAGAAGGCCTTGGTGTGTCTGTTCCATTGAGGGACAAAATTGTTGTAAGTTTTTTTATGAACAAAAAAGAAGTTATCTAAGAATTATCATGCAACACTCAACTTTTCAGGAGCCTTGGGCCTGGTTGTTCAAAACTAACAATGTCATTAATTAATGAGACATGAGAATTTGGAATTTTCTTTAAGCTGACCAAATGTGAGGAGCTTTTCAAGTGCAGTGCAAAAGCTACACACTTGTACAGTGAAAAAAATAATAGCAAGCTCAACTTTATGTGTACAGTACTAGAGGCTAAACAAATCCTAGATTAATGAAAATGTTAAGCTAATAATAATTTGAACAAGTGGGCCTTGGTCATTTACATTCGAGCCACATCATATGATTTCCAACAATTGGTGACAAGCAAAGACTCTGATCAGACTGCACAAAAGTGGTCTAATCAGAGCCTTAGCTCATCATATCAGCCATCTATGGAAGTGACCCAAGCTGTATGTCTCTAATTACCTTGTATAAATGAGAAGGATGATCTGAATATCACATGACAAAATTGCCACATTGTTTGAAGTCACGACCCTGCTTATTTGCTAACATTGTGATTGTTATCCCATTTCTAGATCTGATTCTACCATTTTTTTCAGTTAGGCAACAGAAAGTAGGTTTCGATGTCAGTAAATCGTGAAAAATATTTAGTTCAGTGAAATTGTTATAGTCCTTCACAGAAACATATGAGCTGTGACAAGAGAAAACCAACAAAGTGGTGCGCCCAGCCCCGACTCGGATCAGCTTGGGCATCCACCCAGTCTGATCAGAGTCTTTGCTGTCCACATGGGGCTAGCTTTGACCCATGTCTACTCTTCAAACGCTCAGTGAAGAGTCTAATCAGTCTGGGCAGATACCCAGGCTGGTCTGAGTCTGCGCTGGGTGCACAACCACTTTGTTGGTTTTCTCCTGTTACTGCTCTTGTTATTTTTGTAGGACATAAAATTTTTAGGAGTACGTATTAACAGATTGTTACTTGACAAGTTTGATTCTCTTAAGTCTAAATAAGATAAATATTTCTATGTTCTGAAATTAAGGTGTATGGGTACATCTCCACATTTTTCTGTCAGTTTTACAAGAGACACAACTTTTGTGACTTCTTTTCTTCGATTGGCAACAAGGCCCTTCCAAAAAGGGTCTGCTGTTCTCTTAAAGGGAAGGTTTTGCTCCTAGGGGACCAAATTCTTTCCTTCAGTAATTGACCCCAAATGAAAAGGGAGGCAAAATGACAATGGAAGAGTTGCTAGTAACTTGCTACCCTTGAAACTGTACCCATATGCCTTAAAAAGATTGTGACTAGTAGAGCTGCAGGTAAATCAAATTTTGGAGATTAACAATATTGGATATTTTTCTTATTTTGCATAAAACATTATTTGAGAGTTCTCATAAAGTTTGAATTAGTGAAGCAATTCTCTCGACATTTCACATGATATGTTTTGTAAAGAAATAAGAATACATAGCTCCATGTCATTCCAAAATGTTTTGTTGGTCTGGAACTCTGTGCGGGATGATAGTTCTCAGGGTATGCAGAGCTAATTCAGGAATTCAAAGAGTGATTTTATGTACAAAATATTGTTAGACTTTGTTGGCAATTTGCGCTACCCACAGAACTCTGGATAAGAGATGGGTTCAGTTATAACTGTTGGTATAGTTGCCCAATCTTCATACATTTTATGGAGAAAAATATTTCCTAACTGGAGCTCTATTACTTCTGTTTCCTTCTTAGAGCTTTTATGTGTGATAGTTCCTTGTTTCTGTATCAGAATATACTATACATACCAGTACATGTACATAAATAGAACATGAAATTTATGTGTGGTAGGTTACTTTTTGTAGTGACTGGTTCTTACGAGACAGGTGTTTAAAATATACATACTCAGTACAGGTAAATGAATAATAACTTTCAAAAACTGAGCCTGCCAATCACTTGAATGCTATAGCCTATTCGAGCTCTAGATAAGAGGGGTATTTGATGATAATTGAAGGTAATTTTTTTTATTTCTCATTTAAACCATATGTTGTGACTCCTCATCTGAACCGTCCCGTCGAGACGGTTCAGATGAGGGGTCACAACATATGTTTTTATGCACAAATAACAAGAATTATCCCTAATTATCACCAAATACTCCCTCTTATCTAGAGCTATAGCCTATGTTCAGGGATTCACAACATATGTTTTTATGCACAAATAACAAGAATTATCCCTAATTATCACCAAATACTCCCTCTTATCTAGAGCTATAGCCTATGTTCAGGGATTCAATCTTCCAGATAAGGTGAAGTTTTGAAGATTATTCTGGGATAAAGTTCGTACCATAATGACCCAAGCTATTCGGACAGAAAGGTCTGAGCAAACGGTGTAGACTCAGATCAAACTGCTTTTAAAGGAACAGTTTGATCAGGGTCTACAACCATGGCTATTCACTAAGCCTCATTTGGATGCATTAACATGTGTGCAATTCTTTTTCTATGAATTTTTCGAACAATAATTGTCTGACTTTCGGGTGTCTGAAATTTTAGGGTCATTACGGTAATACTCCTATATATTGCTCCTTTTATGTTGCTGTTGGTCAATATTTGGTCTTGGATATGCAGTCAGGCTAGTACTACTAAGGTACTAGGCTGGTCAACATTTGGTCTTGGATATGCAGTCAGGCTAGTACTACTAGCCTGACTGCATATCCAAGACCAAATGTTGACCAGCCTAGTACCTTAGTTTTATGGCTATATGGAAGTTATGTTAAGTTAAAAACATTTACCTTCGTCAGTTACGATATACTAATTTTTAAAAACAGTTGGCAGAAAAAAATCTTATCAGTGTTACATATTAAGTATTGGAAGAAGCAAAATTAAATATCACCTGGTATTTACTTTCTTTGATTTTGTTTTAAATTATATCTTGTTAAGACTAGCTATGCTTCCTTTATTTTGTGAATGTCACTATTATTTCTATCCCACTGGTTTGCTTTTCTTTTCTTTTTTTGTTAAAGATGCAAGCAATACTTGTGGGTACTTGGTAGTTATGCCGCTGTTTTATATGAAGCTGCATACTCTTTTTGTCAAAGTTTTAAGCCTATATCTGTCAGGGTCCTGTTGTTCAAAACAAACAATGTCCTGCTTTAGCTGAGTTATATTTTCAAGCATAGGAACCAGTATTGTAAAATTTAGAGTAACTACACTTCAGGAACTGACTGAATCAGATCCCAAACCCTATCCCCATCATCAAAGGGAAAGATTGACAAAGACATCCCAACAAACAATAAATTACAAGTGATAAGCCGAGTCAGCAGCTCTTTCCCAAATAGGTGGCAACTCATCTATCTTTATTGAACTAAATAACTTAGACCAACAGAAGGGTTACAACAGACTAAGCAAATTATACGAAAAACATTTAACAACCATTTTTACCTATTTTCTATTTTATTATAGAAGGGTTGAAATGAGAACACAATAAATTAAACAGCATCGAACATAAAACAAATGCAACCGCAACGAAAGTACTGCCTTGGTAATAACTACTGGGGGGTTTAAACCGGTTTTACTGGGCCCAAACCTTCACCTTCACCCTCCGCCGCGGTGCACACAATTAGTTGGTAGTTCGGTTTGTATGGAGGTCCCCTAACTCATCAGAGAGTCATCACGGTCAACAATTAAAATCAAGAAAAGACCATGATCAACACTGGCATATTTTCCACAAATAAAAGATTTGCACAATTCATTTTATGCGTACTTGAAGACTTGACAAGACTAATGACTTTGTTAAGATAACAATACTTTGAACAGATGAGCCCTTGGTTCGAGGTTATAAAACATGAGAATAATCTCAAACTCAAAATAAAGCACTTTGATTGGCTGCTTCCGAGCACATTAATCTCAAACTCAAAATAAAGCACACTGATTGGCTGCTTCCGAGCATGTGCTCGGAAGCAGCCAATCAAAGTGCTTTATTTTGAGTTCGAGAATGTACTCAAGTTTTTTTACCTCTGGGCCAGTATATGTAAAATAAGATCTAAATTCTAGTTGCACAGTAATTCCAAGGTTCGAAATTGATAGTAGTAAGTAGCGAATTTGCCACCTAAAAATTTGCCACCTGAAGAAAAATTGGGTGGCAAAATTCTGCTGCCTCCTAGGAATTCTTTAGTAAAAGTTAATTTCTTGGAAGTAGGGGAGAGTCGGGGAACTTTGGACAGGGGGTACATTCGGACACTGGCATTGTTTCCTTTATATGTCAGTTGTTTGGAGCTAAAACAAAAATTAACTGGCCAAACAGTGAAAATCCTGATGAGACGGCTCATAATGAACCGTCTCATCTGGATTTTCACTGTTTGCAATGGTATGTCCGAATTTACCCGCCTGTCCGAAGTTACCCCACTCTCCCTACTAGCTGATTTTCATCAAAATACTGCCTCCATATGTAAGACTAAACACAATTCCATCAGGTCAAAGGCATTATCAATGCCTTTGACCTTATGGGATTTTGTTTGGTCATAAATCTGACAACTGTTGAGTGGCAAGAGGACTGCTTTTGGCCTCCAGTTTTAGCTACCAGATATTTGAGTTTTGTTACTAGCTTTTATACCAGGTAGCAAGTACTTGCTACCTGCAAAAAAGTTAATTTCTAACACTGACCTCATTTGGCAGCATGCCAGACTCCAAATACTTTCCAAAGCTGCCATTCTATGCTGCTTTCTTTTTGTTGACCAGTGCTCCAGATAAGAAGGGGTAACAGGGATAATTTAGGGATAAGTTTCCATATTTTTATCTAAAAACATATCTTGTGACCCTCATTAGAACCGTCTCATCGAGACGGTGCTAATTTGGGGTAACAACATACCTTTTTGTTGAAAAATAAGAAAAATTATCTTTGAATTATTCTCAATGGCTCTCTTATCAGGACAGAATGACTGCAAACTCTACCATATTGTGGCAGTTTACAGTTGCACATATTGTTGCATTTACTTACATATTGCTTTCTTAATGAATTCTGTAAATATTGTTATCATTGAGTAGATAAACCGTCCTTTCTTAATTTTCAATTGTATATAGAGAGAGAACACCTTGTAAATTCAAATATAAAGAATCCTGATCTGAGTCATGCGAGTCTGTTTTAAGAACAATCCTTTATATGCTCCATGTCAGTCTGCTGAGTGGACTGACAAGCATATAAAGAATTGAGCCACCACATGAAAACACCAACATAGTGGTATGTGTGCCCAGCGAAGACCCAGATCAGTATAGGCATCAGTCCAGTCTGATCAGAGTCTTTGCTGTCAGCATGGATGTATCTTAGACCCTCAGCTGCCCTTACAGTGCACAGTGAGACTCTCATCAGACTAGGCAGATGCTCAGGCTGATCTGAGTCTTCACTGGGTGCACATGCCACTTTGTTGGTTTTCTCATTTTGCAGCTCAATAAAGAATTGTTCTTAAAATGGACTGGTATTGATCATTAAGACTGATGAGGATCAGAACAGTTTATATTTGAGTGTATGGGGTGGAGAAGTTCATTATGATATAGAGATTTAGATCGTTGTCTTCAGTATATTGAAGATGCATTTCTGTTTTGTTATCAAAGTTGTCAGAGCTCAAGGTAATGCAAAATTTTGGGGGTGAAAATCTTTTGATATACAAACTGCCATAGATGTTGGGATAGGAGAATGTTGACAAACAGTGTAAACCATGATCAGACTGCAGTCTGATCAGACTCTGCACTGTTTTCCATTCGGCCTGCATTGATATTCACCCATCTCTACATAGTGAAAAAACAGCCTGATTACATTCTGGTATAATTTGTGTGTATGGAGATTAAACATCTTAAACTAGATGGTTGTGTTTCCCCAATATTTAAGATAAGTGTACCTTAGTCTTCTAATAAACACATCAAGGTGTTGCAATTTACATGCCCTATAGATGGTAGTCTTGGGCTCTGGATGAATATGTACAAGCAATTCAGGGCATTGCAATTTACATGCCCTACATCTGGTACTCTTAGGCTGTGAGTGAGAATTACAAACTTTGGTAGCATTTGTAGCCAGTTTTGCTGATATTTGGCCACTGGTGAAAGGGGCATCTATTAAAGAGAGGGCATTTACCATTTTTGAAGAAATACGGTTCTTAGTGATCCTCTTCATGTGTTGGAGACTTGAAAGTTTTTATTCACAAAAATTTGTCTAATCTTTAGCTCTGATGTCATTACTTTTCATTTCCATAGAGTCTCTACATACATTTACATCTTCTATGTTAAAAATCTGTCATGTTTGTGCTAGTAATAAAACTACTGTAAAAAACACAAGCCTCTTCATATTCATATTTTGGCTTCCTATTGTTGCTTAGTGTTTGCCCCAGATAATAAACCAATCAGATCACCCGAATTTTCAAATTTTCAATAGATTTATTGGTGTAGACTCATCACTTATCCATGAAGAGAGTCTTCACCAATAAGGGACCGACCATTTGATATTCTGGGGGGGGGGGCCTGGTATTCTTGATGGAGACACAACATTTTATTTCACTGGTCTCTGGAAACAATTTCTTTTTTTTTCACCTTGTGGGAGCTAATTTATTTTTTTTACAAACTAACTGAAACAGGTTATTTTTTTTTTGTAATTTTATAGCTGAACTATCAGATCCTTGTTTACTTGATCTTAATATCCTTTTATTTTACCCACATCAGTATTTTTTACACCTTTTTTTCTCACAAAAAGAACATGGTGCTGTCTTTAACCAGGCCAAGGGCATGGCTTAGCTTGCTTTTGCAAACCAGTGCCTCGAGCATGTTACTCTTTTCTTCTAAGGTACAGATACAAACATCCCTGTATGAGTTTGGCAAAAAATTAGGCCTTAAATTAGGGATATTTTGGCCAAAATTTTGGGCTATTTTGGCATAGTTTTAGGGCTAACATTAGGAATTTAAGGTTTTTTTCTACCCCAATATATGCCAAAACATGCTTTATTTGTACTTTAGAAAGTTTGATAAATACTTACATGATAGAGTCACATTACTTACATGATAGAGTCACTTTATACATGAATGGCAATTAATAAAATGGCTGAAACTTATGTGCAAAGAAGTTAAGAAAGGGGGGTCTGGGGGGCAACGCCCCCCAGAAGCTAAAGCAATTTCCCAATTTCAATGGCAATTTTAAGACTGGAAACAATAGAGATAAAACTAGGAATGATGATTAAAATAAGGGTTTTATATTATATTAGGACTTTTGCCTTTTAGAGTGTTTATTTCGCCATAATGGTTTTGTCTCCCATAAGCTAGTGACTCTTTTGCAATTCAGTTTTAGTGGAAACATTTACTTAGTAAAGTGGCAGATCAGAAATACATGTATGTGAATGTTGTATAGGATGTTTTTGTAAATGTATGCACATGCGGGCCTGCTGGTGTAAACCAATTGTAGATAATATTAAAATATTACTATAAATATGGGGGTCTGGGGGGCACAGCCCCCCAGAAGCCAGAGACAATATAAAAACTGAATTCCAATGGAATTATCTGCAGACTATATTTTTTTTTTGAAATTTTGGGTGGAGACAGGTTATTTTTTTCTCTTACTTTTGAGGCCAGATTATATTTTTTGGCCCCCTCATGAGCCAGGTAATTTTTTTCTTGCATATCCAGAAACAGGAATTTTTTTTGATAAATATACCAGGCCCCCCCCAGAATATCAAATGGTCGGTCCCTAAATCTACCGAAGACTTGAAAATTCAAGTGATCAGAAATGTACAGTCTTCTGTGGCTTGTCACGTCTAAAAATAGCTTCAACATGACAGGTCAAATTGATTTAGAAGTCAATGTCGATTTCTCGAATGAGCGTTTTTTTCTCATTACAGAGGAACAGATGAAAGGAGTATTTGGCAATATTCTCCATAAAAAGTATTTTATGGTTACTCATTAGAACTACCTCGACGAGGCGGTTCTATGGCAATCCATAACATTATTTTTAAAATAAACATAATATTGTAAAAAAGTGGATACTTATTAGAATCGCCTCGACGAGGCAGTTCTATGGGTACCCACAGCATTGTTTTAAAGCATGTTGTAGATATTTGTTAGAATTGCCTCGAAAAGGCAGTTCTAATAAATATCCACAACATACATTTTTCATGGAGAAATAAAAATAATCCCAAATAATCCCAAAATACTCCTCTTATATGTTCCTCTGTAATAAGATGCATCTCTTAACACAAATCAAATAACTATGATTTGTGTAAAGAGAAGAAAATAATCCTCATTCAACAAAGGAAAATCAAAGTGATCTGCCATGATTGAGCTCCAAAAACTGATTGAATGGGAATGTGCAAAGTCATCTGAACACAAAATTCATTAATGACAGCATGACACTCACTCTAGAAGCAGTATTCTAATTATGCTCCTCCTCTTGAAGCTAAATGACAGCATGACAAAAACTTTAAAAGCAGTATTCTAATTAAGCCCCTCCTCTCCAAGCTATTTTGGGACTGTCATGTTTTGACATTGCATAATTACTATAATCAAAGTACATTGGAGAGTGGTCATTTTGGGATTTTTTTAGTTTATCATTATTTTTTCTTTATTTTTATTTAAAACACAAAATATCTCTCAAATAAAGATTATCCGAAAGATGTTGGAAAACTGGGCAGACCAGGATCAGTTTATTATCTGGGGCAAACACTAAGCCGGTTAGAGGCTATGAAGAGAAATCTTCGCAATTAAGAACCTTCCGCTCGCTACACTCGCTTCAGGTTCTTAATTGCGAAGATTTCTCTTCATAGCCTCTAACCTATACATAAAATATAGCTAGTATTTATATGAGAATTATTTTGTTGCTATAAATGAATCTAATGGCTCTGGAATTGCAAAAAATCTTATAAATTTGAGCAGCGACCAGGAAAACCAACAAAGTGGTTGTGCACCCAGCACAGACTTAGATCAGCCTGGGGATCCACCCAGTCAGATCCAACTCTTCACTTAGCCCCTTGAAGGGTAGCTAAAAGTCTAAGCCACCTCCATGCAGACAGCAAAGACTCTAATCAGACTGGGTGGATGCCCAGGCTGATCTGAGTCTGTGCTGGGCGTACAACCACTTTGTTGGTTTTGTCATGTCACGGCTCATTTATAGTGCTAGCATCTTTCCAATTCATAGACAAGACTAATAGTGAGAAGAAAATTGCTTGATACAAAATATGCCAAAAGTCATTCTTTTTAGGACTGTTCTCTGTAATGTCCTTGTCATTAATGGTCATCTGAGACCAATTTTTGTGCCCTGACAGCCCCCAAATAGTCCAGAGGACTTTTGGAAGTGCGTTCTGTCCATCTGTAGCCAATCTTGTGGCCGCAACTCTTTTCTTTTCATCTGATTTTCATGAAACTTTCAGGATATTGTTATTACTACCAGACATGGATCACATTTTATAGACGTCATAATCAGATTCTTTCTCTCAGAGTTGGACCCAGTATCTGTAAATCTGTGGCCAAATTTGTGACTGCAACTCCTCCTTTAGTTTTCAGCTATTTTCAAAAAAAAAACTTTCAGGATATTGTTATCACCATTTGATGAAATGATCAGACCCTGTTTGTCAGAGTTTTAGCCCTTGATCTGTCTAGTTCACAATTCTTGTGGCCACAACTCATAATTCTTGTGGCCACAACTCCTCCTTCCATTTTCATCCGATTTTTATGAAACTTCCAGGATATTTTTAACACCACCTGAAGTAGATCATGTTATATCTGGCTATGTGGCTGGAACTCTTCCTTCACTTTTCAGCCAGATTCACAAGACCTCAATACAGGAATATTGTTATCACCATCTGAGGTAGATCATATTTTATTCAAGTCAAGGTTTGATCCTTTCTTGCAGGATTACTGCCCTTGAACAGCTAGTCCTCTGAGGTAAATCTTGTGGCTGCAAATGTTTTCAGTGGATCTGTAGGAAACTTTCAGGATACAGTAATCACAATCTGAAGTGGATTATATTTCATCAGGGCCGTGATTGGACATTTTCTGCCAGTTACAGCCCTTGCTCAGTCCAACAATGCCAATCTTGTGGCTGCAGCCCCTCCTTCAGTTTCCATGAAGCTTTCAAGAAATGGCTACATCATCTGAATTGGACCATTTTTCGCCAGGATCATGATAGGATTCGTTCTGCTCAGCCCCGGATCCAGGGGGTGGGCTTTGGGGCTTCAGCCCCGCCATCTGGGCCTCTCTGTTATGTATAATATAATGTAGGCATCCAGATAATAAAGAGTATCTGATGACAGTTTGAGGTAATTTATCCGTGTGGTTAGATTGAAATATATGTTGTGACATCTAATTAGAATCGCCTCGGTGAGGCGATTCTAATGAGATCACAACATATATTTCAAGGCAAAAATGACATTATCAAGAATTTTCATCAAACTGATCTCTAATTATGTCATATATTTTTAGCACCCCCCCCCCCTCCCCACATACACACATACATCTTGGCACCTCCCAGCCCCACCAGTTATCCAAAGCCCCACCAGTAAGTGGTAGTCTGGATCCGGGCCTGCTGCTAGAGTTACACCCCTTGATCAATATGTTGATGTAAATCTTGTGAAAGCTATACATCTCCGGGATCAGTATTCAAATAATGTTAATAGACGTTCAATTAATCAACTCTCGATACCTCGAAGTCGAACTTCAGCCCAAACTACCGATATCTCAAAGTAAATTTTCTGGTACCAGAAAATTTACTTTGAGATATCAATAGTTTGAGATAACAGGAGTTGAAATATAATTAAAAAAAGGAAATACATTCTTCGATATAAGAAGATTCTTTGTTTTTTTAGAAATATAGGGAGTTGACTGTAATTGTTATCATCATTGGAAGAATATCATGTTTCATTATGGTCATGGTCCTCTCTTCAAGAGTTAATGTCCTTGATCTGTCCGCCGACTTATGACTAAAATGGAACTCGCCCTACGTGTATTAAACTAACCAGAACTTGAATTAAATTGATCAGATGTTTTTTTCAGACTTATGGCCTTTGTTTATCGCTGGACATGTAGCCATTAGCCCTCTTCAAAATCAAATTTCCCAGTTACTGACATCCATACGGGTGTGGGGGGGTGGGGGCGGCAGGCGGCGCGGGTGACCTTTGGCCTTTTATTCTTGTAGACAGAATTAATTTTTTGTGAGGTAGTTTCTGATAAAAAGTGGGAGAGGTTAAGTGCGATATCTTGAGTTAATGTTTACGTTTTCATACCGTTTTGCAAATAGTCTTATCTTAACGCATTGATTAAATTGATTTCTGTCGCGTTCTGTTTGAAGTTTGATTCAGTTTCAATAGATATTTATTATTTGCGTTCTCCGGCTATAGCGTTATCGCCCTACTTAATTGTACTTCAGTGTCTAATAAGCAAATAATGAGAATTTAATTTAAGCCAGATATTTGTTGACTTTTTCCTGGAGACTGTATTTATCTTAGATACCTGGGACTTTGAACTTCAAAAGCCAATGTTTAAGGTGTGCTCTATTAACAGTCAAACTTCGCCAGAATTGAAAATAGTTTAATTTGCAAACAGCCAAGATCCAGATGAGGCGGCTCATCTGAATCTACACTGTTTGCCCTCCAACAGTTTAGTCCTCATTATGAAATAGCTGAACAAAACATTTTTGGAAATTTTGCCGATGTGAATTTTGTCGTCTGCTTTTTGCCGCGCTTTTCGGGTTAAGAAGTAAACAAACCGGAGCGTCAGATAAGAATAAGAAGCAGATGAGAAGGCAATGATCAGGAACTGACACAGTCGATATCTACATCCTGCTCTAAAACCAAATATTATTTAGGAAAACGATAAAAATGGCACACAAAGCAAACCAAGACAAGCGAAAGGCTTCTCTAGTATAGGGTCAGTTAAGGTAAACCCGGACAGTTTTTGCAGGGTCGCCACGATTCGTATTGCTAGTGCTTTATTTGACCCTGAAACACCGTTTCGGTGTTCCGTAAGGCCAGAGGCATCTCAGCTGAGTTATTTTCTGTCATCTTTTGATTGGTTACTAGCAATTTTATGACAAAACAATCATTTAAAGAGCCAAACCGTTGAGTAAGGCAAACCCGGACATGGAGAAGGTAAACCCGGACAGGTGTTTACTTTGTTAAATATATCGCCTATGTAGGTCTTTAGCACGCAGATACACTAAATTTAGTAATTGTTAACATATTTCACGGTAGGTCTAATATAGTATAAGACATAACTTTCATTTCTTAATGTTAAATCGTCAATTAAAAAGTTATGGGTGGTAACTTCATTCAGTCTGCTACGGGTCACCATTCAAACTATACTACATAAAACTTATTATCGTTGTATAACTAAAGCCGTGTTCATGTACACTTTTTGCACCCGGGTGCAAATCTACACCCAAGTACAAATTTGCGCCCGGGGACAAATTTGCACCCCCTTGTGTAGCGTTCATATGCCAATAAATTGTGTCCATACGTTCCTGGATTTGGCATTAAACTTAACATAAGTTACCCAGTTTTGAGGAGAAATTCGCTGTGTTTAGATGTTTAGAATACAGCAGAGAAAAGGCCATTGAGAGAAACCACGTAATCAAGAGTGGTGGACGACTATCACGCCTACTAAACGAAAGAATGCGTAACCATCGGTTAAGAACGCGAAACAATTCGAGCGACATCCGGTTTAGCATTCGATGACGCAAAAAGGTAAACAAACTTTGCATTTTCTGTCTTTCATGAGCGATATAAATTTGTTGAGGAAATAATTGATAAATCGGGGAATGTCATGCAATAGCCCATGCATATCGAAGTTTGTCGAGTAAATCTCAGACCACCTGCTTAGCGCATATTGGTTGAATTAATTTTCGCGTGCTGAAGGTGTGTCGAACCCATCGAAAACACGTGGAAATTGGTGATGTATATTGTATTTTATTTGATTATGCGGTTTGCTAGAAGTTTAGCATATCATCATGCACACACGATAGACACATATGGTTATTTGTGCTATGGACCTTTTGGTTGTCAATGCTGCATAACCGAGAAATCACTGAAACAATGGTCGAAAATGGGTGGTTGAGCATTCGATCTATATAAATAATAAGAAAATTGACAGCTATCAAGCAGGTCTGATTTCATCTCCACGGCTCCAGGAACACATGCAGCTTATTCTACGGAATCGTTTCTTAGCCTTCCTGACGAGCAATGCACTGGTGTTTCGGAAATTAATAGCATTTTGATGAAAACATTTGCAGTCTCCCAAGTCATAGTATATAAGGATTTTTACACAGATATCATGCTTTCAAACCAATGCATTGACACTGAAATTATCTAAAATATGATTTGACATGTTTTAAAATTTTGGTTTCCGTAAAGAAGTGCTAATCTGTCCAATTTTGTTGGTTTCGCATTAGAGTGACCGGTTGAGAATTGGAGGAGCAAAGGAGAAAGTCGCAACTAATGCCCCCTTTGTATATGCCAGCATCTAACTATAACCATTAAATGTCTACATATGATTTGTAAATTGTATTGAAATCATTAGATGCAGAAATATTAATTATATCCTTTTCTGGACAAGGGCATTGGAATACTAAATTTGAAGTAATTTGACAAAATGGCGCATTGATTGAAAAATCAGAGATCATTATTTACCTCTGCAGAAAATAAAAAGGCCATTTGCATTTCATAATGGCTCATACCGTTACATCTTTTTCTATGGTTAAGCATTGGAGTCCCTTTAATTATTCGACAGACGATGCTTGAAAACAAATATAAACTCTAGGGCAGTGCCGTTTCAAAGTCGATTCAAAGACTGAATAGTATCAAAAGGTGGTCCAAAGAAACTAAAAGCGATGATCTAGAATATGAGTCTAAACCAGTAAGAAAATTTGATTAGATATATATGATATTAACTATCTTTCCTACATCATCAAAGACAACAAACGCTTCAAGACGTCGCAAAACCTACACCATCTCCCACTCAAGCAGCTTACAATAATGAGAATCAGATAGTTACTCAACAACTTTGTAATAACATCAGGGAATTATTCCACCAACTTGGGAGAGAGAAGCAAGGAGAATTAAACGTACCATTGAAAATAAATGGTATAAGAACTGAATGACAGGAAGAAACAATAATAGCTTAAACTTCGGAATGAAAAACTGTCCTCAACATATGAAGTCTTGAGAAACCAGAAACCGATTATAATACCACAAGAATTGCAAATACATAACATATTTGGGGAGCCAGATGACCAACAAAGAAGAAGAGAAAGACAAGTTTTAGACGATTTTAAGACAGAAAAAGACTGGCTAGAATTGACGGCTGATAGCCATGAAGAAATGAAGAATTGTTATCAATAATATCTGAAAAAGCTTTCAGGAGAGCAAAGGAAATTCTCATTACTATGTTGGGTATGAAACACAAAGAGAGAAGAGGAAACAATGGAAAGCTAAAAACGAGGTACGGCTTAAAGAATATGAAACTGACTTCTGTAATACATATACCATTAAACTCCATTCACTAAAGAAATAAAAGATATTCAATTCAAATTAAAAGGACAATCTTATAGACCCAGACGCAAAAGGACCGTCGATTTTAAAAAAAGGGTCGAACAAGAAGCATCAGTCCAAATAATAAGAGGAAAAAATGATGACTATATTTTAACTTATGTATCTACATTTAACCCTAAAAACCCTGAATTATTCAATACAATAAAATAAAACTTACCAAATTTATATGAAGATGAAACCATGAAAGAATTATTAGACGATTTTCAGCTCATAAAAAGCAAACGTCCACCTCAAAGTTTGACCAGACATTTAACTCATGCTACATATTTAATAATTATGATTTTCCGAAGGTGACAAAATGTAATAGAGCCAAGTGTGGTTTATGTAATCATTTAATAACGGAAGAAACAGTTCCAGTTTAAATGCGGAAAATTTTTCAAAGCAAGGACACCTATGTCATGTGATGTTAAAAATCTTATCTATGTGGTCCGGTGTAGCCGATACTGAGAAAACTACATCGGAGAAACAGGCGATTCCCTCCGCCACCAGACAACAGTTCATAGACAGCACATTAGAGATGCGTCAGTCTTATTAAATTCAAGAAATTATGGCTTTCGTCGCCAGATCATGTCAGGAATACTGATGAGGCTTGAGTGGCCGAAAATTCGGAGTATAGCCAATGTTTCTTCCTGTGAACAATTTCTCTGCTCTTGAAGGAACCATTTTAGATAATTACGTAATGGGTGAAGGAAACATTGGTCATCATAAAACGAGCACAAACTTGTATGTAACAGTGAAGAACCACATTATGAATAGTACCCCCTGTGTGGCAATCAATCAATAAATGTGTGTAGAAATTGAAGCCTTGAAGGAACTACTTAGGATTTTAATTATGTAATTGGAAGAAGAAACATTGGTCATCACAAAAGGAGCACATACAGGCATGTAACAGTGAAGAACCACATTATTGAGAGTACCGCCCTGTATGGCCAGCAATCACTTACTGGGTGCAGAAATTCTACTCCCAAAGCTCACCCTCAGCGACCATTGTGGTTCAGAACATTTACGTGTAGTTAGTTATTCAGTTTGCATTGTCTTCTAGCTCATCAATTAATCATGCCGGGCAACAAATAATAATAACCTGAACACGGTACAAAATCTGTACAATATGCAAAGTTCATAGGCTGAACAAAACGGCACTGCTCTAGAGATACAGACAATTTGTTTTCAAGCATCATTTGTCGAATGCTTAACCATACAAAAAATAATATAACGGTATGGGCCTTTATGAAATGCAAAAGGGCATTTTTATTTTCTGCAGAGGTAAATTACGAATCAATTTGCCATTCAGTCAATGTACTCAAACTCAGTATTCCAATGTCCATGTCAAATAAGGACTTTTTTCATTAATATTTTCTGCATCTAATGATTTTAATACAATTTAAAACGCATATGTAGACAACTTATGGTTATAGTTAGATGCTGGCATATACAAAGGGGCATTAGTGGCGACTTTCTCCTTCCTTTGCTCCTCCAATTCTCAACCGGGCAATGTAATGCGTAACCAACAAAATTGTACATATTCGCTCTTTTTCATGGAAACTAAAATTTTAAAACATGTCAAATCATATTTTAGATAATTTCAGGGTCAATGCATTGGTTTGAAAGCACGATATCTGTGTAAAAATCATTATATACTATGATTTGGGAGACTGCAAATGTTTTCATCTAAATGCTATTAATTTCCAAAACACCAGTGCATTGCTCGTCAGGAAGGCTAAGAAACGATTCCGTAGAATAAGCTGCATGTGTTCCTGGAGCCGTGGAGATGAAATCAGACCTGCTTGATAGCTGTCAATTTTCTTATTATTTATATAGATCGAATGCTCAACCACCCATTTTCGACCATTGTTTCAGTGATTTCTCGGTTATGCAGCATTGACAACCAAAAGGTCCATAGCACAAATAACCATATGTGTCTATCATGTGTGCATGATGATATGCTAAACTTCTAGCAAACTGCAAAATCAAATAAAATACAATATACGTCACCAATTTCCACGTGTTTTCGATGGGTTCGACACACCTTCAGCACGCGAAAATTAATTCAGCCAATATGCACAAAGCAGGTGGTCTGAGATTTACTCGACAAACTTCGATATGCATGGGCTATTGCATGACATTCCCCGATTTTTCAATTATTTCCTCAACAAATTTATATCGCTCACGAAAGACAGAAAATGCAAAGTTTGTTTACCTTTTTGCGTCATCGAATGCTAAACCGGATGTCGCTCGCATTGTTTCGCGTTCTTAACCGATGGTTACGCATTCTTTCGTTTAGTAGGCGTGACTATCGTGCTTGGGTCAATTGGGACTTACACTGATGATCAGTGGCGGAACGATTTCAGAATGCCAAAGGCTCTTATGACAATCTGTGTGACAGACTGCGCGGGCAGCTCCAACGGGATGCGCGGGTACACGTTCTGTCAGTTGAGCTGCATGTTACAGTAACTCTATATCATTTAGCTGGGACTTGAGAGTATAAGACGACGGGGAACCTTTTCGGGATTGCCAATTCCACTGTGTGTGAATGTGTGAAATGGGTTTGCTCGGCAATAGTGGACGAGCAATTCACACACTGTAAAAAATTTCCGTATATTTTACGGTACAATAACTGGCAACCAGCTGCCAGTCCTTTTCCCGTTATTTTTACTGGCGTTTGCCTGTAAGACATTGTTGGAACTCAAGAAATGGAAGTGTTATGTTAACTGGCCGCACTCGAAATGATTTTATATTGTTGAAGGGCTATCTTACCAAAACGATACCTGTTCTATTCTGTCTTTCTCTGCTTGATGATTCCTGCAATTTTTACGGGCGCCCTGTAAAAATAACGGGAAAAGGACTGGCAGCTGGTTTCCAGTTATTCTACCGTAAAATCTACGGAAATTTTTTACAGTGCAGCCTACGTTAAGTTTCCGGAGGGAAACGAGCCTCTTCCACCTTATTTTTAGGTTGTCACGAGCTCTTAAGTAATTTGTTTTAAGAGTTTTCATCCTCTGTTTACACTGTGTATCAGACAATTCGAAGCCCCTCTCTTTCATTAACTTGGGAATATTCTTATAAACTACTGTATCGGACACCGCAGCATCGCCATTCGTTTGGCGCCGTAACATCGCTCCAGATGCCCAACAAGGCATCTGTTGTCTCGACGTCCCAGCCGCTTCCACATTTACGACATTGGCGGGTGGACATCTTGCTTAAGAATGACCAAATCGTAGTGTCAGTAATTTATGCATATCTGTTTTGTTCAATTTGAAACAGAGAACTTTGATATCTTATTTTGGTATCCGATTTTACAAGATCATAATAAAAAGGCCAGTCATTTTGAAAAATTCGTAGATCAAAATGTATACTGATAAACACATTTTGCGTTCATGTGCACAATTTGCACCTGGGAGCAAATTTGCACTGGGGTGCAAATAAAATTGCACCACCTCAAACGTAGGGTCAAATTTGCACCCGGGGGCAAATTTGCACCCGGGTGTTTTTTCTTGAAATACCGTTCACGTGGCCAAAAATACTACCGGGGTGCAAATTTGCACCCCGGGTGTATTTTTGCACCCGGGTGCAAAACGTGCACATGAACACGGCTTAAGTGTCATACTTTAACTGCAAAATAGAATGCACAAATATTGTATTTCTAGTTTCAAACCATTAAAACATTTTATATTTAATTTCTTTTAATCATATAGTGCCCCAAAATAGTTGCTGTCCGGGTTTACCTTACACTGCATTTTGGCGGAAGGTAAACCCGGACATGTCACATTTTTGAGAAAATATTGTCCAATATTTATTTTATTCAATAAATAAACATAGATCATGAAACTTAAAGTATACAAACAAACTCTATATAATTTAAAGTAACATTTACGTTTGCCATGAATTATGCAGGGACCTGGTTCACCATCGCTTGCAGCTAATTTTAAATTTGTTGCCCTGAAAACTTATCAGACTTGCAAAGGACTAAATTCGGAGGCTGTAGAAGAATAATAAGTGGTCATATAATTTAACAATAAAAAGCATTTAGTTGAGAAGTAAAGGCAAAAACTTGATAGAAAAAGAAATCACTGAAAACATGTAAATCAAGCTCTTTACTAGTGGAAACCAGCGAGTGTCCGGGTTTTCCTTCTGTCCGGGTTTACCTTAATTGACCCTATAGGGTAGAGTCAGGTTACTTCGGACAGCAGATAAATTCGGACAGTGAAATTGTTTCCTTTATATATCAGTTGTTTGGAATTGAAACAAAAATAACTGGGCAAACAGTAAAAATCCTGATGAGACGGCTCATTATGAGCCGTCTCATCTGGTTTTTCACTGTGTGCAATGGTATGTCCGAATTTACTCGCTGTCCGAAGTTACCCGACGACCCTAGCCGCGAGGCTACAAAAAGTAAAAGACTAACAGAAAGTCAACAAACAATGACGACAGTAATAGTAAATCACAACAACCTCAACAGAAGCATCGCCTTTGAACGGCCAGTCAGTAAAATTACAGGGTCGGGGGGTGGGGGGGGGGGGGGGGGGGGGCTTAAGGTCGAATCCAAACGTAGTCGTATAAGTTCATTGGAAGCATATTTAGTCATCGTAGAGCGCCAAGCCTTTAAAGAAGGGCATCACATTATGCGGATAGTCCACGCGAATACTAGCCAGAGTTTTCGATTTTCGCTTCATAATTCCTTAGAAAGACTGATTCGCTGGCTTAGGTTTCGTTACGTTTAAGTTTTTGTGAGCGCTTTTAATATACGTAGGAATCTAGCAATAATAATTTCCGTGACTGTCAATTCCTTTCTAAATTGCTTTAAGAAATCAATTGGTATTGAGGCGATAACAGAAGGTCAAAACACATAGCCAATATTGCAATTTTTCAGGTGAGAAAGGTGCTATGGCTGGCTTATAAGAGTCGTTTATTTAGTTTTCTTCTCTTTTATTGCCCATCTTTCTGTGGTTTACCACAACTAGGTAGGTAGTCGTAAGGGCATGATGTGAAGAGGTTCGGGTCTCAGATTTTCTTCCCCTTATTTATTATTAGCCACTAAGCCCTCCCCCTCTCTTAAAATAAATAAATAGATACATTAATAAGATACTTGAATGCATGAACGGAAAGACAAGTCTCAGTTGTAGAGTAATCTGTCTTTGTTTAATTAACCGTCCGTTGCCTATCCAGCTAAGCAGACATCTGACGCGACCTTCACCTTATACCACCCTTACCAGAAATCGCCAAATTCTACACTGGTAAGGGTGGTATAAAATAGTTATACCATGGTTTGTCTGCCTGTACGGGAGATAATCCACTCGCTAAAGCTCGTGGATTATCTCCTCGTACAGGCGGACAAACCATGATATAACTATTAAAACTCATGCAAGATGTATGCCTATTTTAAGTCGGTTAATGACTCGGGTGCTGGAGAGCTGTTAATTTATTGATTCTAAAAGACTGTCCATGAATATCCTGGACTATTTCCACCTATGAATATGTACGGTATAATATAAGCGTTTTCACTTTAACATGGAAAAATGTTTTGATAACAGGATTTAATAGCTCGATCAAACTTCTGTTTACATATTGGTGTTACATAGATACCTGGACATTTAGCCTTGTTTTAGGTACGTAGACAGATTTGATTTTTTCCGAAATGTAGAATAGGACAAAATAGTCTTTGTGATTTAATAATTATAGTAATGATAATGAATTATAAAATAATAATAAAGATTTTCTGGTCAAACAATACATAATCAAACATTTTAGTCTTTAGTGAATCACTGGTCATCACTACATGACATGCTCACGAGCGTGAAAATTGTTTCCCATTTACGAAAATGTGATTGTTTGGCGTTGTATGCAAAATAAATAGCGCTCAGGCAGCCTTATTTGTCGACTTCCTTCTGCGGTCCGTTAGACTATTATAGGGAGAGAGGGAGAGAGAGAGAGAGTGCGTGGCGTCGAGCTGTCTATAAAGATGTGCAAAATATTTAAGTAAAAAAAGGCTGTGATTTTGTTCAAACCGATTTTTCGGTCTGAAAATGTATGCGCACTTTTCGGTCTTGCGAATTACATTCATATTTCGCGCTCTGGGAGACACTTGGTTGCAAATGAATCGTTGTTTGGAAGGTCTCATGACATAAAACCTCTTTTCCTCTACGGAATTATGACGCAGTTTGGCAGATAAGGCTGACGTTATAGCCTGCATGTAACGTCATGCTTGGGCTGGATAATGGTTGAAGTTTTTCCACAAAACTTCTGAATTTCAGTTTCTACCACTGATCTCAGCATTTTGGGTTGCAAAAGGTAACATATTTACCATACGTTACTTTTACGTGTCCATTTTTGACACTAGTGACGTTAGTCCCCATGTTACTTTGTTGCCTTCGGCGGTCTGGATTTCTTTTCTATGGCGATTTGATAGACAATCTATTCTCTAGCAAAATCCATACATTGCGGAATTTCTGCCATGTGAAATTATGCTGGCATTTCGTTTTTCTTGATTTCAGAGCTTACGTTACGTCACACACTCACAACGTATATCATGAGCGTAATGAAATGGTTGGAAATGATAACTATATCATGTTTATATAGTATGATCATTGAATTTAAGGAAATACATGTGTATGACATTATAAGAATAGCTGGTGCGCTTTCATTGACGCCGAGTATAGCTATGCAAAGCGTCAAATTGATAACTTAAAAAAAAAAAACAAAAAAAAACGAAGGAGTAGTAGATTTTACAAACTTTTTAGACTTGACGGACGGACAGGAGTAAACATAATGCTCCAGACATTCTTCACGGGGGCATGATAAAGTATTTTATATTGCATATCAGGATTAGTGCAATTACCCACTTTAATGTCAGTGTTAGTACAGTTAATTGTTTCAGACTAGCAACTGACATTGTTCTATCCCTATACTAGCAATAAGTGCTTACAGCAGTATTTTATGATTGAAATGTTTTCAAATAGCCTTTGAACATTGCACTGGTTTGTTAATATCGTAGATGTTCAAAACTTTTTATTTCGATTTTTGCTCATTCAATCACGGGTTAACAATTTCCGGAATGACTTTAGATACAAAGAACTATTGAGATGACAAGAATCAATATGCTAGGCTGCTCATGTCAGGAAATTAATCTATACTACAAGGGAATCTGTTCCGAGACAGGTCTTTGATACCAATCTTGAAGAAAGCATTTACATCATTGATACTTATTTCACCACGCGTACCATAGCAACACTTAGGCCGCATTTACACTAGCAAAGTTTCTATGTCACAGAAACTTTAACAAAGAAATTTTGCGTTTACACGGAGCAAATTATTTGTTAAAGAATCTTTGTCACATAAACTCTGGCTATGAAATATTTGCTGCAGTGTTCACTCGACCAAATACTGTTCGTCAAAGTTACCTGCAGCAATGAAACAAAATCTTTGTCACATATTCCACGCTTATAGCAAATTACTTTGTTATACCCCCATTCCACTGGACGGCGCTTTGGCTGCGCTCTTGGCGATCATGGCGCTTCTTTAAAATACTCGAGAGCGCAGCAGAAGCGCCGGCAAATGCTGGAATTTGGGACTTGTGCGCTTCCAATACGCTTCCAGTACGCTTCCAGTACGCTGATCACGATGCTGCCGCGATATTGTTGCGCTTCTGCCACGCTCAACGGCCTCCAAGGGCGCTGCTACTGCGCTGTCACTACGACAAAGGTTTTCAAGCTACGCTTAATCTACGCTTATGCCGATGCGACTGCGATCATGCTACGACCTAAGTGCTGGAGCTGCGCTCATGCTGCGATTGTGTTGCGCTTTGTAACCGCTTCTATGTAAATCGGCGGAGAATCGGGTCCAGCAGAAGTTAGCCACCAGCCTTCAAACAATATTGATAATATAAAAATTCCAGTGGCTATGGCCAAGCTGGCAATCATGAACTAGTGACTTCGAACAACTCGTCTTGTTCTTCTTGCTGTTCAGGCTCAACTGGGGCCTCTGCTCGGCGTTCTAAAGGGCGCCTATCTGGCTCAGTTTATAGAGCAAGAGCCTGCCCCCCCCCCCCCCCCCCCTGTCAAAAGCAGAAGGCGAAATCCACACCCAGACCTGGTCAGAAGACTATTTTCACGCAGCCTTTACCGCAGGAGAGGGTATTCCAACTCCTGCTCCTGGCAGCCTGCATCTTGAATGAAACGTGAGAATCGAGTTATGAAACGTCGTGGAAACGCGGCGTTTTCATGCCCAGATCGCCATAAGAGCAGAGGAAACGCAGATAAAGCGCCAAGAGCGCAGCGGAAGCGTCGTGGTCGCGCTATTCATAAATAATAGGGTCGCAGCGGAAGCGGCAAGAGCGCAACGGGAGCGCGAAGAGCGTATCAGAAGCGTAGCTGGGTCGCAGACGAATCTCACGGCGCTGTCGGCACGATCCCGCTGCGCTGGTGCTGCGTTGCTCCGGCTGCTGCTGCGCTCATGAATTTCGAGCTACGTTCTTACTACGCTTCCGTTGCGCTTTGAGTCCACGGCGCTTCCGCTACGTTTATTTTGAACAAGGTCAAAACAAGCGCCGTGACTTGGCGATCATGCCGCTTCTGATACGCTTTTGTTACGACCTAGGAGCTTCTACTGCGCTGTTGGCGCTTCTGCTACGATTCATGGCGCTTTGACCAAAATTTTAGAGCGCAGTGGAAGCGCCGTCCAGTGGAATGGGGGTATTACATACATTTTATCAACGTTCACCGTTTACACCGACAAATTTAATTTATCGAAGTAACTTTACCATATATATTTGTCAAAGAAACATTGTTATAGTTTGGCATTTACACGAGCAATTTTTCTGTGGCAAACCTACTTTGTCATTGAAACTTTGCTCGTGTAAACGCGGCTAACATTTCAAAAATGTGATACACCTGTCATTTGCAAACTTAGCTGTCCCAGAGACGGGGAATAGCGAAGACTGACTTTTCTCTCTTTATAGCTCCAACAGATGCTCTGCACTGTGTTGACAAATTTTATATCAACTCTCATTTCAAGCTTTTGCTCCTGTGGACTATGTTTAACAGCTGAGGTCGCAATCAGTATTCGGCTACAGAAAAACCCGCATGTGAACTTACTACCGGTACACCGCTTGGTTGAAGTTCTGCATTTCCCGACACTCCCTCAGCCCGCGGCTAGCCCAGTAGTTATTACTGACCGTCCCAAGGCGGTACTTTCGTTGCGGTTGCATTTGTTTTATGTACGGTGCTGTTTAATTTATTGTGTTCTAATTTAACCCTTCTATAATAAAAACAGAAAATAGGTAAAAATAATTGTTAAATGTTTTTCGTATAATTTGCTTAGTCTGTTGTAACCCTTCTGTTGGTCTAAATTATTTAGTTCAATAAAGGTAACTGAGTTGCCACCTATTTGGGAAAGAGCTGCTGACTCGGCTTATCACTTGTAATTTATTGTTTGTTGGGATGTCTTTGTCAGTCTTTCCCTTTGATGTTGGGGATGGGGTTTGGGATCTGATTCAGTCAGTTCCTGAAGTGTAGTTACTCTTTAAATTTGTAAATGGCAGATGCATAAATATGCATACACAGGCTCCCTTTTCGCACATACTTGAGGTGCTTTTGTCGTGTCGCGGTTCAAACCAGAGATAATGTTGGACGTTCAGACAGAAAAGCAAACATTGTGGGTCAGGAAAACCCATTGAAGCAAATGGATCTTCTCATGTGATTTGTAATTTACACAATAAATTTGCCTAATGGTGTTGAAATCGACACGTTTACTTTCAGTTAAAAATTTTAACATAAAACATTTCTTTTGTTCAAATATTGGTTTCGACTTGAATTTCTACATCAAATTGATTTTCCGCCGTTTAAAGTCAATAGTATTTACATGTGCTGTTATAAATGACATTTTATACTATAAATTGGTTTAGCTACTATCAAACCAACCTTGCTTGCAGAGTTTGTATACAATGTGGCAATATCTTTTCGTCCCGACCCGCTCTTCCTCCCCCTCCCTTGCAAGCTGATTGATAATACACCCATTAGTCCAGACGAGAATCTTGGACGCAAATGCATAACTGCTGTTCTTAAATTTCAATATCCTCCCGCAGTCTCCCGGCCAGGTGAAGGCGAGTTTGTTGTATGTCATAGTTTGTTTGCACTTGCTCATGGTGTATGGTCTGTGAATGTGACACTTCCAGGGTTTTATTATAACTACAATAATGGTATTGTCACGTGACTTCGATACTCATGATGAAGATTGTGTTTTGGTATAATTCTCATAACGATGTTCCCAGGAGCCTCGGCGGAACAAATCCATAAGCTGCACCTCCTGGCACTGAATCTGTCCTTATGTTTAAAGTAAAAAGTATGCAAAGACCAGGAACTGAAACAATCAAAATCCAAATCCAGCCCTCAAACCATAGTCAGTACGACGTCCTTTCAACGTCACGTGCCTGCTGGGTAATGCAATATCATTCTGAAGCTTGAACTTCTGCTATTGATGCATCCTCTCTGGCTTTATGCCATTTTGTCTGAGCTAAACCTATTCTATTCACTTCATGGAGAGCTGCAGCTGCTTTGCTAAGCCAACGCCACTTTCAATATTCTCGTGCGATCTGTCACCAGATTTAATAAATGTTAAAGGGAGGCTGTTGGGTGTCTTTGTAGCGGTTCTACTTACCACCATGTGAGCGTTTACCCACTTGAAGAGTTCTGTCTTGAAGATTTTATCTTTCATGTTGCATCCTGCTCGTCTGAGATGTACCAGCCTCTGAACTGTCGTCATGTCGTCAACTAAGAAGCGCGTTTAGACTTTCGATTTGGCTAGCAACTTTCTTTGGTTAAAAAGCGGTACTGGGTATTGTGTTTACCATAATACATTATATACATAAAGTTATTGGGTAGCTATTACATAAATATACATAGAGTTGTCGAAGGCCACTGAAGAATTTAATATTGAGATTTCAAAGACGATTAAGTCTACCACTTTTGTTAGGAAATTGACTCGTAGCCAGCTACTTGTATTGAAAATGAAATAGAATATCAAAGGGTTTTAAGTTTTGACTGAAGGAAACCTTTAAATTTATTGTCGTCTATTATAATTTAACATTAAGGTATACAAGGATATTGGATAGCTGCTTGTAATCTGGTATGTATTGAAGCCTTTCTCTGTTTTATAAAGGTTTTATATAAAATTAAAATGCCATACACTGATTTATGTTTATCTACATTAATATCAAATGTTATGATCAAATTTCTTAACGCCTCTTTAAAAATACCAATAATTGATAGCTTCTGAAACGCTATCCCATTTATGTATACCCATGTTTTAACTCGTACATTGTAAATCATACACAGATGATTCACACTTAAATTATGATAAAACAAGGCCACTTGCTGAGGCTTATCAGGCTTCATTTTGCATTGCATTATACGGCATTATCTTCCAATTTTCGTCTAGGTTATTGGTCCTTACGTTCCTTTTTTATGGTATATGTTGTCTGTACTGTATATTCAATATTCAGCGCCATATAACACCCACTTATTAACAAAACTAATTTACGCTGAAATGACAGATATACACTGTATTTTAGCCAAGCCGTTTCTAACGATATCGTTTTTTTTTTTTTGGACGGACGTCCGTGCAGCAGTTCAATATGTATGGTTTTAACTTACTGTTTGAAGTATTAGGTTTCTACAAGATATTGTCAAACATTTCACTGCCATTGAAGATTACTTATATGTTTTGGTATTATTCATAAACAAATTATTCCCAAGATTTCCCCTATTATTTAATGTATTGTAAGTGATAGACATAACCTGACCTAGGTTCTATACTATCTAATCCTAAATCACCATGTGGGGTTCAGGTTATTGTTTGTGTTTGTGTGGGTATTGAATAGGCTGTAAACATTACTTTAGTCTTATTCAGTGCTAAAATTGGTTCGTGCTCTTACGCATATTAATCAAAAACCAATACTGACAAATATGTGCATATTTAAATCCTCATTTAGCTATCGACATTCAATTTAAATTTCCACTTATCGGGCAAATTTAATTCCGAAGAAGTCATATAAAGGATATATAAGCATTTCATGTCGTTTCTAACATAAATACGTGTATCTCACGTGTTGGAACAGAAGTAATCTTTATAAATTTTAAAATAAAATTGAAAATGGATTTTGTGAATAGGTGTGAGAAAGGAAAGTTTCCGATTTTTGTTTGAATACCACTTAAACTGGAATTAAAAGACAAATACCAGGTCAATTATTATTATTATTATTAAAAATGAAAAAGGAAAGAAGACACGAGTTTTATGCTAGTTTTTATTATTTCTTTGTAGAAATTGGAACTGCTGACAGATTTCGAACCCATTCGTAGTCGATGGCTATGCTTCACTCTTTATTTGCATGACGGTGGTTTGGGCCTCAGACTCTATGACGGCCTCTTCATAAAACTTGATGATTTGTCTTTGGCTTCGCCCACTGTGGTTTATCTACTCTGACTGACAGTAGAGTTTGGTTTAGCCAAGGCTATTTTTCTTTGTTTTATCATAATGATCAATTTGATTTTCATGTCGCCGCTATGGTGATTGAATTAGTTAGGGAGCAATTACGCGAATTGAGCCTTTTCTGTACTTTTGTATTGTTAATTGCATCTGTACCAGGATGAAGTTTGTCGACAGTAAAAATATTTTTTAAATCTTCCGGTAGTCAATGCTGCTGGCCGTTTTAAGGCGGCAGTCCCGATGTTATTCTTAATTCTATGTTGCTTTGTGGTTAATACCATAAGGCGCTTTATGTTTTAAAGTCTGTTTTTGCTCTTTGTCCTCGTTTCTGTATTTGTTTTAGCATTCTGATCACCTCCCCAGGGGAAGAGGGAGCTGGTTTTTATGATTCTCGTGCATTGTTTGTTTTGCGCAAGTGTGTTTGTCCTACTTCTCTTCCTTCCGTGTCGTGTGTTAACTGCGGTTTGTGATTTTGGCACACCCTGGACCTTTCTATAAACTCATTTTCTGTGTCAGGCATAGTTTATGGGAAACTTTCTACTTCCATTTAATGTGTTTGGGGCGGGATGTGGAAACCGTTTGTGTCGGTTCTTTATCATTGCCTTCTTATCAACTCTGATTGTAGCGATCATTTCCTGATTTATTTACAAATCTGTTTCATCTATTTTACAGGTGATTGGATAGTCAGTTAACATTTCCAGACTGAAAACTGAGGTATCCAGGCGACTGAAGACAATTCAGATGTTGCATTGCACACATTCTCGCAAATATAAAAGAAAACAAACAACAACAGACTAATAGTATCCTGTCTATATTTTTCTGAAGCACACAAACTTTTTACGAAACTGATTCGTTTTTATTGAAATTACATACAGACTGGAAGCCTATATACAATTGAGATTTATTTGAGAATGCAGTTATTGCGAAAATTAATTATTATTCATTCGTGTTTAATGAATCAAATGCACCGAGAGTTGTAATGACATGCAATTCCTGTCAATATGAGTGCCGCTAGCACAATATCGGAATATATAGAAAACGATACTGACATACAAGAGGAAAAGTTGAATGAGGAAATCCAAACAGGACAGGAAAATGTTGGCATACCTCATTTCAGAGCTGAAGAAGTTGTATGGACAGAGGAAGACTCTGTCAGCATAAAAATGAGCGAACAAGACAGCAAAGGAGATATAGCTGATAACGTGGAAGGAAATTGTGAAGTTGAAGTTGACATTCAAAACAATCATTCTACTACAGATCCTCATAAAGCCACAATTCAAGCTATTGAACATTTTTGTAATGAAGAAGCGGAGAAAATAATTAAAGAAGCCATTCTAATCAAGCATGTTCTTGACGAAGACAAATCTCAATTCACAGCGTCTACCAAATCTGTTGTCGACAAGATCACTGGTGAGAAAAGAACTGACGAGGGTTATGACAGATATTTGATAGACAAGCTGCTCCACTCAGAACCTGATCCTAGTGAAGAAACCTTGGAAGGTTTCGTAGGCCTTTCTGAATCTGGAGGGAGAGAGAATATCATAGGAATAACACTTCTTGAGGATGGTAAAGTTGAAAACAAAGATCCGGAAGAAGACTTTGAGTCAGAAGATATCTCAAGAGGTAGGCAGCCTGTTTATACCTTGCAACACATATACTAAAAGTTTACATTGCACTTGACAGCTGTTTTCTCTTAATTTATTCAAAGTATCATTTCCAAATGTTATGCGAAAAAATCATTCAGTTTTTATTCACATCAAGCTACCCTGTTGCACAAAAAATCTTAATTGGCGTTCAGGTAAAACGCACACAAAATACACTATTGATCATTTGAAAAAAGTTGGATAACAGTGCATCAGTTGTCCCTAAGCATTAAGTTCGTTTTTCATGGAAGTTGATTTTGAATGATCGCAACATCTTGCCTGATAACGAGTGTAGCATAACCGCCATAATTCAGCGTCGCACTAAGTTATTGTTGAATGGATGGGTTTAGGCAAGGCTTTTCATTCTTGGTTCTAGGGCGTTTGAAAATCTTTCAGTGTACTGATTTGCTATCGGATGCATTTTTCTGGACCTTCCAACTAATCATAGTGTTTGTTTGGGTTCAGGAGATAAAGCAAGACGCGGAAAAGCACCAACGTGATTTTGTGTCAGAAATTGTCGTCTGTAATCAAGGCAGTGAGAAGTCTTGCATAGTCATGTTGGAAAGTAAAACTGGAACCCTGGTTACTGATGGCATGAGAACGTGAGACGTCAATATAATGATGGTCATTCAGATTGCCTTGCAGCACAATTAAATCCGTCTTCTGGTCACACATGATCTTAATGGGTTATATTTATAACAGTTATTTTCTTTCCATTCAACTATAATTTGCTTTTAAGACATTTTGATATGAGTGGAATTGAAATTTCTTACATTTCAATCTGTATTTGAGCCACATCATGTGATTTCCAACAATGTGGCATAAGTGACGAGCAAAGAGTCTGATCAGACTTAAGTGCAGTCTGATCTGATCAGAGCTTTTGCTTGTCACACCAGTTTTCTATTGAAGTGTCCCAAGCGATAGAGCCAACAGTGAGGTATCTGATTGCCCTGTGTGGAACAGAAGGATGATCTGAGTATCACAAGACAAAATTGTCACATTGTTGGAAGTCTTATGACGTGACTCAAATTTTGTTTTCAGAAATTTCAAAAGAGAAGACAGAACCAGGTCAAAGTATTCTCCACAAAGAGTTCGATCTTACAGACGCATTTGGTGAAAATGCTCTGCAGACTATCGACGAAGATAAAGAACTTACGCTTTACACTGATCGTGTAGATGATGACAATATAGCAGGTATTTGATAAAACAAAACGAAATTACATAAAGTTTTCCTTTGAGCTGAAATTCTTACCCTCATTTGATTGCCTATGATCATAATGAAACTCATTTAAATTAGTTCTTTTGACAAAAATTTAAATAAATACCAGATACCAAATATCCAGACACACAGTTTCTGTCGAAAGGATATGTGGTGTTTTAAACTTCCTCTGCTTCACTATGATATACAGTGGACCCTCATTACGATGGCAGCGTTTGTTCCCAAACATTTTGGTGTTAAACTGAATTTGCTGGTGTAAAACATACACATTTAGAACAATATAGCCATTACATGCATATCAAAATGATGAAATAAAGAATTTTGCTGTTGCAATGAATGCCATTATAAAGAGGGTTGACTGTACATAACCCTGAAGCAGAGCACAGAAAGCAGACGACAAATTTTACGTCTGCAAAATTAAAAAAGAATGTTTTGTTCAGCTATATTATATTGAGAAATCAAAGACTGGAGGGCAGTTACAGTGTAGCTGCAGATGAGGAGACTCGTTATGAGTTCATGTATATTCTTTTTTGGCTCTTCACGTCGTTACGATAATTGAAACAGAACAGAACAGCTCTTATAGGGTTAAAGCTCACAGGTTTGACACTGGTGAACAGAATTTACGGCCGAAGATAGATTTAAGTAGTTTTGATTGCGTATGTAAATACTCAATTCTTTTTCGGTGTCTGAAGGGTTGTTCATGTTATCAGAAAGAACTACCGCTTCACATACAGATGATAAAGCAGGCTTTACACAGCGTTTTTGTTATATAAATTTAAATTCAGCTGTGAAAATTTTAATGTTAGGATGAATTTAACGATTTGATTTTTTTCTGTCTTTTGTGACTGAGTGTTGCCACGTTGGAATCGCTCTGACCAAACTCGCCGTGTCATGGAGATTCTAATGTTTTGTGGTGAAGGATAAACGGTCATGTTGAAAATACAAATTTGCTGAAGTTGGTGCAGGAGAGCGTCAGCAGTGTGACACATGGCTGACTTTTCTGACTTTGAACAAACTCTATCGAACCGAATCTACGTTTTTCATATCTTTAGTTTATTGATCCATCTGTAAAAATTTGTTCATGGTGAAACAAGGAGAACAAATTGTTTCGTCTTTCCTACAGAAAATGGTGCATGCATTCAGTGCTATTCTAAGTAACATAAAAACCTGGATGAAAAACAGGTAGTCATTTCCCATAATTGTTCTGTATCAGTTGTGTTTAATTGTGTTTTCAAAGGTGGCGAAGTTGAGGAGAAGGAGTTATCTGTTGATGAAGAAATTATGGCTCTTGAAACTGACTCCCCAAGAGAGAAAAGCCACAAAGAACAAGATCTGGTAGGTGATCTAACGCAGTTCACGATCTTAAATTGTCTGCAGAATTTGTCAAACATTAAAACAATCACTGGAAATATCACTGTATTTTTCCGCCATTTTTTACAAACAACGCCATTAAATATTATGACTTCCTGCTCCTAGAGGAGTCAACGCTTTTGTTTAAAAGCCTATTTTACATTAAAACTGTATTGCATCGCTAAGGAAATTGCTCTTGTCTGAGCATTTCTATCAGCTTTATAATATTGGGAATGAAATTACTGAAGAAAAGACTGAGAGTATTTTTTTTTTCAGTTTAACGGTAGCCCCAGTTAAAGCGGGGAATATCTACGAGAAATGCAGATACTTTTGATACTTTTGCGGCCAGATCATATAAATATATATTTTTACCAACATTATGACTTTCTGCACCTAGATGAGTCAAATTAAAATCTTAAAAAGACTGAGAGTGGTTTTTTTTTCAGTTTAACGGTAGCCCCAGTTAAAGCGGGGAACATCCACGAGAAATGCAGATACTTTTGATACTTTTGCGGCCAGATCATATAAATGTATATTTTTACTAACAACGACATTAAATATTATGACTTCCTGCACCTAGATGAGTCAAATTAAAATCTTAAAAAGTTCCTTCAAGAGCAGATAATACATACAGAAGTAGGAACATGGGCCAGACTAAGTAGTTTCGGCTAATAAAGCCTCGTCAGTGACCCTGACAATATCTGGTATGAAACCAGAAAAAAGCATACTGCAATTTCTTAATTTCAATTGGGCAGTACAGTTCTGTTTATATTTTAAGTAATATGCAACCATCATGACACAAATGACCCAGTGGGTTGACGCGTCGTTAAACTTTAAATCATCATCATCATCATCAATTGGGCAGTCGATTCAAAGACTGATTAATTTCAAAAGGATCCAAATAATATATAAGACGATGATCTAGAATAATAATCTAATTCGATCTCAAATTTTAGATTTCTCAGAATCTATCGTCTGATCTCAAAGGATGTAGATAAAATATAATCTGCACTATGGATGATGTACGGGGAGACGTTTTACGGCCGCCACACGGCACAACACCAGCTGACCCTTTTGTTTAAAAGCCTATTTTACATTAAAACTGTAATGCATCGCTAAGGTAATTGCTCTTATCTGGGCATTTCTATCAGTTTTATAATATTGGGAATGAAATTACTGAGAAAAGATTGAAAGTATTTTTTTTTTTTTTCAATTTAACGGTAGCCCATGTTAAAGCGGGGAATATCTACGAGAAAAGCAAATATTTTTAATACTTCTGCGACCAGATCATATAAATATAAGATGGACTTTAGGCTCTCTGTAGAATTTGAAACAAAATATATCAAAACAATAAGAACAAGATTCATTATTTTAGTAATCTTAGACTAGTCGCGGGTATTTATTGTCAGCTAAAGAATTTAAAACTCGTCGAAACAAGCAGTTTCAGGCGTTCTAGACCAAACTGACTGAGACAAATAGTCGAAAGTGAAATGTACTACCTCCATTGAAAACCCATTGACAAACGCATTGATTAATGATCTGAAGCTCCAAACTATTTGACACAATTAATGCCTAGTTTAATAGACTCTATTGGAAGACTTCACAGTGGTTGAAAAATTCAGATATCTATAGTTTGAAAAAGTATTTATTCCCGATTCTAATAACATCAGGATTTAGACAACAGCATGAGCTTTCTCATAGTTTGACATTTGTCAGTATGGAAATCATATGTTTCGACAGTGTGATCGGTGAGCACTTTTGACAAGTATATACAAGAAAATTCTCTTTATAAAATTCTAAAGTATCACTTTTCGCACGTGAGGTTAATGATATCCTGAACTTTGGTGAAAAGTTCATAATATACATGTTTTAATAAGATTAAATTTAGATTTATTACTATTCAATTAAAACATTACATGTTCTGTTTAGTCTGTGTTTAATCTGTTTAAATGTCAAGTGAAATCTTTGTATGATTGAAATCTAAATGCTACTTTATTTTAAGTCCCACTTGACCTAATGAATATATTAAAACATACAGTGACTTGCAATCATTAAGAGAGATTTTCTTTATCTGACTAACTAGTAGCCGAAATGGCGTTCGGTTGTAGCCAAAGAAAAAAAGGTTATCATGAAAACATAAAAACGCACGCAAACAATTTCCACACAATTTTATAAATATTGACGCTGTTTATTATGATCATTTCTTAAACTTCAGGGCCCAGTTGTTCAAAGCATCGTTAGCCTAACGAGCTCGTTAAGAGCTCAACTTGTTAAGCCTTTTGGGACTTTATAACCAAATACACTGATATTTTTGTTGGAAAATGTGAGAAGCTTTTGCAGTGCAAAAGCTTCTCACATTTTCAACAAAAATATTGGCATATTTAACATAAACGTTCGAAATTTTAACGAAATGTTAATTAACGACGTCGTTAGTTTTGAACAACTCGGCCCAGTACTACATGTATGAGGAATTTAGTTAAAGTTCTTCAGACGAAGCTGTACTTTAAACTAAAGCTTGCGTCATTACATATATGACAGTGCTGTGTGTAAGATTCTCCGACGATAAGATGTGGTGACCTGTCAACATAACCCTTAAAGCGCAAAAAGCATACAACAAAATTTACGCCTGCAAAATTAAAAAAAAATGGTTCGTCCAAGCTATATCATATTGAGAATTTTTACACTTGAAGGCAACAGAGGAGGCAGCTATTTTCAACTTTGGCACTGTTTTGAAAGTTAAAATGTTAATATTGCAAAAATGTAAGAAGTTAAAAAAGCTAACAATGATTAAATGGAATCCATTAACCAGTCTTGTAATTCAGATTGTGTGCCCGTCATCATCATTCTCTCGAGGGGTAAACGATATATCGTTTGGATCTCTAGTATTAGGCGCATGGACTTATGGGTACTATCCAGATTTGGATAAAGATGACGGACAAAGCAAATAATAGCTACCAAAGTAACCCAAATAAAGTTTCTCAACTCCCGCGAGAAACACGGCATCCGGCTGCAAACAGTTGACACTTTCTGCATCGATCGTGCGGAAAGTGTCGACTGTTGCGACCAGATGTGCCCACTGTATATTCCATATCGTCGTAATAACGCAGAATGAATATAAAAGGAATATTTTTTTTTTATTCTATAATTTTCAGGACGAGGAAGTTTTCCAGGCGGAAGCGGAAATAGCTGAGGCGGATGCGGAAGTTGCTGAGTTGGACGCCGAGAGTAGTGAGGACGAGGAGGAGGATATAGGAGAAATGACTTACAAACAGAAAAAGGTACTGCTTAACACCAAAAATGAAAATAGCGTAGATCACTTTGTGTCCTCTTTTCTTGAAGTCTTATAATGAAAATACTGAAAAGAAACATTTTTTTTTAATTTTGCAGACAAAGGTTTTGTCGTGTGCCTTTTGACGCATTAAGAGATTATGTTAAATGGCGAATAAAAGAGGTCATATTTTCAGTCGAAATCAGGTGATTAATATATATTATTTAAGGAGAAATTTACAAAGATAATGAAGAAGTGAAGTGCATTTGCATATTTTTGTAAAAAAAGAGAGACACTATACAAACATGAATATCATTTATAAACTGTAAAGCATTAGCTCTTTACTGATTAAAACCAGGTACTCGTACTGATGAAGCCACATCGGGACGAAACCAGCTTTAACGACTGGCCTGATAAAGATTTGCAGTTTATTTAATTGACACAGTTCATTTGTATGCATGCATTGTCTGGACTGCGCATGTGTGCTAGCTGGTTGGGGCTTGCGCACATCGCGAGCCAGAGCACCTCCCAACGAAGCTCCTTCGAACTTTTTATTTTACAGGCCGTGGTGGCGGCTGTTCGACAAGGCGACATAGACCTGCTGGAGGACTTGTTGGATAAGAGGCACGCTGACATCAACATGCTCTGGGTATGAAATAGCTTAGCCATTTGATTCAGAAACTACATCATTTATACATTTTAAGATTGTCTGTCTCTAGAAGAGATCCATGAAACAATGTTTGGGCTCTATAACGCTTCATTCATGAAAAGAGAATCTGTTCAAATTTTACAGACTGTTCATAGAACAGATGCAAAACGTTCTTGCTTTGACTAGACTAGATGCAAACCGTTTTTGCCTTGACTAGACTAAATGCAAACCGTTTTTTCTTTAACGAGACTAGATGCAAACCGTTTTTGCGTAGACTATGCTAGGTGCACATTGATCTGGAAAATAGTGGTAAGCACGTGAAGCAATTATAATAACCTGCTTACCACTTCAAAGTACGTAAGACTTCGTTTTTGAAATGCAGTCTTCTTTAACACTTACAATGTATTTATTTAGCGCCAATAAATGAAATAGTTGAATTTGCAAACAAGAGGGTTCCGTGTTAGGTGGCTGATGATGGACCTCTACATCTGGATCTTGTTTGTCCTGTAAATTTCGAATCCCCAATAATATGATATGTCTATGACGAAACTTATTTTGAAACTTTTGTTGACTTCTTGTTTTTTGCACTTTCAGTATTAAAGATAGTGTTTTCACTTTGCTAAAACGTTTCAACCCTCTCTAAATAATTTAGCTCACAGCCTCTAAAAGGTTAGCCATTTCCAAAACTGTATGTGCAATACTTCCATGATACATCCAGAGGGGGGGGCCTAACTATTAAACGTATCAGATGATTATTAGATATACGATATATATTGTATACTGTTCACAAAAAGTAGGGGATGTTAAGCTATTAAAAATTGTATAAATTAGAAAAAATACCAAATCCATCTGAAACGGCAAGTTTCCACCAGACAAATATTCGATAATTCATTTTGCATTATCATTTTAATGGTATATCCTGTCACGTGATCTGCGTGTCATTCGTTTTAGACAAGGGGTCGACACCCAAATTTCACACGAATCTGGTGTGGAAACAGATTGTTTTCAGATTACAAAATTTTCACCGAAACACTCGTCATGCTTCATTTAATAAACTGATAATTGGTCTTACACACTGTTTCATCAAAATAAAGAGTGCAAGCCACAAACGTCTAAATTTTTCGGTAACTCGATGCACCTGTACGAATTTTGTTTTCTGGTTCTCTTCCCGAAATGGCAGTTTTGAAGAAGAAAAAAAAATCTTTTACCATGCAAAACTTAAAAGTGCATAAAAAGGTTAGCTTAGTTGAAGAATTTGAATAAATTTGTGTTCGAATTTACCACATTTTAGTCCTGACCCCCTGTCTAAAACAAATTGTATGCAGATCACGTGACAGGATATATGGTCCAAACTTTCATGAAAAGTATCTTAACAGATATTTATCTTATCAATACTTAGCGTTTCATATGGATATCTTATTTGTTGTAGATGCTACAATTTTTCATACCTGAATATCCCCTACTTTTTGTGAACCGTATATAATAAAAATACATATTCTAGGCCATCGTCAGCTGAGCACAATATACAAAATGCTCATATTAATGTAAAACAAAAGATAATAGAGCCGATAATTTGATAAACAAGAAGACGGCCACCACACACAGACTAATTGCTCATAAATTTTTGAACCGCGACACGACAAAACAAACAAAAGGGCAGCTGAACCCAGCGCAAACTCAGATAAGCCTGGGCATCCGCCCAGTTTAATCAGAGTCTTCGCTGTCGGCATGAAGGTAGGTTAGACTCTTAGCTACCATTTAAGCGCTCAGCGAAGACTCCAATCAGACTAGGCGGGTGTCCAGGCTGATCTTAGTCTATGCATGGCGCATTCATGCCATTTTGTTTGTTTTCTCGAGTCGCGGCGCTCCAATGAGTCCCTTTTGGAGAAAAGAGTTTTATGTTACATGCTACTTGGAAGACTCATTTTCGCTTGAGCATTTACATAGTCTTATCAGAATCATTCCTCTATTGGGCCTAAAGAATCTGTACAGAGAAAAGTAAATACATGTACTCTAATGAGTCAGCGGGGATGCCTGCTGAGCATAGTCTGTCCTATTCGTATATTCCATATCGATCTATTTTTCTGGTGACGCGAATAATATGTATATATTGTCGACTCATTTTGCAAGACTGCTGACTCATTTAATTCAATCATGATCAGTTAGATATTTAAAAATGCAATCAAGAAAAAAGACAAACAAACAAAGAACTTTTAAAAATAAATAAATAAATAAATATAAAAAGTAAATGACTATGAGGTATAGTATCCACAGTTATGTCAGCTCAGTCGGAAGCAGCCTCTTTTCTTGTTCAAAAGAAATTTATGAAAACGAGTTAGTTACAGTGACTATTTTAAGCTCAAAGAAAATGTGTTTTTTTATTTCAGTACAACGAAAATCTCATAATGGTAGCAATCAGAGCGCAGCAAGAACAAATGGCAGAGTTTCTCATAGATAATGGGGTTGACGTCAATCATTCTGTGATGCTGATTGTAAGTATATGTCTGTTGAAGCCTCTTTCATGAGCTGCATGCTGAAACAGCGTTTTTTTTTTTTTTTTGTTTTTTTTTTACTCATCTCTGCGTTCTCTGCGGAGGTTTTAAATGTACAATTTTCACTGAAAGCAAGAAACTCTCAGTGTTTCATTTTATTGTCTTGCATTTTAACTTATTCCTACAGTTATTCTGAATGTTTACTATTTCTTTTTAATTTGTTTGATATTTTAGACTAGAAGTTTTATACATCATTATCACAGGTATAAAATTTTAACCCATAATTCTGTTTTTCCAGAAGTACATTTTCTTCTGAATCTTTTTACATATCTGCAATTAATTAACGACTGCAAAGCAACTCACTTTGTTCAAAACTTCTTGTATTTCAGGAAAAGACAGAAAACGGAGATATAACAACCTATCCTCAAACGTGTCGCAGTATGGCTTACGACAGAAACATAGAGGATTTGGTTGAACTTATTGACTATAAAACCAACAACTTATTCAGTTTTGTTAAACCAAAGGAACGTCAGATTCGGATTCGTCGTCCCAGGCCACCAACCCCGCCGACACCGGAGGTTGAGAGCGAGGATGACTTCACAATGGACGACGGGAGTCCGGAAAGAGAGGGCACGATGAAATCAATGGAAGATCTGAGTTTAACTGAAGCAAAATTAAAAAAGTTTGAAAGAGACTTAGACTCTGGATTAAACAGTAGTAATAATGCTGAAAATGACCGAAAACGTAGCGTTATTAAATCTGAACGTGTTCATTCAGAGGATCATACGAATTCCGGGAATGAGTCTCACAGAGAATCTGTTGAGGATAGCAGCCATGTTAGTCACGTGTTCGGAATGGACGAAGGATACGAAACTATGTCTCCAGTATCGCCAGTGTGTGCTCCGCTGCCGCCGCGACTGGAACATAACGTTGTGGGTACTAAAGAACATGTCAGTATTAGAGGTACACGTGCATCTCATTCAACGAAAATGCATAATTTTAAAACCATTTATAAAATCTCACATAACCAAATGGACAATCCTATGCCTCAAAGCAAAACCGGAAGCTATTGCAGAGACAGCAGGCGATGGCACCAAACGAAATCAGCGCCTGCATTGCGCTCTAGACAATCTTTCGAAAGTATTCCAGAAGTTGTGCGAACAGGTGCTCCATTTGTTCATGGGGACAAAAAGTTCATCCAACACAATTCAAATCCTACTGTGATATCCCCGTATTCTCAAGTTGCCAAATTACTGGCTGGTTCTAGAATTTTAAAACCAAAATCTGCATCATCACTTCCGTCAATACATAACCATCGGACTAATCGACCCGGGAGCCATCCCATTAGGACGGAAACACAATATATCTACTCAGATAGAAACAGTGCAAATAGTTATGACAGAATTTCTTTTCTTCATCAGCCGAGAGTTGCAACAGCAGGGTCTGGTATAAGCAGATCACGGAATGCATGGTAGTGAAAATGTAAAGCTGCTAGATAGGTTGAAAATTATTAGATGGTGGCATATCGAGTAAGCATTGAGTAGATACTGCTCAGTGTCAGCAGTCATACTCACGCGACTGTACAAGCGTTGAGCAGTGTCAGCAGTCATACTCACGCGACTGTACAAGCGTTGAGCAGTGACTGCTAGCAGCGTTTGCAATGCTACCGTAGCATTGCAAACGCTGCTAGCAGTCAGTGCTCAACGCTTGTCACTGCCAGCAGTATCTGCAGTTTGGTTGCTATGACAAATTCTACCAGCAGTCAGTACTCAACGCTAGCAGTGACAAATACTGTAGGTCACCACTTGAGGTGATCAGTGACTGAGCACTACAAGTATGCTGAGATTGCTCACTGCTAACTCAAGACCTTCATCGGCATACTTGAATTCAAAAGTGTCTTTTTCATACTACTATTGAACTTGTTCAGCTACACTGTGTTCTCTTAACTGATCAGCTGCGCTTGTGTAAACCAACTTTAAATTCTTTACCTTGGAAAATGGATAAATCTGCATATTACAATACAAGAACGTTACCAGGCAGACGCCGGCATTACCCAAAGTTGGCTTTAAAGAATATTCCATTATCTGAAATAGTTTAATACTTGCACCTTTCGCTCAAAGTACGCCCTTTACAAGGATACTTGGTTAAAGTCGTTTTCGAATTTTCCTAGTAACTGGTGTAATTACACAAATTGTTGACATCTGCAACATACAAAGAAAATTTCGAGAGGCACTGAGACATTAAAATTAAAATCGGCATTTTAAGGCCTGAATTCATCTCTTCGTTTATTTGCTTGTGCAGACATTTTTCCTTTCCGAGCTTGTGTTCTTTACCGTTTCGAATCACCTTATCCATTATGTCAGTTGTCAGTAATGGGGTTAGGTCTTCAAAAGACATCATGCTCATATACAGTATATATGAGCCGTGACACGAGAAAACCAACAAAGTGGTTGTGAGCCCAGCGCAGACTCAGATCACCCTGGACACCGGCCCAGTCCGATCAGACTCTTCTTTTAAGCGCTGAAAGGGTAGCTAGGGGTCTACGCTACCTCCATGCGGACAGCGAAGTTCTGGTCAGACTGGGCGGATGCCCAGCGCAGACTCAGATCACCCTGGACATCCGCCCAGTCCGATCAGACTCTTCTCTAAGCGCTGAATGGGTAGCTAGGGGTCTAAGCTACCTCCATGCAGACAGCAAAGTTCTGATCAGACTGGGTGGATGCCCAGGCAGATCTGAGTCTGGGCTGGGTGCACAACCATTTTGTTGGTTTCCTCGTGTTGCTAGCTGCTCATATGTTCTGCCCAAAGAAGGAATCGGTACGATTCCGTAATTGTACTGTGCAAAAGAGGAATTCTCACTTTGTTGCGCAAAGTGTGAATTCTTGCCTTGCGCAAGACAATCCCGGAATTGTCTCTGCGCAAAGTGAGAATCGGAACAAAGTGAGAATGATTAATAGTTACTTGTTTTCACATTCGTTCGTTGTTACGTTAGACTTTTTTCTCTGTATGTTCTATGGATGACAATAATCACTTTCCATATAATTATTTTTAGAACATACACTACAGAAACTTTAAAATAACTTATCAAAAGTGTTTATCTTATCTCTTTTTCATATTTGGAATTGAAATTTAATGTTGATTATTGTTATTTTTTTTTAATAATCTCTCTTGGTGGAAAAATTCACACAGATTTTAAGTAGGCTACAATAATGACTTCAATTTAATGTTCTTTTATGACAATTCTTCAATCCATATAAAAAGATTAATTAATAACGGTAATAACAATGATAATAATGGGCCCTCATCTCATATTTACATGTAATTCATTTAAATCATCTCCCTACCTAAATTTCATTAAAAGATTTTATTCTTGCTTTGTCCCAGACATTCTTACTATGCGTAGAGATCTGTTCGATAAATACTTAATCGACCCATTTACCGCACCGTGCGCTTAACTTTTTCAAAATTGCAACAAAAAGGTGTGGTTAAAAATGTATCTAATAACTGCACACTCAGAACAATAAAATGCAGGGTGACTGAAAAGAGACAACATGGAGTAGGACTGGAAATACTGTGAGTTTATATTTTCTATAGGACAGAAAATGATACCCAAGCCTTGAGTTTGCTGTTAAAACAGTAATGATAAGTTGTTATGTTTTGTGAGAGTTTCAAAAGGAAAAGCAGTGTGCGCTTGTGCAGTTTTTTCCGGAAATGGCCATGGTGTGCGGTTATAGGGTCATGTGCGGTAAATGGGTTGATTACGGTAAACGAATCCCTTGCGCGATTCTAGAATTGTACCGATACACAATTCCGGAATTGCAACACAAAGTGAGAATTCCTACTTTGCGCAGGACATTTCCGGAATTGTGCCGATTCCCACTTTGCTCAGAACATATATGTAACATTGCTGAACAAGCTGGTCTTAGCCTAGAGCTCTTAGCATAAAGTTATGCGACATTTTCAGGAATTCGGTGAGATGTTTTGGTCCAAATCCTGTATTTCACTTCATGTTCTAAACATTTAAAATTTTTCCTCTCCCTTAGCTAAAAATATGGAGAACTCATCTGATTTCCAAAATCATCCCTAGGCTAAGCCTCTTCTGAAAAAATCTCCTGAGATACCTCGACATTGATATTAATGGGTACGTTCGGCAAAAATACTTGGGTAAAACCCCGGGCAATACCCAGGTATTCCTTGGGATACTCGAAGATTATGTAGAATACACATCTTCTGGAAGCCCGGGGATACCTGAGTATTGCTCTGATTCACCTAAGTAATTATGCCGAACGAGCCCACTTTGTTTTAAGGTGAATAGATACCTTTCATGGGCAGCAACTCGGTCGTTTTCTTTATTGGCTCCGTTCTCAACGAGGGTCAACTATCGAAGGAAAACGTTTATCCCATGGGAGAAGACTGCCTTTTGGAAGGGGCTTCGTCTTCCGGGCAAGCAAACAGGAAATCAGAACATTTGTTCCCATTTGTACAAATGGCAGAAAAAAACATGGGGATAGAAGAATCGGCTCAGCACAGTATAAGACAGCAACAGTGGCTCTAATCAGACTACGTAAACCTTCGCATATGCTCGGGCAAGCGTGTGCGGGGACACTCTGCATGCGACACCGAGAAAATCATGACTGTATATTGAAATACAATACATGTGTAAGGTCAGATGAAACAGCAGTGTAGACTCTGTGGCCGCTTAGGTGCGCAGGCTGGTACGACCATTTGGATTTAAATATGCATCTAGCACCCTTTTGCATATAGTGGTGCGTACACAATTCTAGCTAACAAATATATTAGTTTTATTTCTTCCTGTGTACGCAAAAATAAACTTATGCACATGTTCAGTTGTCAGTTGTGTATGGTATCCATTACTGTCAGGTATCATCTTACTAACAACTTACCTGCGACTATACACAAATACGCAGGTGCGTATTGAAATTTTGTCAAATTGACAAAATTTCAACACGCACTTGAGTACTTGCGATTCTTCTGTGTCCAAAGGACCTCTGACAGTATCAATGCATATTTGCCCATTTTTCGACAAATTACAGCACCTTCCTCGGGCAGCAAAAGTTGGAATATTTGGCATTAATATGTAGCCTTGTGTACTGTAAAGACATTTTAACAGCGATTTTGAAAAATTATCATGCCTCTAGACTAATATAGACCAATTTTATCAAGTGGGGTATGTGAATTTTTCAGTCTCTGAAAATAAGTCCATTTATTTGGTTTTCTTTAGATATTGAAATCTTAATTGATAACTATGCTAAAACTGACGTACACACTGCTGTTACTGATATTATGCAATATTTTTTCAGTACTAAGGACTTTAGCCTATTTTTAGATATAAAGGGTGTAAGTACCCCACCCACTTTTTCAGTTTTTCATCTATAGACTATCTTTTCCCCCCGTGCCTCAGCAAGCCACTCACATATAATGTGTATTATGATAGTACACACATACATGCAAAGTGGCTAGCTGAGGCACGGGGGGAAAAAGTATCTTTAAAAACGTTTTCCTGTTTCCATTACGTTTAATTACAAAATTTGGCTTTTTCCACAAAAAATTGAAGTCTATGTGCAAAATGATCAGAAATTAAATTCATGGCCAGTTAGGGGAAGTTGAGAGCAACAAATTTCAAGAGAAATTCTTGGGTATATCAAAAATTTAATTTTGACTATTTTTATAGGCAAATTAACATTACAACCGTCAGAGGTCCTTAGACAAGTTGTCATATCCAAAGTGCATACGAGCATAGCATTGTGAAACTCTTTAACTCCCTAGTATACCATGGGTACTTACCAATAATTCATTGCACCAGTGTTGCCACTCCTTACTTTGTGATAAATATAACCAACACTCGATATCTCGAAGTCGAACTTCAGTCCAAACTACTGATATCTCAAAGTAAATTTTCTGGTACCAGAAAATTTACTTTGAGATATCGGTAGTTTGCGATAACAGGAGTTGAAATGTAAATAAAAATAGGAAATACATTCTTTGATATAAGAAGATACTCTGAGATATCAGTATTCGAGATATCGGGAGTTGACTGTACTGTAGAGTTATCTGCTTGTGAACTTGACAAAACTTAGACATTTTTGGGGCAATCATAACCAAACTTACACATTAAAGACAGGCCTTAAGTTCAAGTCATATAACAATATACTTACATCATTTCGATCAATCCGACAAGCAATGGCACTGGTTTCATTTCATATATTGTGCAGATAAGATGTCTGAGAGTCTAAGTACGTGTATCTTCGCAAGCCAATGATACTAAATCCACTTTATTGCTTGCGTAGCCAGTGTTGCACATTTCATTACTGGTCATGAACAGAGTCAGTTAAACCGAGTTTACTATTTTCATTTCTTTGATGTATTCCTTGCTTCCAAAGTATCTAACCACTCAGAACTTTTTAAATATATTTTATATTCAATATATGAGATTTAATCTGAAGTACATCACATGCAGTTTCATTTTGAAATTCCTACACCATAGCTAAGTCCCGTCAGATTGAGAAAAGGACTGGAGCCCGATCGACTTGCAGGTGTTTGAGGAATATAAGAAATATTGGTGATACTTGATGAGTCAGGTGGTCGATGGGAGCAGTCCTCACCAGGGGCGTAACTAGAGGTAATTTCATTATACGCACAACCATGTTTTATTCTCTACTTCTTGAAGAGAAAGCTAGTATTTCAGCCACTTTGGCAATTGGTATTGAAATCTGGTCTAATGTATAAATTTTCAGCAAGCAAATATGCAGGTGCGTTTTGAAATTTTGTCAATTTTGACAAAATTTCAATACGCACCTGCGTATTTGCCGTATAGGTAGCTACGCCCTTGCTCACTGACCTTAACCTTCATTTACAACATTCACACCGAAGCTGTACCCTTTTATCAAACAAAATACATGACCCCTGCACCTGGGCTAAGACAGAGAAGGGCACCACATAACTCGTAAAGCCATCGTATCATTTTATCATGTCTCACATCATATTTCTTCCTGTGTTTTTACCAACAAAAATACGCACAAAAACACGATGTTTCCGTAGCAAAAAAAAATGTTGGAAGCAAGTTACTCTAATCCATTTGGTTAAACAATAATTTGTTCAGATAATTTATACATACATTTGTATAACAGTGGAACAATACAAGATCTGACAGTAAGCATGGCTCTTATATGCAAGTCATTTCCTGAAACAATGGATACTGTACAATAATTCTGAATGGCTAGTTGTATCAAACCAATAGAGAGAGAGAGAGAGAGAGAGAGAGAGAGAGAGAGAGAGAGAGAGAGAGATGAACATTAGTTCTGTAAGAGTAGAAAGAAGAATACTATTAGGCTCATGTCATGACTCAAAACCATTTAAATGACATGTCATATATTGTCCATGCATTCATTTACCTAAAAAGAAACACTAGCCTTAAGTGTAGAGAGGAAAGCCAGGAAAGCTCATCAGGTTAGTCTAAGGTAAGAGAGAGAACAGAAAAAGAATATTAGTTGAACACAAACAAATTTAATATGAGAGACAAGACGGGCTAATTGTTCCAAGGATACTGACACATTATTGAGTGATCAGACGCTTCGGTTCCTTTGATGTCCGTCATAAAAAGTTTGAAGATCGGCGTCTAATGCCATTATGGACGGACACTTGGTGCCACGTGTGTGCAACTGAGGTTACGTACCACTGAGCAACTTGAAGAATTGAAACAACAACGTCTAATGCCACTTCTCAAATTACATAATTGGACTGATTGATTGATTGATTGATATTTATTCGGTAAAAACAATATACAACAATAATACAACAATTACATAAAAATGATTGAAATTTAAACGTTTAAAAGATATATGAATAGATTTATAAAAAATGCACTTTGTAAAATGATTTTTTTAGAAAATAATATATATGTGTATATCTATCTGTAAAATAGGAAAATACGTATTTACTGTTTTTTTTATAATTTAAACAATTATCACAGCTTTGTTGATAATCACAGTTAGTTCATAAGGAAATGACTAGAGTTACATACGATGAATTGATTTCAATAAAATTTTAAATTTTGGTGACTTCAAACAGATTGTAAATAACTTTCACCACACACACTTGCGGACCATGGGAAAATCCAGTGAGTCGTCATAGTCCAGGCAAACTGGCGATTTTTTCCCTAAACCCAAAACAAATTGCAACAAAAGCTTTTTTTGCATTTTTGTAGAGAACTAATATTCACATATGACATATCAAAAGTAGGATAAAATCGGATAATGCAAAATATATTTTTCTGCATTTTTACAAGCGCCTATTTACGTCTTAAATATACCAATTATTTGTAATGTTTTATATGACATAACATTATTGTTGTGAGTTTTATTTCTCAAACCTATTCTGCCTCTGCCAGAATTGAATCTAGACGCTTAAGATTGACTTGGGCACATTTTCTTGTTGAATGTGAAGCCATCGAGGTCTAAAAATGGTATAAATTACCCCACCCACTTTATTCTGCCTTAAGATCTGAAGTGAATTTTTTAAGGTCAGTAACTGAACTGCAACGAGAAATATATCATACTGATGACTTTGCTTAGCCTATTTATGCTTCAGTTTAGAATACTGATCTCTGAAGGCATGAGAAGCCCGAAACAAAGGCACAAAGAGCAGAATACTACATGCATAATAACATAAACAGTGCAACATACTTATGAATAGTCTTTGTAAATCTCCTCGGCAGGATTTATGAACGGGACCACTGAACATTGCTAAGTACTAAATCTGTAAGCTCTGGGCCTCATTGTTTCAGGGAAGATGATTTTTTTGAAGATTTTCTCATTATAAGTCTATGGGAGCTAATGACCCCTGGGGCGTGGCCAATCTAGGCCGCAGGGGCATGGTTGGCAGGATTTATATACGTGACAACTAAACATTGCTAGATACTAAATATGTAAGCTCTGGGCCTCATGTTATCTTGAAGGTTCTTTAGCGATATAGCTCTTTATAAACAAATGAACCCCTGGGGAGGGGCCAGTTTGGACCCCAGGGGCTTGATTGTCAGGAGTTATGTAGGGGACCACTAAACATTGCTACACACTAAATAAATATATAAGCTCTGGGCCTCATGGCTTCAGAGAAGACAATTTTTTAAGTTTTTCCCGTTATAAGTCTATAAGAGCCAATGATAGATCCCGGGTGGGGGTGCAATTTGGATCCCAGGGGCATGGTTGGCAGGATATATGTACATGACCACTAACAATTGCTAACCATTGCTATATACTAAATATATGAGCTTTGGGCCTCATGGTTTCAGAGAAAAGATTTTTGAAAGATCTCAGCTATAAGCTCTATTTTAACGAATGACCCCTGGGGTGGGGCCAGTTTTGACCCCATGGGCATGGATGGCAGGATTTATGCAGGGGACCACTAAACATTGCTACATACTAAATGTTTAAGATCTGGGCCTCATGGTTTCAGAGAAGATTTTTTTTTAAGTTTTTCCTGGGGCGTGGCCAATTTAGATCTTAGGGGCACGGTTTGCAGGATTTATTTACGTGACCACTAACCATTGCTACATACGAAATGTGTGAGCTCTGGGCCTCATGATTTCAGAGAGGAAAATTTTTGAAGCTATATAGCCCTATATACACAAATGAACCCCTGGGATGGGGCCAGTTTGGACCCCAGGGGCATGGTTCGCAGGGTTTGTGTATATATTTCAGTTCTGGGCCTCATGGTTTCAGAGAAGAAGATTTTTAATTTTTTTATCATTATAAGTCTATGGGAGCTAATGCCAATTTGGACCCCAGAGGCATGTTTGGCAGGATTTATGTACGTGACCACTAACCATTGCTACATACTAAATATGTAAGCTCTGGGCCTCATGGTTTCAGAGTGGAAAATCAGCTATATAGCCCTATATAAACCAATGGGCCCCTATGGTGGGGGCAGTTTGGACCCCAAGGGATGGATTGGCAGGAGTGTTGTAGGGGGCCACTAAACATTGCTACATACTAAATATATAAGCTCTGGGCCTCATGGTTTCAGAGAAGAAGATTTTTTAAGATTTTCTCATTATAAGTCTATGAGAGCTTTATGTTGCTATGGCAACCAGAGTTCCAATCTGATCTGCCCTATAACCTTATGTAGTCAATTCCCCACCCCAACAATGCTACACATAAAATTTGATCAAGTTTGGGCAGACTGTTTAGGAGGAATGTTTATAAGTGTGGAAGACGACGAGGGACTACGGACCAAGGCTATACAATAGTATAATAAGCTCACCTTGACAGGTGAGCTAAAACCTTAAAGAACGTCCCATATTTCAACATGAAATTTCCAATTCCATGACCTTGACCTCAAGGTCACTGAGGGGCAAGGGTGTAGACGTAAGACCATTATCTAGCATAAGTGAAAGTATCAACGTACCTATCAATGGGTTAAAGAGATATGGGTGTTTAAATGACCTATAACACCCAAATGGTGGACAATCCCATGGACGCGAGTGCAAATGCGGAGGCCGACACCGGGGTGACAACTATAGCTCTTCCTGAAGGTCGTTCAGGCGAGCTGAAACAATGACTTCTTTTCAGAGGGGTGGGGAGGTGGCTGTTAGGCGGGAAGGATGTATAATTTGTAAATTTTGAGCCAGCGAAGTAAACATTTTACCATTCGTGAATGCAAAAATGTCATGGAAGTCATCACCTAATATCCCAAAGCATTTTCAAGTTATCTGCATATTTAACCCTCTAGTGGATTATCCTTTCAACACATGAAGTATTTAGCCAGGCAACAAAGTGCAGTCGGTAGCGCGTCTGACTCAAGAGCCAGAGGTCCTGTGTTCGATACCCGGTCCGGCTTCTTACTTCCGTTTCTCCTTCCGCTGATTCAGGAAGGACATTTGTCAGTTACTGGCGAAAGTATGTGCACTTAGTACTGCTTAACCGCATAGGAGGTCTAAGCCGGCCAAAGAATAGTGTTGTAAGGTTAACTGACCATCCCGACATGACCATGGCTGTTTACCGTGGACGTGAAGCAACAAAACAACACTCTCAGATGTCCTGTCATTTGATAAATAGGAGTTACATCAAGCTGTTTTCTTCTATTGTTCTGTCACATTCTTCATTTAAAAACACTAATTCTGTTTACTATCTTCATTACCATCCATATTGTCCATCTGAATAGAGGTTATTGTAAAAGCAAATTTGCACTGGTGGGTGGGGTAAACCAATAGTAATATACTATGTGATCGACCGGTTATGCATAATCAGCAAATTTAATGGTAGCCAAAAGCTAAAGAACAGTATATAACTGTTTTATCAACGACTTCTATGGATTTAACTTGTTTAGAAATGATGTTTAGAAGTGTCTTTCAGACCAAAAGTAGCTGTGCCGTGGTTTAAACCCTATGAAAACAAGACATATGAAAAAAAATCAAGTTTCGCATTCTCCGATTTTGTCCTACTTTTAGTATGTTAGAAATGTAGGTCTTAGGAGCTTATTACTGCAAAGAAACCTTTTGTTGCAATTTGTTTTAGGTTACCCCACAATTTGACTTGACTATCATGGACAATACTGGCTCATCGATGGATCTGGCACCGGAGTGTTACCGTCAGTGAGGCTTCTCCACGAGCCACCCCCATCTCTCGAGGAACAGTGTTCCCAGGGCAGATGGTGGACCACGGGTGTGAATGGTGAAAATCAAAAAATAAATTGAAATGCCAACTAGGGTGAATTTGGAGGCCAAAAACGAAGGGAAAATATGTATGAGCCCTAAAATAAAATGGAGCTTGAAAGATATCTTGACACTTCACAATAGGGATTATCAGTATCGAGAAAAAAGTGCCTTATGCATAAACGGCTGAAAAAGGCTTCAGAATAAAAACAAACTTCGATTAAAAATTTCAATATGGTACATACTGAGGTATTTTATACACATGAGCTCACACAGAAGTCTAATTAGAGTTTGGTTAATACTGCCATTGTTTGCGTACGGCATCATTTTGTAGTGACCGGCAGGGAATTAAGATGAGAAGTCTCAACACCTATAGGGTCATATACTAAATTTTATTTGCGATCATCTATGATATGTATATGCACTAGCCTGCGCACCAGTGCATCCCGATCAATGCCACAGCAGTGACTTTAACAGTCCAAGTGAATGGCGCATGTCACATTGCATAGATGTGCAAGAAACGAGTGGTTCAAGCTCAAGACTAGGTAAGTAGTAACAAGGGCGTAGCTACCTATACGGCAAATACGCAAGTGCGTATTGAAATTTTGTCAAAATTGACAAAATTTCAAAACGCACCTGCATATTTGCATGCTGAAAATTTATAAATTAGACAAAATTTCAATACCAATTACCAAAGTGGCTGAAATACTAGCTTTCCCTTCAAGTAGTAGAGAATAAAACATGGTTGTGCGTATTATGAAATTTCCCCTAGTTACGCCCCTGAGTAAGGTAGGTACTTGTAGGATGATAGGAGTGGTGGCTGGCGGGATTGTGTAATGTCCATTGATGGATGCATGGACGGACGGAAGGACCTTCCAGAGCTACATTGTGGGATGTACCCCAGAGTCGCCCCTATGGGATGCAAAATTCAATAAATCAAAATCACCCCATAAGACACTTTTATCCTCATGAACCAATCCCACATAAGAGCAGGCGGATGGATGGATGGATGGATGGATGGGCAGACGGATGAATGGATGGGTGGGTGGATGAGTGGGAAGGTAGGTAGGTAGGTCCATAGCGGTTAGGAGCCCCGGTAGCTCAGTGGGTTAAGCGCTGGCCTATTGATCTAGCGGACCAGGGTTTGTGCCTCGCTTCAGGCAAGAATCTTTCCTACGATAAACGGGGATCTATTGCACACAGCCTTTCACTATAACCTTACCATCGTCATGATATGACTGAAATACTGTTGAAAAGGACGTAAAATCGCAAGTCAGACATCCATCCATAGTGGTGCCCCCATGGTTGGTCCTACTCCCACAACAAGAACAAGGTCAGGTACTGGATTTTATCCGAAAATCGTACAGCCGGTTCACTTCCGGGGATGGGTTTGGACATGGGACAAAATTGACTGTAACCAAAACAGAAAATACCTCTTCCTTGCATAAATTATACAATTTTCAGTCACATTATAGTCTTATTTATTCGTCAAAGTATCCATAGCGACTGAAGACATCTCATTTAAACAAGTAAGATGAAACTGTAGACACCAGAATCGTTGTGGATTTTGTCACTTAACATATTTTCGGAACGACCTAGTAGTCATATATCATCCTGTTGCGGTACTGTGACAACCCCTGTCCACCCCAGGCGCACACACAATTGATAAGAAAAAGAAATATTGAAATCAGAAACAATACAAAAAAACGTGATATATATATAAGAGCTTAAATCGTCGGATCATAACTGCAAGGCATCAAGACATACATGTATTCATCCACTTTCATGTAGGCAAATCCCCACTTTTAAAGACTACAACAGGTTCACATTTTTCCCTGGGACTGTCATCCATTGGAATGCCCTCCCAGCCCATGTACCAGTCCTTCCCACCTTGGCGCAGTTCAGCAGTTTTATCTTTTAAACTAGGTTGGTTGGTTGGTTGTTACTAAGCCCCAATTGGCCATAGTGATCTCTCAGGTATGTTTCTCTAGGTATTCTTCTTTAGGTAGATTTAACACACTTGTACTCGCGTAGTAGGTGGTGTGCCGAATGTTCTTTTCACGTCTTGAATTTAAGATACACAATACACACTGTTGAGAAACTGGATTAATGACTCCGAAGCCACATTGAGTTCTGTAAAAAACAAGGCCAGCTTACTGCACTATTATGATCCTTCTTTGCATTTACTCAAGTATCCTGTACGATTTTCAACTAGCTCAAGTCCATGGAGTATAATGAGCATTTTTTTGAAAATCAGATTTTGTAGTGAAATTCTTCCTATTCATCAACTAGACATGTTGAAATATATGATCTACAACAGTCATGGTACCTTAAACAATACCAAACCATAATTGTTAATCTATAAACTGTCTGATTTCAGTATCACTCAAGTCCATGCAGAAAAATGAGTGTTTTAAAGGAAAATCAAATACATGCATGCATATCTCCCCTCTAGAAATGTTTGATCAACAGCCAATCTCACCATTCACTATTGATAGTGAGGACAACTGATGATCATTTTTCTGACATATCACTAACATATATTTGACATAGGCTAAGCTCTAAAAATAATTTATAAACATATATGACTACATAGTTATTAGTTAACCCTCCATACACAACACCACAGAGAACAACAGTACAGCTCCTCTCAGCCTTATTTTGACTGGAACAACAGTACTGTTTTATCTTCACTTTAACAGAACAATTTCATCAAACACCAAAGTCATATGGAAGGTCCACTATTTGTAAAATGGTAATTCAAAATCAATTACAATTAAAATGGACTTAGCTTATATTTTGAAACAACACACACACACACACACACACACACACACACGCAAAATTGCATCCCCATACACACTACTTACAGGCATCAAAAAAATTGTAGACATAGGTATACTCAGTGCTCCAGACTTTAAGAGGCAAAAACACAAGCTGTTACCCCCCATTAGAGATGTCTCACCGAGACAGCTCCAATGCAGGGCCACAATAAATACTCTGAAATAGAACAAACAAGAAATACCAACCCTGAACTAGGGCTTCTACGTTTACACGGATAAACGGTAACGGTTCGTGTATATGTGCTAAACGTTTACAAAATTCACACATCGTTTAACCGAACCTGAACACCCGGTAAACCACCAACAAGTTATAATATCTTATACAGTCGTCAGTAGTCAATGTTAATGTACTTGATGGCGTCCTCGGAAACGTCTAATATTAAAATCTTTATTTTCTAACTTCTGTGTACATTACACAAAGCATGACCTGTACACGTTTTGCCAGAAAATTGTTACGTCATAATCGGCAGCTAATTTTATAAGGTACAGATCAAAGGCAAGGTTATGTCTGCCGACAACACGTGTTGTCCAATAGAAAAAAATTAGGACTACCTCGGTACCTGTGATTCACAGGATAAGCTTACGGCAAAAATGAGATAATTGCAGCTTGTAACGTTGACAGTAAGTATCAATTAACAGGATAATTATGTCCGATGTTTTATAAATCTAATCCATGTAATTACGGTGGAAATAATTGCTGCCATCGGAAATTGGTCAATAGTAAATACGTTTTTTTAATACCGTCGCTTACTGTAAACTTCGAGTTGACCCCCCCCCCCCCCCCCCCCCCCCCCCCCCCCCCCGAAAATGAAAGCGCATTATTGGATGACAGTGTGGTAACATAATTATAATAATTATAAGGTATGGGGGGCGTCTCATAGATGTCCGATACTAAGAATAAAATTTCAACGGTAATGGTCGTTTAAACGGAATCGTTTCGTTTTCTAGCGCTCGTGTACTCATTTACAATATTTTGTAAACGTAGAAGCCCTACCCTGAACCATACCCGCTATGCCCTTCTATCTGGAGCTCTGCATACAGTATATACTACAAAACATAAAATATGAAAAAGACACATTACCATAACCTGCATGCCACCACCAACTAGACTGTGAACATAGATTTTACATCCTATACTAACACTATCACATTGTACATGGGCAACTCACACATTTTCTTATATACTTTTGTTTCAGCTAACCCCCTTCAGCACTTGGTTTGCTGGGACCCATCTGACGCCCCCCTTGGGGGTTAAGAGTTTAGACGTAAAGGAAGATAGAAGATCTTTAATTTAACATTTTTATCAGTGAGAAAATGAAATATTGGTAGCAGCAGTCATCTCCATAGTGTTATTCAGCTGTAAACAACAAATGAGAGCAGCTGTATAAATGCACTCACCTGTAAATGAGTCGCAACACGACAAAACCAACAATGTCGTTGTGTGCCCAGTAAAGACTCAGATCAGCCTGGGCAGCCGCCCAGTTTGATCAGACTCGTCATTGAGTGCTCAAACGGTGGCTAAGGGTCTAAGCTACCTTCATGCGGACAGCAAAGACTCTGATCAGACTGGGCGGATGCCCAGGCTGATCTGAGTCTGCGCTGGGCGCTCAACCACATTGTCGGTTTTGTCGTGTCTCTGCTCAAATAATCCTTCACATAATCTGCTCTGTTTGTCTCTCCATTTTGATATCTGTCATCGTGCAGTGTCCAGGGATCAAGCTACAGGGAGACTATGGCTGGAGAAATAGTCTCCCTGCAGGATCAAACTTCTTTCTGTTCTGAGCTGAAGGAGACGTTCACGTGTACATGATGTATTGAATATATAGCCATGAATGAAAGATGGACAGAAATTTTAGCCTAAAATCAGAAAATCTTCTCTTGCCTAAAATCAGAAAAAACTTCTACTTCATTCATGTGCATGTAAATGCATTTTGCTTTACATCTGTGAAAATTTGTATGTTTGCCTGTGAATTTGTTAATATAGTCAGTCTGGGTTTGGTAAAGGTGGGTTTAATAAACACACCTTTACCAAACCCAGACTGACTTTAAATCATATAATTGAACTTTTAAATGTATATGAGCCATTCTCTGTGAAAACCGGGCTTAATGACTTTACGTAATAATTACGTTGTGAATGGATGAAAAACACCAAAATTAATGATTTTTCGGGCCTTTATTTATTTCCATGAAAATACCTTAGGCCTTGAGATACATGTATAACAGAAAGCCTATGAAATCAGATAAAATCCAGTCATAAATATGACATATGTTGCCATGACAACGCTTATTCCACGGTAACCCTAAAGCCTTGAAAACAGATGGTATATCATCACAAAGACCTAGCATTTGAGAAAGGATGTTAAATCATGCAAATTGTCAAGTGTGTGCTATGAAGTAAAGTTGAAAATGAGCAAACACACTTTTTGTCTGAGTTATTTTGTGTAACAAGCACAGAAAGCGCATTCAAACAAACGTAATTACGCTGACGTCAAAACATACTTGCATGACGTTAATAACGTCATATAAAAAAACTGCAACACCTGTGTGCTTCTAAAGTCTGTATCTCAGTAATAAATAATGGTAACCATCTCAAATTTTCAGGAAATGTAAAGAAAAGCTAATACTTTTCAGTGATGCAGTCAGTTAGATTTTTATTTTTATGTCATTAAGCCCAGTTTTCACACAGACTGGCTCATATATATATATATATATATATAAAAAATCAAACTAACGAGATGGAACGTGTGTAAATAATTTAATTTTCCCTATGCATTTCACTGTGAAAATTAAATTATTTACAGACGTTCCATCTCGTTAGTTTGATTTTTTATATACAGAGTTCTTGTTCCGGACATTATTTTTGTATTTTTACCTATATATATATATATAGTGACTTTTGATAGAAACTGACTTTTCAAATCACAGATTAAAAGACATGTCTAGCTCATACTACACCTCCCCATGGGTGAGCAGTGGCAACAAATAAAACTATAACAAATCCACAGGTCCTTAATACCTGATAAATGCCTTGACTGTTTGCACACATCACATATGAGCCGCGACACGACAAAACCAACAAAGTGGCATGTGCACCCAGGGAAGACTCAGATCAGCTTGGGCATCCACCCAGTCTGATCAAAGCCTTCATAGTCAGCATGGAGATGGCTTAGACACTTAGCTATCCTTAAGGCACACAGTGAAGACTGATCCAGACTAGGCAAATGTCCAGGCTGATCGTAGTCTTTGTGTGGCACACATGCCACTTCATTGGTTTTGTCATGTTGCAGATTATATTGGGAAGGAATGCACTGACACATATTGAAGGCTCTAGCTAGACTGCTGTAATTTATAGGCTGGTCTGTATTTTCCCTGTTTGCAAGTACATAAAACAGCTTTGCTTGGTGTGGCCCCCCTTATGGAGTATGGTGTATACTTAAGTTCCATTATCTGGTAGTTTAACCTATATCAGATTGATATTTAGTAATAAAAGCTTACTTTCCACATTTAACAGGCTTTGTATGTTAATATTTTTCTATTTGCTTCCACTACACTAGTTTCTGTTTCCACAGAAAAGGCTGTTTGAATTTTATGTTTGTTTTGCTCAAAATGGCAGTTGAATTTTACACATTTGAGCCGTGACCAAGAAAACCAACAATGTGGTTGTGCGCCCAGCGCAGACTCAGATCAGCCTGGGCATCCGCCCAGTCTGATCAGAGTTTTCGCTGTCCGCATGGAGGTAGCTTAGATCCTTAGCTACCCTTTAAGCACTAAGCATAGAGTCTGACAAGATACAAGATACAAGCTCTTTATTACGAATTTTCGGCCCTCATAGGAGCACATATAGTGGTATAGAATGAGCAACCAAACAAATCAAGGAAAGAATTCCAAATGACAGAATGTGAGCAAAATAAAAGATACAAATTAATAAAGCATATCTCCTAACAGATGATACAAGTATCATATACATGATACAATTAGGAGAAACACATACTAGCCCTAAAGTAGTCTCAGTGATATGATATATTAACTACATTAACAATTTCCCAAAATGAAGATCATTCACTGCCTAGACAAGTCAGTGCAGTGGTACCATCAAGACTTGGCGGATGCCCTGGCTGATCTGAGTCTGCGCAGGGCACACAACCACACTGTTGGTTTTCTTGCATCGCGGCTCATTTCTTTCTTTCTTTCAGTTAATACAGTTTGGCAGTTGCTGAAGATGGATGCTTTCACCTGAAGAATCCAGTGTAGGAAATTAATGCCTTGTCATCAGCCACGCAGTTCTATTAAGTATTGTCTAGTCAGCTGTGTCCGCTGTCTTCAGCGGTGTGCAAAAGCAGCCATAATGAATCTGAAGGATGCTCGTGTACAGCTCACTATGGTTTATATCAGCTACCTGTCTAACATTATTCTCTTGGTAGCCCTTGGCTTGGGGTTATACACCCAGTGGATGTACACAGAAAATGTGGTTATAATTGGAATAGCCCTTTGTGGCTTGCTAGTGTTTGGAATTTCTTGTGCACTACAATACTATTTTGACTACCAGACATTTGGCAAAGCATTGTTGCATATCTGGCTGGGGTGCATTCTTGGAATTATAATCTTTGCCAATCAGGAAGAATATCAATTTGTAACAACACAAGAAGTTATGGATATTCTTCTGCTCACCAGTGCCTTGGTGGGAGCATTCTGGAGCATCTGTGAAAGATGTATGCATCTGACAAAGTTTGAGCCACAGATCTTCTCTGTGACAGAGAGCTTAGAGAGTTTAGGATTGATAATAGCTAGTGTTGTGACAGGCCTTGATGCACTGCCAATATCATTCATTGTTGTAGCTTTTGTTTTGAATTTAGTTGCACTGAGGTTTAAATCTCTTTTAGGACTATTTAGTACTGTTTCTTTCTTAGTTATATCACAATATGTGTTTTTCCCGGTTTTGTCACTGAAAGTGAACATTTATGGATTGACTTGCTTTGTATTTAGACATATTTTTGAACCATTTATAGACCTATATTTCTCTGGACTTTCAACATTAGAAAGGTGGCAGGCTTTTTTCAATCAGTCAAAACTTATAAGACATTTATTAGTTTTAGTGATATTTATTTTAAATTTAGTAACTGCAGTTGAAGTTGGGATATTATCAGCCAATCACAAGGAATGGTTTGTTGTTGTGCCATTGTTCATTGCGTTGGCCATAATCTGGTTGTGCTTTCATGTGATTTATTTTATATCAAGCTGGAAACTCATGTCTAAGATTACTGACTGTAATCAGACACTCAGCAGCATTTCAGATGATAGAAAAAGCATGAACAGAATTATGGCATCGAAAGGAATCCGACATTTCAGTTTGATCTCTCAGCGATTGATGTGTTTAACTCTACTGACTACATGTATGCTGTTTGGTATAGGCTGGGAAACCAAAAATGGCTACAGTATTGGTATGATACTGATGATTGTACCAATAGAATGTATGACCTTGAGCCTGTTTTTAGAGCTGGCAAATAATCTTGGCGGGACATGCATTGGCTATGCCTTGATTGCCCCACACACAGGGCAAAGGTGAGTCAGGTCATTTTTAGTTCGACGGTATCTAAACTTTCTTTGTAGTTATACAAAGATTATTAATCAGGGCATAGTTTTACAAAGATTATTAAGCAGGGCCCATTCAGGCCCCAGTTGTTCAAAGTGTATGAGATGTTATATGTCAAGCATATTGTACCCGAAACACTGCCTTTTTTGCCAAAAATGTGAGCTTTTAAATGGGAAAAGCTTACCAAATTTTTTGGCAAAAATATTAGCGCGCTTTATGTAAACTAGAAGCTAATTACACTGAGCCACTTTAAATACGCACCACTTTTCCGGAGCCCGCATTTTACACCAAAATTGCTGTAATCAAAGATTTTTTATAGAATGTTATTTATTGGCATTTTATCTATTTGATGACAGCTAAAAAAAATTAGAATCACTCATGCGAAACCTTCCAGTTCCTCACAAGTACATTTTGACAAAAACTGCGCGTGCAACCTAAGCGATTACGCTTTTGAAATGCATAATGCAATAGGCATTATCCTCAGTGATCGTTGTGATAGTAAAACACCAAAAACGAATACTTTATTGAAGTCAAACCCTCTTTTACTGCGATTTAATTGAGATACAACGTGACGTTTTGAAGCAGTACTCGGCTTGACGTCATGTTAATGTCAGTTACAATAACGAAACTAGATTTTCTTTGCAAATCGTTTTGTAACAAGTCACTTGTGTGCACAGAAATATCAAAACACTAACTATTCTATCATTTGCACATCCAAGAGCCTTAGGAGTAGTGACGGCATCGCTTACGTCAACGGGATGGCGTTAATGTATCCAAAACAAATTGTATGTAAATTAACGACGAACACATCGTTATTTACTATGAAATTATAAAAGAGGTGTTTTAACAATCGGTTTGCTCAGAAACATTCAAAATTTCTATAGTTTTTAAAAATGTGTGAATAAAAAGAACTTTTTCAAACCTTTGGCATTTGGCAACCAAAAATAGTCGGCTGCTGAAAACATGGTGAAGATAACAAACATATTCCAGTCTTCTGTATCGCCGAAAATGAATCGGCTCTAAACAATGGCATAGCAAAAATTCGACACTGATAATAGTGCAGTGTGGTCTGAATGCAATGCAAAATAACGCAATGCGAATTTGCGTTTTGTGGGTACGGCCCATTCGGATCCGTTCTCTTGACTGTTTCTGGCTCTATCACAACACATTTCTATGGATTGTGCAGACTTAAATGCGCATTTCGCTGAAAGTTTCAGATTAAAATTATCATATTTCTTTTACGAGAAATCTTACATTTTATAAGTGGTGCGGAACTAAAGTGGCTCAGTGTATTCTTCAAACAAATGAGCCCAGAGAATTGTATTCCTTGGTAGTTTAATCTCAATGGGAGCCATGGCATGATGGTGTTATATCCAGAATTACGTTATAATAAATAATGAGTAGCATGATAATTTATAATGGGGCTGCTATATTTCTATTGATTTGGCTTATAAGGACTTCATGTTCAAACAATTTATAGTACCCAGGGTATCTTAAGTAATACAGTACCCCAGAATGAGTAAAGGGAATAGTTTAAGGTTAATTTTCCTTATTTTTCCATATAAACATAATATGTTGTGATCCCTCATTAGAACTGTCTTGCTGAGACGGTTCTAATGTGGGGTCACAACATGTTTTCATGGAGAAATAAGAATAATTGTCATTGAATTATCCCTGTTACCCCTTCTTATCAGGAGCTCTGGTGATCACTGAGATTTTCTTATTTCAGGTCAGGAAGTGGTGCTAAGCTGTTACCAGCTGTCACTGTGCAAGAAATAATTACTAGAGCAACAACCACACTGAATAAGGTATGGATGCTGGCATGTATTTCTAGGCAGATAGTATTAGTGTTGGATCAGTTCAGTTTAAAATTACCATATTAATCCTATTAAATGCCCTTGCTCTAATAAACCCCCCCCCCCCCCCCCACCTTCCCCCCGACTCTTATTAGTGTTGGATCAGTTCAGTTTAAAATTACCATATAAATCCTATTAAATGCCCTTGCTCTAATAACCCCACCCCTGACTCTTTTCCAAAAATAACATTATATTAACTTGCATGAATTCTTGTTTGCTTCTCCGGATGAGGTAGATCATTTAAATTGGGTCTACGCTTAAAGGAAAGAATTTGCTTCTAGAGGAGCAAATTCTTTCCTTTAAGAGTTGACCTCTACTGAGAAGGGAGGCCAAAATAGAGTTGCTTACTCTGAAAATATATGCATTCCCCTTAACACTGTATATTGGCAGTGGGTGATTAACTACACTTTACACGCTGAATTACACTCCCTTTCGAAAAAAGCAACACCCCCAGGGCATTTAATAGGATTAATATGGTAGCTTTCAAATAAATGGATGGTACTGTATCAACATGATAAATGGTGATGAGTATGTGTGGAGATGTATAGCAGGGCAGAACAAATAGGATAACCTGTTACTAGTTGTGATTTTTAAGTGGGACAAGTGCAGAGCTCTAGATGAGGGAGTATTTGATGATAAATAGGGATAATTTTTGTTAAATCTGCATAAAAACATATGTTGTGACCCCTCATCTGAACCGTCTCAACGAGACGGTTCAGATGAGGGGTCACAACATATGGTTTCGATGAAATAAAAGAAATTATCCTTAATTATCATCAAATACGCCCTCTTATCTAGAGCTCTGAAGTGAACAAACTTGGATCAGCTTTGTTTAATGCAAAGTACAAATATATTTGTATAAACTAATATAGTCAATGCCAGATGTAGCTCAGCCTGCAGCATATCTTTGTAGACTGTGCAGTATTTGCTTTTCATTTACCAGTTGTAAAATCTCTGTTTACAGGCTGTTGATATGAATGGGGAAGACAGATGCATTGTACTGATATGAGTCAGCACATATTAGAGGGCTCATTTGTTCAACTTAGGATGTCATAAACAGTCATCGATAAAAGAGACATAACATTTTCAAATAGATTTATGCAAAATCACTGCCAATTTTTGCTGAAAAATGGGAGTTCTGAGCTTTTGCCCTCAAAAAGCTCCTTACATTAATATTTTGTCAGCAAATAATAATAGCATACTTGATTTTATGTATACTAGCAGTGATTTTATTTGGCAAGTTTTACCTCCTGTGATGGAAGTCATTCCCAATCCAAGAATGGCTATATTGTTTTCCAATTTGTGAGGATTTTCCCAAAAAATAAAGAAAAACATCTGAAAAGTTTTCCAATTCTAAAGGAACCAATAGCTTCCCAAAATCTTACATAAAAACACTGACTAGATGACTTGTATAAAGGTAGCTATACTGTATTAAGTGCAACAGGCATGCTTTTCTGTATTTAACTTTTTCAGTGTGGCTTGACCATGGAATTCATGTTTTTGATTTGATTGGTGGAACAAGTCAGCAATTTTCATGTTATAATTCATTTCTTTATCCATAGGTGCAAGAATTCCTGAATTTCAACATGATAGAGAACTACGGCTGTGACTTTTTCTCCAGTGGTCTAGGTCATGACCTTCTACAGCCAAAGGTCAAGAACTTCTTCGAGAGGAAGACAGCAGATGGACCTCGTTATGATACATATATGTTGTATTACACCGGTGATGTTTATGATTCTGGTGATTGGGCACTCTCAGGTAAGGTGGATGAAAGAGAAACAGAGCTGTAAATATGGGCAGCTTATCATGATTATTCTCTTAAATTTTCTTATTTCTCTATAAATCATTCCATAACTTGTAATAGAAAAAAAGATCTGATCTCTTGCTAATGATGGGGTTTCATGATAGCTCTAGGATAATGACCAGCATGTTTGCTTTAATGAGGGGCCTCAAAATATGTTATAATGGCAAAAGAACCACCTAACAAATCCACCTTTACAAGGAGCACTAAAAATGATACCAGTCTAACTGCATACCAGTTGCATACAAACACTGTCCATTTTTTTGCAGGAAAAGCAGGTCAAGTGTATTAGATCTTTTGAAAACTTTAAATTTGATGTAAAATAGATTCAGTATGGTATTTCCAGATTATTATACCCCCGGCATACGAAGTATGTCGAGGGGTATATAGTTTTCATCTTTCCGTCCGTTCGTCCGTCTTTCCGTCCGTCTGTCCGTCCGTTAGTCCGTCCGTGTGTTAGTTAACATTTGCGTTAAAGTTTTGCGTTAAGTTTTTTATTTTGCTTCTGTTAACTGGAACTTGTTCATAGATGCTTACTATTTTAGTAGAGGATGGAAACTGAATAATTTGCATCATCTGGATGCTGCTGCTGGCCTAAGGTCAAGGTCACAGACTTCGAAATTTGTACAATAGCTGTGTTAAAGTTTTGCGTTAAGTTTCTGCTTTTGCTCTGTTTTTCTGAAAGACTTAATTGTAACTTGTTCATATGTGCTTAGTGTTAGTACAGGATATATACATATTAGTTTGCATCATGTGGCTGCTGCTGCTGATGAAAAGTCAAGGTCACAGACTTAGAAATTTGTATACTATTTGCGTTAAAGTTTTGTGTTAAGTTGTATTTTATGCTTAGATTTTTAATATTCTTGAATAGAACCTTTTGCAATTGCTACTAGGTTCACTTCTATGTTGAAAGGAATTAGTTTGCATTATCTGGATGCTGCTGCTGACCGAATGTCAAGGTCACAGACTTGGAACTGTGTATCCTCTTTGCCTTAAAGTTTTATATCAATTCATATTTTGTGCTTGTAGTTCAGATTTACTTCAATGAAACCTTTTATTTAAGAAATAGATCAGCTCTAGCAGTGAATTGTTGAGTAATAATTCACTGTTTGGAGGTCAGTTGTAAAGTAGATCATATCACGAGCGCGGAGCGCGAGTGATATATCTACTTACAACTGACCCACAAACAGTGAATTATTACTCAACAATTCAATGCTAGAACTGAACTATTTCGATTCTAACACTCAAAAACGCTGAAAAACTATTCTTTTCATTCAAACTCTCCCAACCTTCCTGCCAGCGCGTTCATGCTCCCGCCAATATTCTTGACTGTATCTAAGATAAATGTACGTTTTTTTGGCGATTTAAGAAAGAGAAAGAGACGTTACACCGTCTAACGTCTCAAAACGTCACAAAATTACGTCAGTTATTGCAGTGACGTCAGCAATTAGACTCACGCGCTCCGTAACAGTGAATTGTTGCAGAATAAAACACGGCAACTTTCCATTGCTTCTATAGGCGCACTGTGTTAGAATATGCTACTAGGTTTACTTCTAGGTTGAAACTGATTTGTTGACATCATCCGGATGCTGCTGCTGACTTAATGTCAAGGCCACACACATGCAAATTTGTGTTGAAAGTTTGTGTTAAATTTGTATGTTTTTTTGCTTATGCAAATTTTAAATGGAACCTTTTAGCTTCTGTCTATAGGCCTTTCACTGGGTTTATTATAAATTGTCAACCTGTCTGTCTGTTTATTAACTTTTGCTTCAAAGCTTTGTATTAAATGCATTATTAGGGGGTGGCGCTGGCCGGGGGTATACGTGAGCCCCTGCTCACTTGCTCTAGTTCCATAAGAATTTTGAGTTGGTGAAGTAAGATCATATCAAGTACATGTACATTGAATTTGTTCTGATCATTAGATCATTATGCCGTTTTGTCTTTGCAGATAATCAAAATCTGAAGCTAGATACTCTTCTTGAATGGTGGGCAGCAAAAAATGCTGATTCAGGGTCAAGACTTATTCTTGTTGTAGATTCTCAGCATTCATGGAACTGGGCTAAAGCAGTTTCTCAGATCCAAGATGCTTACGTAGCTTTACAAACATGTAAATTTACACGACCTCCCGATCCAGAATTCGGAGAAAAGAAAAATGTTGGGAACTTTACTGACGACTGGGTTCGCTATAACCAAAAAGGAGATGTAGAGCCCAGTTGGTCAGATAAAGAAAGAACAGTTCGAGCAGTGTATAAAGTTTCCAAAATATGGACAGACTTCTCTCTTCATCTTCCAACAAAAGAAGATATAGAAGATCATTGGGATATTAATTTTCCAAAATTTACAAAACCATTAGTTAAAGGTGTGAACATGATTGGTAACAGAAGTGTTTGTTGTTGTTGTGATAGTGTGACTAGGTGCTGTAAGAGGTATAGAATGAAGTGGCTGCCACCAAAGACGTCTGATACAGGTCATGGTTTTAAGCTGGTTAGGTCATGAGTGTTCATATTCAGAGCTGCAAATAACACAATTCCAGGGGCAAAGCTAAGAGTGATAGGCACAATCATGTTTAAGATTCGTTGAGGGAAAACTAGTGGGTATAGCACCTAAGGTTTTTCATAGTGTCATTATTGGCAGTTGGTCCTGAAATCATGTCTATATACAAAATTTCAGCATAGAAATACTCAGGTGCATAACTGCATATTGAAATTTTGTCACTTTGACAAAGTTTGAATACACACTTGTGTATTTGAGTACACGTACCTAGGCTTTTGAACGCTGTATGTGGGGAATATCAGTACGGTATGATGGTTTAGTTATAACTTTTCTTATTTCTCCATAAAAACATATGATAAGCATTGCATGAAAAGAAATCATACAGCTTTTGTGAACGTGAAAGACTCAGGTCAGCCTGTAATCCATGCAATCAGATTGGAATTTTCACTTTTCTCAGGATTCATAGGAGGGATAATGTACAAAATAATTAATTCAGGGAATTCCTTGTGATTAGAAAGTTCTTCTTTAACACTGTAATTATCACTGATAACTGTTAACTTCTGACACCATGTTTCTTTATTTATGTTTGGAAAGACAACAAATGTAAGTCCATTGTTTCCTTCTAATAACTACTCATTATACAGGCTGAGCTAAGTCTTCTGTTTGCACAGGCCAGAAACATCTTTTCAAGTTAAGCCAATCATATGTTAGTACCCTCACCACAATATGTGCTTATACGATGACTAAGCAAAATAATACCTGAACTATAATTTAATAATGCTTGTTACAGAGTTCACGAAAGTCTGCCAGAGTTTACAGGACCGAATCTGGTAAAATGATTAAAATGCACTTGAAAATTCTGAATAATTTTACCAGACCGAATGAATTTTTACCAGACATGTCAGGCGGTCAGACAGGGTTTCGTGAAGACTGTTGTTATTTTTCTAACTCTAAACTGTAGGTTTTTAAAACATCATCATTTATTTGTTTTAAGCATCTCTTCTGACCGTTATAGTGCTGTACAAGAAGAGTTATTGCAGTTAATCAGCTATGACCTTGGCTTTGACATTCCACTTTGCGTTTAAGTTCTGTTTTAAGTATTTTTATGTGATAAACAAGGCACTGTCAGGCAAGCTATTATATATGTTGACAGCTCTTGTTTATGAAATATATTCCATTGGAGCTATACTTGAACAATCTTAAAAATTTAGTGGATTAAACTGCACTCTCAATAAGGTAAAGTTTTAATAAAACTGAAATCATCTGTGTTCAGAATCTGTAGAAACAAGTATTCATAAAATCATAGTTTGTGGTCTCATATTAGAACTGCCATGCCATTGGGTGTTCAAATATTATAAGGAGCCTCATCATGTTTTTATGGAGAAAGAAGAAAAATATCACAGGCTTATCATCAAGATCACTTTTATCCAGTGTTGGTGATAAAAAAAATAAATGAAATAAAAAGTAGCTAGTTGTCAGAGAGAGTGAATTGATCCTCAACATGACAAAACCAACAAAGTGGCATGTGCACCCAGCGAAGATTCAGATCAGCCTGGGAATCTTATCAGTCTTGGCTTTGCGCTTAAAGGGTAGCTTAGACACTAAGCTTCCTCCAGGCGGACAGCAAAGACTCTGATCAGACTGGGTGGATGCCCAGGCTGAACTGAGTCTTTGCAGGGTCAGAGCTCTAGATAAGAGGGGTATTTGATGATAATTTAGGGATAATTTTTCTTATTTCTCATCAAAACCATATGTTGGCACGAGACAGTTCAGATGAGGGGTCACAACCTAGGGTTTTTAGGCAGAGTTAACAAAATTATCCTTAATTATTACCAAACACTCCTGCATTTCTAAAACTATGTTGGTGCATATTCCTTTTCGTTAGTTTTGTCATGTCGTGGCTCAAATATATATACAGTTAATGCAATGGTGTGTGACACCTCGAACTCGTTTTGCATTCCTCTATTCATACACATGTACTTACAGTATTTTCATACAATCATGAGACTGAAAACTTTTATGTACAAGAATCAGCTGGTTTGTTAAGCTTTGTGATTTTATATTTATAGTTATAGTTAATTTGGTGCTCTTATTGCAGCACATCAATTGTAATATGAGATTAGAAAATCAGGGCCCAGTTGTTCAAAGCGTTGTTAGCTTAACCAACTAAACAAGTTGTTAGTCTAAGTCTTCTAGCATATACAAACTCTAGTATGCTTACAATTTTTGACCCGCTTGTACGAAAATAAAGGAAGAGGTATTGCACTACCCCTGGTGTTGGCATTGGCAGTAGCAGCGATGATGCTGGCATTAGCAAAATATTAAAGTTTTATGTTAAAGTTTTTATGTGATGGGCAAGGCACTGTCAGGTGAGCTATCCTGTACGTGGAGAGGTCTTGGTTTAGAAAAAGGTGGCAGTATTTTTTTCGCATACAGTGTGTGAAAATTATAGGTCTGAAAATAAAAGGTCTTCTTAAAGAGGTTGTTAGTTTTGAACAACTGGGTCCAGATCTTTATATTGTGGGAAGAAATTTATAGTCAGCATAAAAATAGTTTTCATTATGCCCCCAACTTCGAAGAAGTTGAGGGTGCATATTGGTTTGGGCCTGACCGTCAGTCCGTCCGTCCGTCCTTCCGTCCATCTGTCCGTACGTAACGCCTCATTTTCTCAAGAACTGTAACTGCTGGGGCTTTGATATTTCATAGGTGCGTAGACTATCAAAAACTGGAGGACGCGTATTTTTTTTCTTGTCAATCAGCCTTGTACTTGCAGAGTTATGCCCCTTTTTCAAAAAAAATAAACGAAAGTTTGTTCCCAAAATCCTGGGAAAACCGTTTGAGCTAGGATGCTCATATTTGGCAAACTGCTAGGAGCTAAGGTGTAGATCACCTGATTAACTTTTGGGCGAATTCCGTCAAAAAATGACTGAATTATGCCCCTTTGTTGAATTTGGCATTTTTCCAACTTTTGAACCGTTTGACCTAGAACCCTAATTTTGGGTATACTACTAGTATTTGATGTGCTGATCATTCTGATGTTGGTTGCGTTATGATGCATCCACTTTTAACAGAGTTATTTCCCTTTTCTCATCTGTATGAAGCATAATAATGGGTGGTCTGTTTCTCAAGAACAGTATTTGCTGGGACCTTGATATTTAAAAGGTGGATAGAGCATGAAAAATAAGCAGACCCATATTTTTTTTCTTTTCCGTCTGCCATGTACTTACAGAATTATGCCCCTTTTTTGAAAAATTACATGAAAGTTTGTTCCCAAAATCCTGGGAATACTGTTTGAGCTAGGATGCTCATATTTGGTATATTGCTAAGGGCTAAGGTGTAGATCACCTGATTAACTTTTGGGCAAATTCTGTCAAAAAATGACTGAATTATGCCCCTTTATTGAATTTGGCATTTTTCCAACTTTTGAACCGTTTGACCTAGAACCCTAATTTTTGGTATACTACTAGTATTTGATGTGCTGATCATTCTGATGTTGGTTGCATTATGATGCATCCACTATTAACAGAGTTATTTCCCTTTTCTCTGTATAAAGCATAATAATGGGTGGTCTGTTTAACAAGAACAGTATTTGCTGGGGCCTTGATATTTAAAAGTTGGATAGAGCATGAAAAATAAGCAGACCCATATTTTTGTTTCTTGTCAGTTGGCCTTGCACTTACAGAGTTATGCCCCTTTTTGAAAAATTAAATGAAAGTTTGTTCCCCAAATCCTGGGAGAACCGTTGGAGCTAAGATGCTCATATTTGGCATACAGCTAGGGGCTATGGTGTAGATCACCTGATTAACTTTTTGGCTGATTTCGTAAATATTTGACTGAATTATGCCCCTTTGTTAACTTTGGCATTGTTCCAACTTTTGAACTGTTTGACCTAGAGACTTGATTTTTGGTATACAGATAGTATTTGATGTGTCGATCATTTTGATGATGGTTACTGTATGTTATATTCATTATTGACAGAGTTATGGCCCTTTTCTTATTTGTGCAAAACATTGTAGGGATGGTCTATTTCTCAAGAACCATAGCTGCTGGAACCTTGATAATTCATAGGTGAATAGACCATAAATAATTAGCAGACCGGTATTTTTTTTTTCTTTTCTGTTGGCCTTGTACTTACAGAGTTATGCCCCTTTTTTGAAAAATTAAATGAAAGTTTGTTCCCAAAATCCTGGGAGAACCATTGGAGTTAGAATGCTCATACTTGGCATACAGCTAGGGGCTATGGTGTAGATCACCTGATTAACATTTTGGCTGATTTCGTAAATATTTGACTGAATTATGCCCCGTTGTTAACTTTGGCATTTTTCCAACTTTTGAACCATTTGACATAGAGACCTGATTTTTGGTATACAGATAGTATTTGATGTGTCAATCATTTTGATGAGGATTATGTTATATTGTATTCATTATTGACAGTTTTGCCCCATTACTTATTTGTATAAAACATTGTAGGGATTTTCTATTTCTCAAGAACCATAGCTGCTGGAGCCTTGATAATTCATAGATGAATAGACTATAAAAAATTAGCAGACCTATATATTTTTAACTTACCTTGTTAGGGTCAGGCATATAGTTGGGGGCATAGTGTTTTACAAACACTTTTTCTAGTTCTTCTTGATGTATAATGGGAAATAGTAGCCAGTTATTGCCCTTGTGCACTATCTAGTAATTACTAGGTCCCACTAAATTGGATTCCTCTGTCATTGTAGCAGTTTTCTCTGTATTACATGCTTATTTTTACCAATGATATCTCTACTTAGTGTAATCAGATCTAAAGAAATATTTTGTAGCATCTAGAAACAACACTCTTGTGTTGAAATTAATTATTGATAATTTGTTTGATTAACACACTAATGATATAAATGGGCAAATAAAACAACACAACTCATTATGCATTCAGGGATAAAAGCAGAGTATTTCAATTAGAAGGACCTCCTAGGAATTTAAGGGAGATAACAGAAAAACTGCTACTATCCCTCATTCTAAAATCAATGTGAACAGTTTGATAAATACCAATGCAGATAAAGGGGCATTTGAAGTTTCTCCATAAAATGAGCCATATCAGGACAAACCCAAACAAAGTGGCATGTGCGCCCAGCAAAGACCCATATCAGCCTGGGTAGTTTAAGCAGAGTCTTTGTTGTGTGCTTGAAGGCTAGGTAAGGGTCTATGCTAGCTTGATGCAGACAGCGAAGACTCTGATCAGACTGGGCAGCTGCCCAGGCTGATCTGATACTTCGCTTGGCGCACATGCCACTTTGTTGGTTTTGTTGTGTCGCAGCTCATATTAAGATGCACTGCCATTTCACCTAAACCGTTCTAATAGATAGTGTAGTATTTGTTTCATTATTAGGGCCCCGTCAGACGAAGTCTGCGGAGGCCCTATAGTAATCACCTTGTCCGTCCGTCTGTCTGTCTGTCCATCCGTCTGTCCATCCGTCCGTCATCATTTTGTGTCCGCTCAATAACTCTGAAACCGTTAGAGATATTTTCACGAGACTTGATACAAATGTAAAGCATCATCAGACGATGTGCAGAGAACAAGAACTATAACTCTGCCTACAATTTTTACTGAATTATGCCCCTTTGAAATTTTGAGTATTGAAATCGCGTCCGCTCCATAACTCTGAAACCGTTAAAGATATTTTCACGAAACTTGGTACAAATGTAAAGCATCATCAGACGATTTGCAGAGAACAAGAATCATAACCCTGCCTACAATTTTTACTGAATTACGCCCCTTTAAAATTATGAGTACAGAAATCGTGTCCGCTCCATAACTCTGAAATCATTAAAGATATTTTCACGAGACTTGGTACAAATGTAAAGAATCATCAGAGGATGTGCAGAGAACAAGAACCATACCTCTGCCTACATTATTTACTGAATTATGCCCCTTTGAAATTTTGAGTGCAGAAATCGTGTCTGCTCTATAACTCTGAAACCGTTAAGGATATTTTCACAAGACTTGGTACAAATGTAAAGCATCATCAGTCAATATGCAGAGAACATGAACCTTAACTCTGCCTACACTATTTAGTGAATTATGCCCCTTTGTAATTTTGAGTACAGAAATCTTGTGCCGTTCATTACTCTGAAACCGTTAGAGATATTTTCACGAGACTTGGTACAAATGTAAAGCATCATCAGATGATATGGGGATAACAAGAACCATAACTCTGCCTACATTATTTACTGAATTATGCCCAATTGTAATTTTGAGTACAGAAATCTTGCCCGCTCTTTAACTCTGAAATGGTTAGAGATATTTTCACAAGACTTGGTACAAATGTAAAGAATCATCAGGTAATGAGCAGGGAACAAGAATCCTAACTCAGTCTACATTTTTTACTGAATTATGCCCCTTTGTAATTTTGAATATAGAAATCAGGTCCGCTCTATAGCTTTAAAACCACCAATGATATTTTCATAAAATTTGTACATAATATAAAGCATAATATATCAGACAATGTGCAGAGAATAAGAACTGTAACTCCATCTACATTTTTTACAGAATTTTTCCCCTTGCTAGTTTACAGTCTAGAAAACGTGTTTGCTCTCTAACTTTAAAACTGTTTAAGATATTTTCACAAAACTTGGTACAAATATAAACATCATCAGACAATGTGCAGAGGAAAAGAACCATCACTACACCTTCCCTTTGTTAATTTAGGTATGGAAATCTTGTCTGCTGTATAACTTTAAAGCCTTTGAAGATATTTTTATAAAACTTGGTACAAATATGAAGCATCATTAGAGGATCTGAAGGTGTGCAGAATGCAAGAATGGTAACATCAGTTTCCTGCCTCACAGAGTTGTTGCCCATGCTTTAATCGATCATAATTGTGTATTTTGCCCATATCTGAATGACACTGCCAGAGGCTTAATTTCAAACAACATATTTAATATGAAGGAACAACATGATAATAGAAGGCTGGTATTGTAATTTCTAGTCGGGCACATACGACTTAAATGTCATCAATAGTTTCATAAAGGCGGGGCCCTTTTAGTTACCATGTTTCTAGTTTATGGTTTGAAAGACAACAAATGTTTCCTACTAATAACTACTTTATTATACAAGAGCAAGTTAATAATACAGAAGCGGGAATATGAATATACAAGGGGAGTTCAATAACATTGTAGAACTCAGGGTTTAACTCACAGACTGGAAGATCGTTTCAACATTATTTTTCAATATAGTCCCCCTTCACTTAAATGCATTTGGCCCACTCTTCTGTTAAGCAGTCTATGCCTTTGAAATAAAAGTCATCTGTTTGGTCCTCAAACCAAGCCTCTGTAGCAGCCTTGAGCTCATCATCGTCCTGAAATCTCGTTCCACGCAAGTTGAACTTCGAATTTCAAAACAGATAATAATCACTTGGGGCCAGGTCTGGACTGTATGGTAGGTGATTTAACTGCTCGAACTTGCACTCACAAATAGCCGCTTGTGCAACTCTGGACTCCACGTTTTGCTGACGATCTTGCATGTTCATGTTTCTGGGTACCCACCTTGCAGATACTGTTGACATGCCTAAATGTTCATGGATTATAGTGTAGACACTTCCATTAGAAATACCACATTCTGAAGCAAGTTCGGCAACTTTGATTTGGCGATATTTTAGCACAAGTATCTCAACACGGTCGACCATCTCCTGGCTGATGACATCAGCAGGGCGACCTGGCCTTGGGTGATCTTCTAAGGAGTCTCGCCCACATTTAAATTCTGCTGACGACTTTGCCACTGTGGAATACTTTGGGCTACTATCAGCATACACATCAGCCATGCCCGGATAGATTTCTTTGGCGTTTGCACCCTCCTTAGTGAGGAACTTTATGACTGCTCTGAACTCAATATTCTGACTTTCCATTTTTGCCTATGGGTATAGGTTTTCAAACAAAAAGTAAGAGCAAAAAATGTATGTGTTGACTGAACGGCTGTTATCATTCAGCTGACAAAGGTTTACACTGCACAAAAATAAAAAAAGAAATCTTGAATTGTATAGAAAAATACCGAGTTCTACGAACTTACTGAAATCCCCTCGTAAATTGCTATAAAAGAGAGCTAAATAGACTAGCTGAAGATACTGAAACAACTCCCTTCTTTTAATATCACAGCAAATAACAAAATAAAAAAAAATCATTAAACTTTAATACTAGTAGTTATGACTGAGGCACTAAGAAAACTCAGCCTCACTGCACTTAAATTTATCAAATCTGGCAAATGATAATGTAACATTGATTGTTATCAACAGCTGTAATTTTAGTTTAATTTATAATCCAAACAAGTGTTTATAAAGTGTCAGATAATAATTTATGATCAAAACAAGTGTTTATAAATTTTCAAAAGTGTCAGATGATAATTTATGATCCAAACAAGTGTTTATAAAGTTTCAAAAGTGTCAGATGATAATTTATGATCCAAACAAGTGTTTATAAAGTTTCAAAAGTGTCAGATGATAATTTATGATCCAAACAAGTGTTTAATAATTTATGATCCAAACAAGTGTTTATAAAGTGTAAGATGATAATTTATGATCCAAACAAGTGTTTATAAAGTGTCATGTAAGCATTGGCTGCTACAGCTACAAGATCCTTATATAAGCTCCATAAATCATTCAGTTTACTATGTACACACAACTGTTTATTTTACTGTTCGACATTGATTCAATGACTCTTGGTTTCTCATGTCTTCCATAGTGCGTTATGTAAACAGGCCAACCAACTAACCAACCAACAGACTTGTCTAGTGCAGATTATATTTTCTGGTCCTTTTGGATCATTGAGTTCATTCCAAGTCATTTGAAAAAAGAGTTCTGCTTAAGCAGGTGCTAGGGGGTGTGGTCAGTGTCGCACATTTTATTACTGGTCGTGAACAGACTCAATTAAACCGAGTCTGCTTTTTTCGTTTCTTTGATGTATTCCTTGCTTCCAAAGGATCCATTTGAGCCTTGACACGACAAAACCAACAATGTGGTTGTGCGACCAGCGCAGACTCAGACTCAGAATAATTCTCCATACAGCTTCATTGAATCCAGTATCATCTAATTCCTGCCATAATACAGTTTGAAAACATTTATGTACATACATGAGAGAATCACCACCCTTTCCATCAGCCCTTTCACAGCGAAAAAGTTCATAATCAGGCATCTTTCACCTCTGCACTTAGCCAAGTCTCTGTAAGACCAAATAATTAATGGCCTATAACTGTCAACAGAATAAAAAAACTCATTGAATTTATTTCTAATGCCTTGAACACTTGAATATAAATAACACGGAAAAGAGTTGAACGCAATATTTAACTGGGAAGTATTTACATGATTTACATTCTTTTCAGCTGCAGATTTAGCCCTCACTGGGTCGACCCCCACCTGGAGGTCATTACCTTTTGAGACCCGCCTAGCTGGAAAGGTCTTTATCTTATCATTGATGAGTGCTACATTCTCGCCATCTACCCTTCTTCTAATCACTTCTGCTATCGTCACTTTCAGTTACTTTCTGTATTTTTGCGTCCTATCTGGTCTGATAAGTACCTTCTTGATATTGTCATCCTCACTTGTGCTTTTTCAAGATTTCATTCTCAACTTCAGCATTAGGAACCGATATTTGCAATGGCCTAGATTTATCCGCCGTGTGCCGTTCATGTCTTATGACATTAGATGGAGTGTGACAATCTTCATCTCATTCAACATATCAGTCATAAATAGAAGATCATGGTGCACCTCTTCTACTTTTGATGCCTCTTCTGGAGCCTCAGGTGCCTTGAAAATGAGACAATTAAATTTCCTTTTCTCAACCTCTTTCTGTTTCAGGAGAACCATTTTCACCTTCTCCTCTATTTTTATCCAGAATTTCCTAGTTGTCTTGGATAAGTTTAAAGTCACTGAAACTCTTCAACAGTAGATCAACCCCTAAACACTGCTTCCACCTCCTTAATGCAGTTATTAGGGCAAAACCAAGAATGGTCCTCTGACACAGAATTTCCTCTTAGACCTGCTCCACCAGACATATTTGGGCAGAGGATGTATAAGCCTTAATTCAGAACCCCAATTTATAGCCTTTCTCTTCTTCTAAAATTGGATATCTTCTTAACTTTCTCTCCTTATTTACACGCCCTGTGCATCCAACTAGAACTGGAAGTTTCTCAACAATGACCATGGAATTTACCCACTGACTTGGCTCGTGAACTCTCTGCATTACGCTCAATAATTTCATACGGTTATGTTAGGCTTTGCATCTGTCTTTAAGCCCAACAGGTATCTTTCACAGCAGATGGACGACAGGTACTGTGCCTGGTTAGAGCCATTTAGAACACTCACCAGGGATCGAACCTAGACCCTTCAAGGCTTGTGAAGTCGTTCAAGACTGAAGCCTTAGTCATAAACTCTGCAGCTGCTTGCTTTCAATGACAGATCTTCTCCAGATCAAACTCAGTGCAAGACTGTAGACCAAATAATGCGTCGATGGAGTGCCAAGAGCGTGAAACTCGACCTGTGTAGTCTGGTTTGTACCTGCATTATGTGCATGCTAATACGGTTGTACTTTTAGAGTGCAGAGGATTGCTGTTATAGGCTGATAGCCTTGTGTTAGAAGATTTGAGTGTATTTTGTACACCAAGATGTTGAAAAGTGTATAATGGTAATATGTTTACCTGACTTCCGGTGTCAGCTTTAAAGGAGAGCTTACATTTCGATGGACCAGTTTCCATTTTTGCAAAAATTTGGCCATTCGTAATCCAAGATTGAAGATTATCAATGAATAAATTGTCATCCACTGAAATGTCAATATTGTTGACATTTCTTGATCCACTCAACTCTTTGAAATGGTTCCGTTTCTGGCAAAAAAGCACTGTAATTGTGCTGCAGGGCACATGCCTTTTACATGTTTTCTATCACTGATCCCACACTATTAATGCCGATCAGTTTATCCCTGTTTCTTCAGGTTACCTTTTATTGGATTTGAGTGTGAGCCCATAGGAATGAGCCCGTGTGGCCCTTTTACGTGCCCTGACTCCAGCCCTGTTGTTTGTCTACGTTGTTTACTGCAGCTGTTGCTGTGCCCATGCTGGCCCCTGTGGTTGAAGTTGATGTCATGGTCTTAAGTTGTTCCTGAGCGTATTTGTTAGTTTGGCATATTTGTATAGCTTTGGCTAACGTCAGGTCAGCTCCTACAGTTATTAACTTTTAAGTATGTCCTGGGAATGTATCCCAAATACCAAACAGTCCCTGATCATATCATTTATGTATGTTTCTTCAAACGAACAGTCCGTAGACAACTTTTTTAGATGGGTAATGAACTGTTCAACTGAATTGTCCCCTTGTACTTCGTTGTTGAATTTGCATCCTGCAAATACCGGGTTTGACTTAGGTTACATGTGATTCTGAAATGCTGTGCAAATTGTTATGTTTTCGAGTTCATGAAAACAGTTAAGATGTATTAATTAAAGTTAAAGCTCAAAGAGAACTCAACACACTGTGTTGTATACATACATCTACTTTGAAGCATCTACCTGGAGCGTTATTTGCTTCTCAGGGTCAAAGAATGCTAAGACAGGACTTTCAGTCAGGACGTCTTTGATTTTCTGGAATGCTGTGTCATGACAGTCATCCCAAATAAATTCTACGTTCAACAAGTCTCTTAAAGGGACGGTTATTGTAGCTAGGTTTGGAGCAAACCGTGTCAAGTATATGACCATTCCCAATATGGTCTCCAATTCAGCTGTCTTTCGGGGCTGACATAAGTTTAATGGCAATCAGTTTCTTGTCATCAATTTTCAAGCCGTTTTGCGTTAGTATGTGACCGAAATAAGGTACCTCCGTTACACCGATCGTGCATTTGTCCGGATTTAGCTTGATGCCGCGTTCACGAGCACGCGACAGTACCTTGTGCAAGTTTTCATCGTGTTCGGCCCTTGTCTTGCCATACACTAGAATGTCGTCGACTATAGCCGTGACACCCGATATTCCTTCGAACGACTCGTCAATCTTGCGTTGAAATTCGTCCTGAGAGCAGTTCAAGCCAAACGTTACGCGGAGATATCGGTACCGACCGAAAGGTGTGTTAAATGTGGTAAGGTACGACGATTTTTCCTCAAGCTTCAAGCTCCAGTAACCACTAGTTGCATCAAGTACAGAAAAGTATGCGGCTCCTGACAAGTGCGACACTACTTCATCGAAAGTGCACATCGGGTAATGCGGTCTGCGGATCGCGCCACTGAGTGCTTTAGGGTCGAGACATCCTCAGGCTTTTAGTTTTGGGTTTCTCTGCAACTACAAACGAGTTTACCCAATCCGTTGGACACGTTACCTTGGCAATTATGCCTTGACTTTCCATTCTCGACAATTCGGACTTAAATCTATCACGTAACGCTACCGGTATTCGTCGAGGCGGGTTTACCACTGGGACTGCGTCGGGCTTTAAATGGAGTTGTATGTCACCGGGGATCAAACCTACTCCCTTAAACAAGTCGGGGAACTTGTGTAGGATGTTTTCCTTGGTGCAAGTCTCCTGCTGTTCTACACTTTGACAAACAGGATTGTCAGCAGAGTATATCAGCTGAATTAAGCTGAGGTCAAGAGAGGTTTTGAGGCTTAGTAAGGGAATCTTACTTGTTTCTACAATGTAAAATTGTGTGTCAACGCTTTTGTTATTATAGCGACAGGTCAGGGTGATAGTACCTTTGACATTCAAGGCATCACCTGTATACGAGGATAATTGACTATCAGGGGGTGCTAGTGGATGCTTAATGTTAAGCTCCTGAAATTTGCTTAATGGAATAGTGTTAGCTTGAGACCCTGTGTCTATCTTAAACCTAAGGGGTGTTTTCTTTGGACCAACATGTACAGTGGCAAAAGCTTGATCATAATGAGAAAAAGATTTATTTACCTTATCAACATAAAAATCCGCTCAATTCTGTTCTTTCTCATATTGTTTATTATTTACTTCATGCACTGTTTTTGATCTACACACACGCTTAAAATGATTGGATTTGCCACACTTCCTGCTAGTTTGTCCTTTTGCTGGACACACTTCACCTTGATTGTGACTGTCATATCCACAATTTCTACATTGGTTTTGATTTTTGTCCATCTTTTGACTGTATTTACTACGATGGTTGATGTGGTGTGTATCCCGTAGCCCCATTTGTTTGCCTTTGTCCCTTTTTGGCGCCCGATCGTTTCGCCCCCCAGTTGTTCTTCTTTCGTACCACATGAATGTCATTTTGATTTGATGACATCTGTTTCATTTGCTCCATATCATACTCATAAGTTTGACTGATTTGAATAGCTTTTTCTAGTGTCAAGTCTTTTCCGACATTGATGAGTTTTTCCCGTATCTTTGAGGAATTGGTTCCAAACACGATTCTGTCCCGTATCATTTCATCGGGTTTGTAAAAACTGCAGTCTCTGGCTTTAAGTCTAAGCCTGGTGAAAAATGAGTCTATTGTCTCACTGCTTTGAACTTCATTGTTAAATTGATATCTAGCAAAGATAGGATTCAGTGTCGGCTGAACGTGTTTTTTAGCTCACCTGGCCCGAAGGGCCATAGTGAGCAATTGTCATACCGATGCGTGCGTCGTGCGTCCGTGCGTCGTCCGTCAACACCTAAAAACAAATATTCAAACATCTTCTTCTGTAAAACTACTGGTCCCATGGTTCTCAAATTTCACATGGAGCATGACCTGACATCAGGGTCTCAGAATTGTAAAATTGGGTCAGGTTGAAAATCCAAGATGGCCGCCGTTACTAAAAATAGCAAAAACAACAAAATAAACTTCTTCTCCAGAACCACTGAGTATATTTGTCTGAATTTTGGCATGGAACATCAGTGAAACCTTGATATTCAAAATTGTAAAAATGAAAAAAATCTGTAGCGGAGTTTTGTCACAGTGACCTACTTTCTGTTTACGTGTGTAATTTTGCTCAAATGCCAATGTCAAAAAATGACCTATTTAAACAACTTCAAACAACTTCTTCTCTAAAACCACTGAGCCCATGGATCTCAAATTTCACATGGAGCATTCCCAGACTGCAGGGTTTTAAAATTGTAAAATTGGGTCAGGTCAAGAATCCAAGATGGCTGCCGTTACTAAAAATAGCAAAAACATTAAAATTTACTTCTTCTCCAGAACCATTTGGTATATTTGGTTGAAAGTTTGCATGGAACATAAGTGGGACTTTGGTATTAAATTTTGTAAAAATAAAAAAAATATATAGCGGAATTAGGTCACAGTGACCTACTTAGCGTTAACAAGGCCGATTTTGCTCAAATGTCAATATCTAAAGAAAATGCAGCCAATTCTGACCAGATTTGGTCAGAATTGGTTCTTGAATGGAATTATTTCAATTTTGTGCCAGTTGACTATCCAAGATGGCCACCATGGGGGCCGTTACTAAAAATAGCACAAACATAAAAATGACAATTACTCAAGAACCCTTGAATGGAATTGGACCAATTTTGTGTCAGAATGTTCCTTGCATGAAGCCGTTTCGATTAATTGCAATTTGGCATCCCAAGATGGCCGCCATCTGGTGTTACTAAAAATAGCACAAACATAAAAATGACAATTACTCAAGAACCCTTGAATGGAATTGGACCAATTTTGTGTCAGAATGTTCCTTGCATGAAGTCGTTTTGATAAATTGCAATTTGGCATTCCAAGATGGCCGCCATCTGCCATTACTAAAAATAGCACAAAACATGAAAATGACAATATCTCAGTAACCGCTGAATGGATTTTGACGAAATTTGTGTCAAAATGATTCTTGCATTGAGATGTTTCAAAAATATCTAACTGTAGACCATTCATATTGGCCTCTGTTACTAAAAATAGAAAAATGTAAAAATTAGAAAATCTCAATGGAGTTGGATTAATTTTGTGTCAGAATGATCCTTTCATTAAGCTTTTTCGATTTTTTTGCATTTTGGCATTCCAAGATGGCCGCCATTTGCTGTTACTAAAAATAGAACAAAACATGAAAATGACAATATCTCAGTAACCGCTGAATGGATTTTGTCGAAATTTGTGTCAAAATGATTCTTGCATTGAGATGTTTCAAAAATATCTAACTGTAAGACCAGTCATATTGGCCTCTGTTACTAAAAATAGAAAAAGGTGAAAATCAGAAAATCTCCATGGAATTGGACCAAATTTGTGTCAAAATGGTCCTTGCATGAAGGCTTTTCGATTTTTTTGCATTTTAGCAATCCAAGATGGCCGCCATCTGCCGTTACTAAAAATAGCACAAAACATGAAACTGGCAATATCTTAGTAACCCCTGAATGGATTTTGATGAAATTTGTGGCAAAATGATTCTTGCATTGAGGTGTTTCAAAAGTAAATATATAAAGACCAGGCAAGTTGGCCTCTGTTACTAAAAGTAGCAAAATGTGAAAATGAAAAATTCTCAGTGGAATTGGACCAATTTTGTATCAGAATGGTTCCGTTGCACAATAGCCAGGTGAGCGATATCAGGCCCATTTGGGCCTCTTGTTTATACGCCCGTTTTGAAAAAACGGACGTATTATGTCATGGCGCTGTCCATCCGTCCGTCCGTAAACATTCTTGTGCGCGCCATAACTCAGTAACCATTTGGGATATCTTCATGAAATTTGGTAGGCATATGTATTAGGTTGGGGGAACGTGTCGCTTACAAGAATGGTTGCTCCCCCATCCTTAGTTTCCAAGTTATGCCCCTTTGATTAATTTTTTCCCTGCAAGTCTTGTGCGCGCCATAACTAGATAACCGTTTGGGATATCTTCATGAAACTTCATAGCAATGTGTATGAAGTCCCAACGGTGTGTTGCGTTCAACAATGGCTGCTCTCCCTTTCTTCGTTTTAGAGTTAATCCCTTTCATTTGTTCTTATACGCTTATCTTGTACAATATAATGTCAGGGGAAATAGGTAGAACAAAAAATGGTATATCTAGTATATTTAGGTTATCTCCCTTGTACCACTTTGACAAGCAACTTATACAACAGTATTTGATGAGTTAAATATTAAATAATGTTGCAGTCATTATACCCCCGCTTTGAAAAAGTGGGGGGTGGGGATATACAGGTTTACATCTGTCCGTCCTTCCGTCCGTCCGTCTGTCCTTCCATCCCCTTTTAATCAAATTTTTCATCAAAGATTTCTTCACAACCATACCAGCTAGACTGGTCATATTTGGCATACAGGTTGATGACGACATGTTGTACTGTGGGATTGAGAACCAGCCTTCTCCTGCTTATTCTTCCCTGTATTTGTGCGATTTTCTTTCTTTCCATACTTTGAATAATGAAATTTTCGTCAAAGATTTCTCCACAACCATGCAAGCTAGAGCAGTCATATTTGGTATGCCTGTTGATGACGACATGTTGTATCGTGGGATTGAGAACCAGCCTTCTCCTGCTTATGCTTCCCTGTATTTGTCTGATTTTTAGCTCACCTGGCCCGAAGGGCCATAGTGAGCTATTGTCATACCAAAGCGTGCGTCGTGCGTCCGTGCGTCGTCCGTCAACACTTGAAAACAAATATTCAAACATCTTCTTCTGTAAAACTACTGTACCCATGGTTCTCAAATTTCACATGCTCCAGGGTCTCAGAATTGTAAAATTGGGTCAGGTTGAATATCCAAGATGGCCGCCGTTACTAAAAATAGCAAAAATAACAAAATCATCTTCTTCTCCAGAACCACTAGGTATATTTGTCTGAATTTTTGCATGAAACATCAGTGGAACATTGGTATTCAGAATTGTAAAAATGAAAAAATTCTGTAGTGTAGTTTTGTCGCAGTGACCTACTTTCTGTTTACGAGGGTAATTTTGTTCAAATGCCAATGTCGAAAAACAACTTATTTAACCAACTTCAAACAACTTCTTCTCTAAAACCACTCAACCCATGGGTCTCAAATTTCACATGGAGCATGACCAGACTGCAGGGTTTCAAATTTGTAAAAGTGGGTCAGGTTGAGAATCCAAGATGGCCGCCATTTCTAAAAATAGCAAAAACAACAAAATCAACATCTCCACTAGAACCATTGGGTATATTTGGTTGAAAGTTTGCATGGAACATAAGTGGGACCTTGCAATTAAATTTTATAAAATTCAAAAAAATCTATAGCTGAATTAGGTCACAGTGACCTACTTAGCGTTTACAAGACCAAATTCGCTCAAATGTCAATATCTCCAGAAAACACAAATGGATTCTGATAAGGTTTGGTCAGAAATGGTCCTTGAATAGAATTATTTCAAATTTGTGCCAACTGACTATTCAAGATGGCCACCAGGGGGGCTGTTACTAAAAATAGCAAAAACATAAAAATGACAATTTCTCAAGAACCCTTGAATGGAATTTGACTTATTTTGTTTCAGAATGTTCCTTGCATGAAGACGTTTTGATTAATTGCGATTTGGCAATCCAAGATGGCCGCCATCTGCCGTTACTAAAAATAGCACAAAACATGAAAATGACAATATCTCAGTAACCACTGAATGGATTTTGACGACATTTGTGGCAAAATGATTCTTGCATTGAGGCGTTTCAAACGTAACTAAATATAGACCAGTCACGTTTGCCTATGTTTCTAAAAATAGCAAAATGTGAAAATTCGAAAATGTCAATAGAATTGGACAAATTTTGTGTCAGAATGGTCCTTTCATGAAGCCTTTGCGATTTCTTGCATTTTGGCATTCCAAGATGGCCGCCATTTGCTGTTACTAAAAATAGCACAAAACATGAAACTGAGAATATCTCCGTAACCCCTGAATGGATTTTGACGAAATTTGTGGCAAAATGATTCTTGCATTGAGATGTTTCAAGCATAACTTAATATAGACCAGTCATGTTGGCCTCTGTTACTAAGAATAGCAAAATGTGAAAATCAGAAAATCTCAATGGAATTGGACTAATTTTGTGTCAGAATGGTCCGTTCATAAAGCCTTTGCGATTTCTTGCATTTTGGCAATCTTAGATGGCTGCCACTAAAAATAGCACAAAACATGAAAATGACAATATTTCAGTAACCCCTGAATGGATTTTGACAAAATTTGTGGCAAAATGATTCTGGCATTGAGATGTTTAAAAAATTAATAAATATAGATCCGCCAAATTGGTCTCTTTTACTTAAAATAGAAAATTGTGAAAACTGAAAAATTACAATGGAACTGGACCAGTTTATGTCAGAATGGTCTTAGCATGAAGGCTTTTGATTTTTTGCATTTTGGCATTCCAAGATGGCCTCCATCTGCCATTTCTAAAAATAGCGCAAAACATGAAATGGCAATATCTCAGTGACCACTGAATAGATTTTGATGAAATTTATGGCAAAATGATTCTTGCAAATCTCAAAGTAATTGGACCAATTTTGTGTCCGAATGGTCCGTGGTAAAATAGCCAGGTGAGCGATATCAGGCCCATTTGGGCCTCTTGTCTTTCTTTCCCTACTTGGAATAATGAAATTTTTTGTCAAAGATTTCTCCACAACCAAGCAAGCTAGACTGGTCATATTTGGTATACAGGTTGATGACAATATGTTGTATTATGGGATTGAGAACCAGCCCTCTCCTGCTTATTCTTCCCTGTATTTGTCCGATATTCTTTCTTTCCATACTTTGAATAATGAAATTTTTCGTCAAAGATTTCTCCACAACCTTGCAAGCTAGAGTAGTCATATTTGGTATGCAGTTAATGATTACTTACTGTATCATGGGATTGAGAACCAGCCTTCTCCTCTTTTTCTTCCCTGTATTTGTCCGATTTTTTTTCTCTCTTCACTTGGAATAATGAAATTTTTTGTAACAGTTTTCACAGCAACCATTCATATTCGGTATACATGGTAACAATGATTTCTCTCTCTCTCTCTCCCTCTATGCTTTTTGTTACGAAAATAACACCATTTGATTTAAGCAGTTAAGCGGGGGTATAGTCGGATTCGCCAACAGTTCTAGTTAATTATAGACTGGTTGCCTCTGTCTGCCTGTCTATCCTTTTGTTAACAATCTTGTTCATTCTGTAACTCCTTTAGGACATTGAAACGGGCGTATTATGCGCCTCTTGCGAAGCCCTTGTTTGAACCTGGAGTAAAATGTTTCCAACTTTTTCGCATCACCCTCACTTATGTCCGTCCATGAGTGGCGAATGTCCCTTCCTTTGTCTCCTACCCAGAGCAACAGGTAAGAAACATGTTCTTCTTCCGTTTTAGACTTCAACGGTCCTGAAAATATTAAGTCCACGTGTCGGCGAAATTTTTCCCATTGTTCAGGCAAGTTTGTGTCATCCCAGCGCATTGCTGGAGGAGTAATTCCTGATAATTCCATAATGTCAATTAGATTTCACTTCTACACACCATGTTTTGTTTTCGAGTTCATGAGAACAGTTAAGATGTATTAATTAAAGCTCAAAGAGAACTCAACACACTGTGTTGTATACATACATCTACTTTATTTAAGATCTATTGCCCACGTGAAGTGACCTGGCAGGGCGGGGCTATCGATTTGGCTCAATACATTATGAAATAGGTAAAGCAACATTTTCGTAACCAGTCGGAAAGATATTCGTAAGTATTCGTTAATCATCGCGCATGAATTATAACTGTTAGCTATATCTCACAAATGTGTAAAGACTCGATGGTGTAGTTGACTTCTGCTAGACGTGTTAACCTTTTTTTTTGTATCTTATAAGGGTCCAAGGTTCGAATATACCTAAAATGATGATGATTTTCCTATTCTTTCTTTTTTAAGTTTTCAGGTAACAAATGATGCCAGACAGAAACTTCCGTTTGTTTTGATTACTCCATATACTTCATGCTCATAATAAAAAGGAAAATCTTCAGAGATTTTCAAAATCTTCAGAGATTTTGTTTGTCTGATTATGCCCAGAATTATGTACGAGGGCATTTAGTAGATTATGGTATTTTGTGCATGAGAAAAGTGATGTGCGTGCACGAGCAAACGATGAGTGAATAATATTTTCTGATTTAGTATTGAATTTTCAGTTTCAGGGTGTCTACCAATGCAGAAATGTTGAACTCTGATCCTTTGAATTATCTCGAGCGAAAGAAATTACTGGAAATGCCTTTTCTCCTAAAAGGAAATGATTAAAACAAATAAATATGTAAAGAAAATAAAGTTTAAATATAAAAAAATGAGAGAAAAAAGATTATTCTCATCCTAGATTTGAACCCTAGAGAGCAGTACTGAGTGTCTTTGCAATCCGACTACTGATACACTACACCACGACACTCTGTACAAGATGTGGTTAAAATACTGTTATTACTTATGACAAGAAAGGCGAGGATTAACGAAGTCTTACGGATATTTTTTCGATTGCTGGCGAAAATAGGAATTACCTGTTTGACAATAAACTGATCCATAACGCTAGCTCCGCCCTGCCAGGTCACTTCACGAGGGCAATACCTGAACTTCTTAAATGATTCAAGCAGACTGACACTGTTCCAGTCCCTACTAGGAGTTGGAACACCTGATAACTCCAATTTGTTTTAGATTATATACAAAATAATTAATCCAGGGGAATCCTTGTGTTTAGAAAATTCTTCTTTAACAATGTATTCATCACTGATAATTGTTAACTTCTGACACCATGTTTCGTTATTTATGTTTGGAAAGACAACAAATGTAAGTCCATTGTTTCCTTCTTATATCTACTTTATTAGACAAGAGCAAGTTGATATTACTTAAGCTGGAATATGAATAATTTATTATACAAGAGCAAGTTAATAATACAGAGGCTGGGATATGTGAACGAATCCACATGGCAGTAGTGCGTGGCTAAATGTATTATTGCTGTAAGAGAGAGCTAAATAGACTAACTGCAGAAACTGAAACAGCATATTTATGTGGCGAAATAAGAAAACATATTTATAAGCTCTGAACTGCAATATCTGTGGCTGATGAATTTGTATTACAGTGAGATTTGGTAAAATTAATTGAAATTATCACAAAAATTTCTTCCAAACAAATCGAATTGGGGTTTTGGTGCATTTATGCAAAGCACAAATATGTACATTTGTTTGCAGTCCATGTGTTTAGTTTCATTTCAAAATGATTGTTTGAAAAGATACCGTATGGTATGTGCAAACAGATAAAACCCAGATCAGGCTGCTCATCCTTGCAGACGGCCCAGAGTTGGAAATCTAAATTTTGAGAAGTCAAGTAGGCATTTTGTGCCACATTATGTGATTTCCAACACTGTAGCAATTTTGTCAAAACGGCCAAAATAGAACGCTTCACTATAATTAAAGTATAAGCACTTTCCACCCCCCCCCCCCCCCCCACCCCCGTGACCCAGCATTTCCTTCATGCAGCAGACTTATGCGATGCAAGTACGTACTATATATAAGAGTGGGAAGCTGGGTCACGTGGGGGGGAGGGGAGGGGGGACGATACTCAGTAAGTCAAAGAAGAAGAATGGTCAACAGTAGCACTGTGATCTTCAAGGATTATATTGTGTACCATGACCTTGAACTGAGGTCAAGGTCACATACATATAGTCAAAACTGTCCATTGTTGTCTGTTATGTAAGTAATGTAAGTAACAAAAGGGTGAAATGTATACAATAAATCATTATCTCAACTATCAGTTTGAGGATAACTTACAATTTATCTCAACAATGACGTCAACGTATGTTTAATGTACTTTACATAAACCACAAACAGTTGAAAATTCATTTGTCATGCAAGTTACATGTCATAGTCATAAATGCAAAGCAGAAGTCAGTGATCCGTATAACTTTTTAATTATGGGGAAAATTCACGCCTTAAGCATAGAAGTCCTTTGGATTTAAGGCTGTCTTTTATTAGTCCACTTCGAAACTAATTAAATAGAGGATCTTACATGAGTGCTCATGTATTATTGAATTTATTAAACGAGTTTGGGGAAAAGATAAGATGCGAGGCTTTGCCGAGCATCTTATCGGTTTTCCCCAACGAGTTTAATAAATACAGGAGCACGGATGCAAGATTCATCATATGACACTAAAATCGCATTTTATCAGCATAGTTTGCACTAAACCGTCACGATTTCGCCATTAGAAAACGCGACGTTTTTTGAAATGGACGTCAACGTATAACGTTACGACGTAATTATGCTCCCCGAAGGGTGAGCATGTAGTTGCCGCTTTGTCCGTCCGTCTGTCCGTCCGTCCATCCGTCCGTCCGTCCGTCACACTTTTGTCCGGAGCATATCTCTGAAAGTATAAGAGGGAACTAAATGAAACTTCACACATTGATAGAGGTCAGCAAGGGGAAGAGCAGTGCACAAGAACTGTAACCCTGTCACAAGTATTTACGAAGTTAGCTCCCTTTCCAGTTTTTTCAATATTTTCCTTGTCCAGAGCATATCTCTGAAAGTATAAGGGGGAACTAAATGAAACTTCACACATTGATAGAGGACAATGAGAAGAATTGCAGTGTACAAGAACCGTAACCCTATCACAAGTATTTACGAAGTTAGCTCCCTTTCCATTTTTTTCGTCCGTCCGTCCGTCACACTTTTGTCCGGAGCATATCTCTGAAAGTATAAGGGGGAACTAAATGAAACTTCACACATTGATAGAGGTCAACAAGGGGAAGAGCAGTGCACAAGAACCGTAACCCTGTCACAAGTATTTACGAAGTTAGCTCCCTTTCCAGTTTTTTTCAATATTTTGCTTGTCCAGAGCATATCTCTGAAAGTATAAGGGGGGACTAAATGAAACTTCACACATCGATAGAGGACAATGAGAAGAATTGCAGTGCACAAGAACCGTTACCCTGTCACAAGTATTTACGAAGCTAGCTCCCTTTCCATTTTTTTCAATATTTTGCATGTTTCCGGAGCATATCTCTGAAAGTATAAGGGGGAACTAAATGAAACTTCACACGTTTATAGAGGACAATTAGAGAAAGTGCAGTGCACAAGAACTGTAACCCTATCACAAGTATTTACGAAGTTAGCTCCCTTTCCATTTTTTTCAATATTAAGCTTGTCTGGTGCATATCTCCAAAAGTATTAAAGGGAACTTAATGAAACTTCATACATTGAAAGAGGGTAATAAGAGAAAATGCAGAGCACAAGAACCATAACCCTGTCTTCAGTATTTGTAAAGTTAGCTCCCTTCCTATTTTTTTAGTAATTTGCATGTCCAGAGCATATCTATGAAAGGATAAAAGGGAACTTAGTGAAACTTCACACACTAATAGAGGGCAATGAATAAAAGTGCAGAACACAAGAACCATGACTCTGTCATAAGTATTTACACAGTTAGCTCCCTTCTTAATTTGTGGTTTATTGTGCTTGTATAGAGCATATCTTAGGAAGTATTGAAGGAAACTGAATATAATTTCACACATTGATAGAGGGTAATGAAAGGAAGTGCAGAGCTTAAGAACTATAACCCTACCTTTAGTAATTACGGAGTTAGCTTCCTTCCTAATTTTTTCAGTTATTTAGCTTGTCCGGAGTATATCTCTGTACATATTTAAGAGAACATGAATGAAACTTCACATATTGATAACAGAGGGCAATGACAAGAAGTGCAGAGCAGAAGAACCATAACTGTATCCCAAGTTATTTTGGAGTTACTTCCCTTCTTATTTTTTCTCAGTTGTATGTATGTCTAGAGCATTGCTCTAAAAGTATTGAAAAGATTTTTTTTTCCATTTTAAATTGCATTTAATTTACACAGAAAATCACTCCTTCAACAGGATACCCATTCTCCTATTCCAAGCCTTCGGGGAGCATCCATCGGTTCCACCGATTTTCTTGTTTGCATATTTAATCCACTAGTGTATTATCGTTTTTAATGCATGGCTTTATTACACTCTTAGATGCGACGTCATATGATAAATGCTCATTCGCCATTTATTCTTTTGATATAACACTGTCCACTATACAGTACCATGCCTTTCTTTGAACACCAGACTTGTGTAGTAACGGGATCACAACTGTATGTGAAAATATGTGTAAGGCTCAAATATTAGGGTTGTAGCAAAATGTTAGGTTTGTATCACATTTCATAGAGGCGCAGAGTTGTTGAGTATTTAAAGTTACTTCTGGGATAATTACATTAGTTCTTCATAAAAAACGTGGTGACCCATCTTTAGTACTGTCCTGCTGAGAAGGTTGTAATGAGGGGTCACAACTTAGGATTTATGGACAAATAACAGATATGAGCCGTGACTCGAGAAAACCAACAAAGTGGCATGTGTGCCCAGCAAAGACTCAGCCTGTGCATCTGCCCATTCTAATCAGTCTATGTTGTGTGCTTAAAGTTTAGCTAGGGGTCTAAGCTACTTCCATGCGGACAGCCAAGACTCTGATCAGACTGGGCAGATGCCCAGGCTGATCTGAGTTTGTGCTTGGCGCACAACCACTTTGTTTGTTTTCTCGTGTCACGGCTCATATCATTCCAGAATTATAATCAGATACTCAACTTATCTGGGTCTCTGTAATAAATTCTTAGGCAGCAAAGGTACATCCCTGTACCTGTTCATAGTTGTTGCTTGTGGGTCTTTAAGACAAATGATCAAATGTTCCATATTTACATGTAAACTATATTTGTTTGTAAAAACTTACTATTTATATTGTAGCTTTGGCAATTTTTTATTGTTGTTGTTTTTTATTATTATTATTATTTTCGTTTTGATAATATGAGTTGTATTTGTAAATATAAAGGCAATTGTTTGTGGATGTAATGGTAACTCATTTAAGCATAATATTTTGTTTGTCATATGTGTCTCCATAAGGAAAAGCACACATGGGTGTAATGTAAGTAGCAAAGGCTTAGATCAGCCTCTGCATTCCCACAGGCAGTATATTTTCAGTGGTTATATATAGGGCTGGGATGTGTACCCAGCTACTCGATTTCGGGTCGGGTAGACCAATTACCCAGGTACATATTTACGACCTGTAACCCGAATGCTTATCATTTTGTGATGTTTAAATATTCTATTTTAGTAGAATTTCAAGCAATAGACCAAAGTTTAGTGTGACTATCTTGTATAAATTGAAATTATATTTTATCAAACCAGATTTGCATACTACAACAGGGAGATATCTGCATTTTGGTATATTTCTCTTGGACATGGGTGCAGATGACAAATTTCTCATTATTTTGATCTAAATATGTATTTTCTAACTGTGAACTTGATCAAAATGCTATGGTTACGGGTACCCGCGGGTAATAGGTACTTGGGTACCGGGGTACAAAATCTACATTGCAGAACAATAAATTTCCTTGACAGACTGAGTCTTTAGGCTTCTAGAATCTTGTTCAGTAATTTTTCTGAATATCTAAACGACCAATTTAGTGACAAAACTGTTACAGCAAACATTACAGAGCATAATTAAGTTGCTCCTGAAGGAGTAGTCTGATCAGAGCCTATACTCTTTGCCATTTTACCTTGTATTTTGTGGGAGAATTGCCAGACAGAAAAATTTAGGCGTGTGTAGTAAGGGATTTTTGTGTCAGCTTTCAGATCCAGAAGAGTGCTGATGCGATATCATGTGCATTTCTAGTATCAATTTTCTATATCAGTATAGACTCCAGGCATTTTAGTTGGCCAATATATTTTAAGGGTGAAGATCCAGAAGAGCTTGCATGCATGTGCTCTGGTCAGTATGACCAATATTCACCTACACAGCAAATATGCTGAGGTAATGTAGGAGATAGAAGGCTGATATGGAGTGTCACTTATTAAGAACCCAGGTAGCAAGTCGACAGTACAATTCTCACATACAGAATTGATTTGCACCACATGAAAAGGGACATTACGGCTGGTGCAAAACAGGGACGACTCGGATCAGGCTTGTCACTTTTTAGCTCGCCTGAACGAAGTTCAGGAAGAACTTTTGTACTACCCCCGGCGTTGGCGTCGGCGTTGGCGTCAGCGTTAGCAGCGGCGTCGGCGTTAGCAAAATGTTAAAGTTTTACGTTAAAGTTTTTTATGTGATGGGCAATGCGCTGTCAAGTGAGCTATCCTGGCCCTGTGACAGGTCTTGTTAAATACACTCCCAGTCTAGATTAACAATATGGCACCACTAGAACACCAAACTATCAGTCTAGTTTAACGATATGCCACACTACTAGAACGTCCCTGCAAATTCTAAAATTATGTTTAGTTGTTTCCATTCTCATAACGATGTTCTTCAGGAGGCTCAGCGGAACGAATCAATAATTGCTCCTCCTGCCCTGAAAATAGGTTTAGAATTAGCAGGGGCAAACTCATATTGTGGCATTTGTAGAAATGGGGCTGGCTTCTTGCATTACATTCACTGCAGAAACTGCTAATAGTGCATTTTAAAGTAAAAGAGTAAATTTATTGGCAGGGGCAAACTTGTATTGTTGCATTTGTAGAAATTGGACTGGCCTCTCTGGTTACATTCACTGCAGAAACTGCAAACGGTGCATTTTAGAGTAAGGTAGTACATTTATTTATACATGTTCTGTACAAATAAGAATTTTATTTATTGGCTTTTGTACTTAGAGGCAAGCAAATATGTGATCTCTTCACAAAAACATATATTAACATACAATGTTTTTCATTCCACTAATGTTAAGAATTCATGAGTTTATTAGCCGAAACTACGTAGTCTGGCCCATGTTCCTACTTCTGTATGTATTCTCTGCTCTTGAAGGAACTTTTTTAGATTTTAATTGCTTATATCATTTGCATTTATTTGTTCACCTTTAAATAACATGTTGGTCAGAATTAAAAGGTATGAAACAGGTTACGTTTTTTTTGCCTCAGTTCTTTTAAATGCCTGATTGCTTTAATTTTTAATTTCTTGATCTGAGCTTCTAGATTTTCCGGAAAGAAAGAGGAAATAACGTTAGGTTACTGTTACAAAATCAGAGCTATCCCAAGATCACAAAACTATATTTTCAAATATCAATGAAAGTCATTATGATATAGACAGTCGAGGAGAAAAATTAATTACCGTATTCGACACTTTTAGCGCACTGGGTGCTTAACATTTTCAAAATGACATTAAATACTTGGTTTAAACAATATTTCATTTACTACAAACTACATGGTTACAAAAAACGGTACAATATACAATATGGTACAGGATTTGACGGTAAGCGAAACGCTTTTATGAAAGTCATCTCCTGGGTTACAAAAAAAAACGGTATATTAAATACTTGCAGTAGACTTCTTCCTAATAAGCGAACATTTCAAAGAATTATCATATACAGAAAGGAACAGAATTTAATGTTTAAAACATCAGAGAAAAGCTGCTTATAGTCATGTAGGATGGAGAAGCATTGTAAGTGACAACTGAAAGATTTGATAGTGTTTTCAGCACTTGTGGGCAGGCGGTCAAGGGGATAAACCGGTAAAAATGTGCGCTAATATTCATGTCCCTCAGAAATTCACATGATATGCGCTTATTGGGGCATGTGCGCTAATAGAGTCAATTACGGTATCTGAATCTCTGAAAGTGTCATATACTGACACAAACAAGAAACGCCCGCTTTACAATTGTGTCTCTGAATTCCAAATCCACACAGAAATTTCATTCAAATGTTTTGTTTCAATAACGTTGATTATTCAGCAGTGGTGTGCATTGAACGGAAATCCGTTAACTAAACCTCGGCGACAATGACAAAGTCGCAAGCGCCAGTATCCAAATTTCGAAAGTCACAAAATCAGTATCTCGTGTGTTCTTCCAGTTTTAACAATCACAGCTCATCCTAGCATCACTAAGCAGACACGCTACTGAGATTTTATGGGTGCTGAATGCATTCTGAATTGTCACAACCACTGGCATAAATCTATCACGTAAAGTGACGTCACAAAACGTCTATCATGACAGTGCGTAGATACACGCAAACATTATCTTGTTGGTCCATCAGTTTGGAAGTCAGTGGCATAGGACTACTTCAGAATTCATTTCTAGCCATCAACAGCATTGAAATCAGTATCAATCAGCATTACAAAAATTTGGTTACAAAATTACTCGATTACTTTTCTGTAAGAGGTGGGGTAATAAAACGGGGGTTTAGTACACCGGTGTTTCATATTTCAGCCTTAATTTTTAATTTCTGATGCATGTTGTCATTATTGTACACAAGTATAATCAATTGAAATAAAAACGGTGTCAAAATGATGAACGGTTATGGAAATACGGAAGTTCTAAAATCGTTATTTGTTTAATTAAAAGGGAGATAATTTCATAAATCGAAGACTTTGGGCTGCTTTCTTGTTCATTTACTAAGCGGCTTTTGTCTTTAAAAGTTGATTTTTAGTTTGTCGATGTTTCTAATCCTTGTTTTACGCAAAACATTTCAGGTTTTGATGAATAAAATGTTGCTGAGAATGAAAAATGGTGTTTTGACATTAGGTTCGATAAATCTGTGGCTATGGAGAAAAATCAAAATGGTTGAAACTTTATGTGTGCCAGACGCTCGGGACATATTTTGTTTTATTTTTTATGGCTACAACTTTACTGGTTTAAAAGATACAGAACCTTAGAAAACGGACGTTTCTTTTTTGTGTCCGTATATATAGCTGAAAGAGATAGTGTGAATAATATTGAAAGCTTGTTACTCTGGCTTGGTCTTAGCACCACCATCGGTGTCAACATTAGAATTGACGTCCACGTCCAGAGGTATTGCTGGAACAGCACATGTATATAAAACACCACCAAATTGTGCTAAAAATAGTCATAAGGCCAATAATTACTTCATTTGAGGGTGCTCCGAAGAAATAAGCGGAGGGACACTAAGAAGACAGAACAGAACAGAACAGGGTTAGTCCTGGGGCAGCTTTTGTTTCCTATGAGCATAGTTGCAAAAAAAAAAAAAAAAATTGAGAAACATTTTTTGTTGTTGAAATTATGGCATCAGACCACTTTTACAGACCCTTCTCCGAATTTCCTACATTAAGGGAAGTGGCTTGTCACGATGGTCATCATTCTTCACTACATGGTAGAAGATTCTGTATTAAGACTATATGAGCCGCGACACGACAAAAGTACACATTATAATTGAGCCGCGACAGGACAAAACCAACAATGTGGTTGTGCGCCCAGCGCAGACTCAGATCAGCCTGGGCATCCGCCAAGTTTGATCAGACTCTTCGTTCAGTGCTCAAACGGTAGCTAAGGGTCTAAGCTACCTCCATGCTGACAGTGATGGTTCTGATCAGACTGGGCGGATGCCCAGGCTGATCTGAGTATGCGCTGGGCGCACAACCAACCACATTGTTGGTTTTGTCCTGTTGCGGCTCAATTGTAATGTGTACTTTTGATTTTGAAAGAAACTCGGATTGGGAAAAAAAGGATTGTGGACTGCAAGAGCTTCAAAATAACTAAGAAAAACACTGGATTTTATATTTGTTTAATTACTTGAAAACTACATATGGTTTGATTTCTTGAAATCAAGAAATGAAGATTTGAAGGCACAATAAATGACAAATGGTAGACAAGTGTAGACGTAAATACATATAACACTAAACGGACAAAGCCTTTCCATAAACTGGACGTTGCGTCAGTCTCAGAAGAAAACTTTCTGTCATCAATGTAGATTCTTGATTATCTTAACTGTTTAATGTCTAAAAATCTTAATTTTAGTTAAGAATACACGTCTTTTGTAAAAATCTTTGATTCAAAACAGAATGAAAGAAAATTAATTAATCTCTGTTATTAAAACAATATAAATCCGAGCAAGCATTTTTTTTTCCTTTTTCCATTTTTAAATTTAAACATCTTAAAAAAGTTAACATAATATTCCATTGTCTTTGAACTAGTTTGGTTTATGATATTTTGACATCACAGAGACACAGCAGACCCACCGTGTGGGGTGAGGGAGGTCCTGTACCCCTGACAGCCACATTGCCTGGCGAGTATCATAGCACTCGACGGACTGGAGGACACGGTCAGCTGTAGAGGACATTCCTCCTACGATATATATTCTGTCACCTGGAAGAGAAGTGAAAATAAGTGAGCATTATTGGCTTCAAATTGACACATAGCATTCACTTCCGTCTAACAAGTTTTTTAAGTGCAGTGTACGAGACCATCTCAAAATTTCTATCAGATGCTATAGTTTAAATTTCATTTAGTGCATATAATGGTTCCGTTTTTTTCTGGCATCAGGCTCATGTTAGTTTTATCTGTGACAACTGTTTTCTGTTTAACGCTTGAGTCCAACAGTGAGACGGAGCACAGGCGCTTGTAGTTTAGACCGTGAAACACTTCAAAATGTAAAAAATCGGAAAGATCTAATGTCGTTTATTGTACTGTGTTGTATTGGACACTTTGGATGACGGGGTTTACAAATGTTTCTAAGCTAGAACTTCAAGCTCCTGTGGACGGAGTAAAACCGTTTTGCTCCGACGTATCACAGGTTGGTTTAGGCGGCTGCAAAGCAGACACTGGGTTTGCATCAAAAATGCGGATGAGGCTGAAGATGCAAAGTTTGTTTAACCTTATTTAATCTTACTACTGACTCCATGAATGCAGTTTCTCTTTGATAGCACGTCTCCTAACACATATGTGTTACGGTTTGTCATTACAGGTTTCATGCCACATGTTCTTTCGATGTCTTCGGTGGGTTATGCTTTTTTGCTTGTGGTCTTTCAGTTTAAATTTTGCTCGTGACCTGGAAATTGAGAATCAGCATAAACCTTAAACGGACCTAAATTGCTGTTGTTCTGGGTCACTATATTTTGGTCCCAAGGGGTCAAAATGGATAAATTCTTACCTGCCACAGTGACACCCGCACTGTGTCTTGGAATAATCATATCTGTTCTGTGACACCACATGTCATGCTCTTCTATATATTCGTCTACCGCTGCCAAACTGAGCAACACCGTGTTCTTGGTGTCGTAGGAACGAGTGGCGCCACCACACAGGAACAGACGATCTTTAACATTGACCAGAGATGCGTGACACCGTGGAAAACGAAGACTGTTCATAGGAGACCAGCTGCAATTATTAAACATAAAACAATAATGTGTTGTTATAAAGTTATCCAGTCAGATTTGCCATGAAACGCAAAAATGGATGCCTACTGCCGCCTGAAAAGCAAAGGTTTATCAAGCTAGTTGCTGTTCGCATACACCATGTATGTTCAATCAGGACTGGACACATAAAAAACGAAATACCTAGCAAGACTGCACAGATTCTCGTAACGGTTTGAGTCTCCAGTACTGAAACATAGTGTTTTTATTTCAGTTTCCTTTGGGATCACTTAGCCCATGTTTGTATCTTTGAAACTCGAAGACCACATATGCCGGCGCTAGTGGGGTTCTATGCAAATGACCCTGCTCAATAAAACTGAGTTTCAAATTTCCGCGTTTTTATAATGTGTGCTTTGTTTCCAAGTTCTAACAACAGATTTTTTGTTGGTCACAGGCATGGTAGCTAAGCCATTTTGCTTGATGAAGCTTGTGTAAGTTACAACTTTATATACTGAACAAAAATAAAAACTTGACGGTTTTTATTTCTCAATTCCGGCCAACCTAGCAAATTTGTAATGTATATATGGATCTTTTCGAGTTGGACAGGCATCTGATTACTTAAATTATGAAAAATTATTGGTAAATGTTTGTCCTGTCCGGAGTTATCTAACTTATTCCTATTTTATTAATTCGGAAAAGAACTTTAAGTTGCGCATGCGCAGAAGAAAGTTCTTTCGTACGCAATAAACAGTAGTTCCAGTATGCATAGAAAACACTTTAAACGCTTATGGTAATTGTAACCACAACCTGAAAATAACGTTTAAAGTTTCAAAACTTTCAGATTACCTCCCTTTGAATTAAACATATAGAGATTTATGAAATGCGGTATCTTCTATACCAGTGCGTCTTTTTCGTTATTTTCTTCGTGATTAGTTTGCTTGTCTTGCAAACTTAATGTGTTTATTACTAAATTTATTTGAAAGCCATTTCTAAAACTGCCATAAAGACTCAAATGTGTCATGGGAATTCCATTGAAACTGAATTTCTGACTTCATAATGGCGTGGACTGAGTTTTTTCGTCTGGTCCTTACGGCCTCCTAGTCGACCGTGCATCGGCATAATTTTAGCTTATGAGTCCATACAGCTTGGATTTAATAACGGCAAAGCGTTGCCAACAGATTTTTTCATTTAAAGGTAGGTTCCTGAACTAAGGATACCAATTCTGTTCACAAAATAATTTTGTCTTTATCTGTGTAGTATTTGATACTTTTATTTTTTTTAATTTGTTGCTACTGAGAAAACCGTTGGATTTTGTTGAAAAATGTTTTTCTCTGGTTTACTTTCTTTGGTTTAAACAGTGCCTTGGAATTCCAGTTCTAAAAATAATTTTGTCATATGTCTATACGTGCGTAATTTCAAGGGTCATCTCCAAAAGGTCAATTTTTCTCTTGTTGTGAATTCTCCTAGAGGCCCTGGCATGGTGAATCGGTTAATACTAGCCCAAAATGCAATGCAGCGCGGTGTCAACTGTGTTATCTATTTTTAGCATGAACTAAAAATAGCGCTAACTGGTGTGCGAAGCAGAGTTAGGGAATCCCTCACGAAACGACTTATCAAATACTTCTGGCTTTACACTTTTGAGTGAAACTTATTTAATTCCTTAATATAAGTGCTTTCCAATAATTTAGAAAAAAAAATCATGAAAGTTATGATGCTTTCCATACTTCAGGTACCAACCTTTAAGCAGACTTAGACGATTTTAAATTTGGTATTTTTTTTGGTTTTGAGCATAGAAAACAGAAAAGTACCCTTGTGGCGTTTACAATAGCCTCAATTTGCTGTATCTATGGAATCTTGAAATTTGTGTGATTATGTGTGATTATGATATGACAGGTTAATTACATTTTCTTAAACTAAAAGAATTTTTATGGCTCACTATTTCCCGACTACCTTATGAAAAATAGCGACTGTCAAGTTTTTATTTTTGCTAAGTATATATACACCAAGACTGTGCAGTGGTTATGCAGCATTCATTTCGAACTGAGATATTGGGCCCTTGAACTTTCTTGTAACTGAAACACATGTATAGCACATGTTTGGTCAACATTTTTGTTGCTAGCTCACATTGACCGACCTGTCATGTCCCCAACACTGTTGTCAGAATACTCATCCTACTATACTCTGACACCGGGTTTGTCAGTCATTGCTTCATATATGCCACCATGCCAAAGGAAGCACTTGGAAAGGAATCGCTCATGTTGTGCGTCCTCAGTAACTGATCATGGAAGCATATCAAAAGGACTGAAAAGCATCCCTTTCCCGAAACTATCAGTGCACCCGCTAAATTTTCAAACATGCGGAGAGTACAAAATATCTTTTAACTCGGCAGCATCTTGCATTGTAGACTATATTCGCAGCCATGGACAAGAAAAAAAAACGGGATTTAAATCTATTAAGAAGGCTCGTGTTGATGAACATTTAATTTGAGTTTAGAAAACGCCAACTTAACCCTTAAAGCGCCAAAAAGCAGAAGACAAAATTTACGTCGGCAGAATTTCAAAAAATGTCTCGTTCAAGTGATATCATATTGAGAATTCGAACACTAGAGGGCAAAAAGTGTAGATCCAGATGAGGTGGCTCATTCAGATGAGGTGGCTCATTATGAGCCACCTCATCTGGATCTACACCGTTTTGCCTATTCAACAATTTTAATTTTTGGCGCTTTAAGGGTTAAGCACAAAATATTTCGCAACGAGCAATGTCTACACTGATAAGGGTGGTATAACCACTAGCTAAAACTTGTGGATTTTCTTCTTGTACAGGTGGATTAACCATGGTATAACTATAATAACTTTTAGAAACTTTTTTTACCTTATAAACTTACCTGTTTTTCTTTGGATCAAATACCTCAACAGAGTTTAAAATTTGCAAATTAGTCGGAACATCGATATTCTCGGCAAGACCGCCTACGGCAAAAATTTTAGAGCCAAGGATATTGGCTGAAGCTGCTGCACGTGCATTAGCCAGAGGCGCAACGAAATACCAGTTGTCCGTCTTTGGGTTATAACACTCCACGGATCCAAGTGTACTGAAAGTATATAAAAATGATAGATAAGTTATTGCTAGTGACAGACATTAAATAGGTTCTGACAAACCAAGTCTGCTGATAGAACTAATAAGCAATGTTATTTTCGCAAATTTCGATGAAAGGAAATATTCCCGAAATTTTAAATTTCCATTGGATTTTTACATTGATAAAAGCCACAACTATTTTGTGACAGTTGTATTGCTGCGATAATGGTGAAGTTCGCGAAAAATAAAACTCGCAAATTTTTCCCAGTTAACAATTCTGTAAAAGTTTGAACCTCTGTCATGAAATAGAATTATTGAGCCGCGACACGAGAAAACCAACAATGTGGTTGTGCGCCCAGCGCAGACTCATATCAGCCTAGGCATCCGCCCAGTCTGATCAGAGTCTTCGCTGTCCGCATGGAGGTAGCTTAGACCCTTAGCTACCATTTAAGCGCTTAGGAAGGAACTGATGCTGCAAAGCGTTGAGGAACAAATCAGAATTCATGATTAACTGTGTTATGGCAGTTGGAAAAAAAAGACACGTACTTGCTATGTAATCCGTTTCCACCAATGGCATAGATCATTCCCAAGAGACAACAGGCAGAATGGTTCATTCTAGCTACGGCCATATCACTAACTCTCTTCCATTCTTTAGTAGACAAGTCCAGGACATAAGTACTTGTAGTTGGCACAGGCATGTCGCCCGCTTTACGAGGGTCACTCCCGCCTGAAGGTTGTAATGTGTTCAGTAATCGTTCATTATTCAACATCTCTCATTGAGAGAATTCTGTTTTCAATATCAAGTTATTTTGTAAAGTTCCGAAAGAAAAGAACATAATTTTATCATATGACGTTGCATCTGAGAGTGTAATAAAGCCATGCATTAAAAACGATAATCAGCTAGTGGATTAATATGCAAATTACGTTCTATGCATATGCATTGGCGTCCCTAAGAACGTCGCGTTTTCTAAAGGCGAAATCGTGACGTTTTAGTGCAAAATTTGCTAATAAAATGCAAATTAAGTGTCATATGATAAACAGAATCTTGCATTCGTGCTCCTGTATTATTGAATTTATTAAACTCGTTGGGGGATAAGATAAGATGCTCGGCAAAGCCTCGCATCTTATCTTTTCCCAACTCGTTTAATAAATTCAATAATATATGAGCACTCATGTAAGATCCTCTGTATAACATAGTAGATCTAGTATGAGTTAATTAATAGTGCAAGAAAGTATTCAGATAAAGATAAACCCAGCAATCGGTTTTGAACTGTAACATCTGTCAAGAAAGAGCTCTGTAATGTATTTTGATTTTTCCTTCCAAAACAGCATTATCCGGATACATCACAATAGTATTGAAGCCATGTATATAAAGTCAACTCTACATATCTCAATGTCGGCACATTTCCTAGTTTTAATCTCATTTCAACTCATTTTATCCCAAACTACTGATACCTCCAAGTAAATTTTTGGTCACAGATAATTTACTTAGAAATATCAGTTGTATGAGATAAAATGAGTTGAAATGAAAATGAAACTAGGAAATGTGTCCAAATTGTATTCTTAGATATAAGAGGGTACTTTGAGATAACACTGTTCGATATATCTAGAGTTAACTGTAACTATTTGCCCTTTAATAAAATCAAACCAGGTGATTTAGCTTCGAGTAATGTTCATACAAAGTGGCATCCTTTACAATCATTTTTATGGTTAGTATACATTACCAAATAGGATATGTAATTAAACAAATCAAGTCAAAGTCTATATCCTGTATACACCACTCATTTTAAGGGTTTTCTACGATCAAAAAAAGTCTTACCAATTAGATATAATAAATTGCCAAGTACAGCAACAGCATGACGGATCCGGGGCTCTGGCAGACGACAAAAATGGACCCATTGGTTATCTTCCAAGTCATAACGCTCCACAAACTTCTCTGAAAAATATCAGCAAATAGATTAAATGTTGTTTTTTCTTCAACATCGAGACTAGGTCAACACATTCAAACGTCTGCAAACTTTGTTTGGTGTCAACTGTCCACAGTACATAAAAAAGTGGAAATTCCAGTTAATCAACAGATATGTTTTCTATCAAAATATAGGTTGGTATTTTGCCATACTGCCTTTCAGCTCTAATTTAAATCCAAGAAATGCTTACTATGTCACCAAAATATCGAAAGAACATACGGAGATGCACATTTCATCGACAAATCTGATCATATCAAGTATGCTTTCTCTGTGGGCAGATTCAATCTTTTCAATATTCATTCACACAGAGAAAGCATACTTGATATGACTCTAAAACAACACCAGGGGCCGTATTCATAAAGCCACTTAAGTCGTTGCTATGCTGTTGCTAAGGCTAAATATCTATAAAGGAGATTCCCTAAAACTATGAAATTTGGTTTGGAGGAACAGTCTTTTTAAGACTGTTCCTCCAGAGCAAATTTCATAGTTGTAGGGAATCTCCTTCAAAGAAATTTAGCCATAGCAACAGCATAGCAACCACTTAAGTGGCTTTATGAATACGGCCCCAGTTATGCTTACCACCATCCGTCTGGAATCCACCTATCACCAATATGTCTACAGCTTTCGGTACGACCTTCGCCTGAGTTTGAAGTTCTGCTGGAAGCATCACGGGCTTTCCGTGCTTTGCCGATGACGCCACTGTTGTCGGAGAATATCTCGGAGAATATGGCTGGTCTGCTGTCGAGGTTAATCTAAGAATGGGTTCTGGTAGAAAATTATCTGTAATGTTGGAAGGACCTGGTTGCGGCGTTGACTGCAAAAACGATACATTAAATATAATATGTACACAGTCTTTGTACCTAAACGGCAATGACAAACGAGAACACTTCAATTTTGCCTCCCATCTCAGTTGTGGTCAGTAGAGTAGAGTATCCAAATGGGAAAAGTGCAACTTTTGACGCATTTTTTTTTGAAAGGGCTTTGTTCCTAAAATAGGAAACGGGAAATAAAACTTGTCCGCATTAGAGAAAAACAGTGAACTAATGCATGGCGTTATATCATTTCACCGCGCAAAATAAGACATGACATTGAAGCAGCGTCTGTTCAAATATCTGATGAGATAGTGAATGTTGAGTCCAAGTAAAATGAAGGTGTAGAAGGGATTTAGATGGTTTCTTCGGTCCCTAATGGCAAATATAGATGAGTCCATAAATACCGTCAAGCTTTGCCAGTCATCATAGAGGGGCTGTAAAACTTTTTTCTGTTAATGGCACAAGGGCTATTTTTTTGTTCGTGGAATAAAGGACTATTATTGAATTTTCTATTTTAACTATTTTCTTTTTGATGTTTTACAGGCTTATTTTTGACGTACAAATTCTGTGTGAGCAGTAAAAGTTCCATTGCTTCTGGGGTGCGTAGGTAATGCCTTTCGATCAGATTTCGGGTTTTCATCGAATTAGCATAGTTGAAAAAAAACAACTGATTATTTAATAAGCAAGATTAACCTGTTCTACATTAATAATCTTCTTAGGTAAAAGTTCTCGCAATATTGCGTATATGAAAGCATGGGATATAAATAATTTTTGGCAAAAAAAACAAACAAAAAACATATATGTTTTAGTTTATGGCATATATGCAAAAAGAAAATATATATGTTTTATGGCATATAGGCCTATATATTTTTCTATTTATGGTATATAGAGATTGTTATCACCCATCGGAGGGCCCTATCTTATTCTGCGGTTGCCAAGTTCGTTTACACGAGCTTGGCAACCGCAGAATATGTTTTCTGATGTCGTCAGCGCACTGGCAACGGCAAAATACGATGTTTATCGGTGTTGAGCGGAATTTACCGAATTGCCAAAGCTTACCTCTGTAAACTTTGCCATGTAGCAATTTCTTGGTGGCAATTTTGGAAACTGGAACGGATCAGCACGGCTAATTTGGCGCCCTGTAACAAGCCTATTGACGAAACATAGAAGTAACAGTGTAAGAGAGAGAGAGAGAGAGACAGACAGACAGACAGACAAAGAGTTCAAAGAAAAATAAGAAACTGAAGACAATTAAGGGAAAAGGTTACTGTTTTATCGTTGCAATAGTCAGATGAGCCTCTTCTTAGAGTTCCAGTATTTTTCTGCATGGAAGAAAAACATACTTTTAAAATATAATTCCTGTGTTAAAATATGATTCCGATATTAAAATGGAGAAACACTCTTAAATGATGGACAGAATTTTACATGATTAAAAAATCTTACTTCCTCCAATGAACTTAAATTTGACTCCATCAGGTGTTAGAATCAAATATTCACCCCAATGAACCGATGCTGGTACCTTTGTATATTGACAAATTTGTCAGTTAGTTTTCTCTTAATTTACTCCCCATTGAAGCCTCGCTGGTACCTTTATAAATTGAGAAATTCGTTAATTTTCTCCCATTGAAAACTTGCTGGTACCTTTTATAAATTGACAAAATTTGTCAATTTATAAAGTTTCCAGCGAGGCTTCAACGAGGAGAAATGTAATAGTATGAATTTTAACATTTAAGACTGTAATCAGTGTAGCTTTTATGATGTCTTAATGAAGACGTGTAAAATGTCTCGTAAAATACAAAAACATCTAGATATCTTACCAGCTGGCCTTAAGAATTGCTTCTCTAAATTTATCGTATTTTTTAATCAGACTAGTGGTCTCTGCACATGTGAACAACTCATTCTGGGTCATATACTGGAATCTAATCAAATTTATTATCCTCATGGCGAATTTTATTCTCTCCTCTATGTCGTGGGCTATCCACCGCACTACCATCTGAAAAACTTCGTATTCTGTTTGTACAAAGAGGTCATCTGAGGCCAGCATCTGACAAAATGTGTCGATATCCATTTCAAGGAAGCCAGGCAATTTGGTTATGTCGATGAAATTCTGGGTACATCTAAAAACAAAGATTATCCATCATCAGTTCCACATTAGTAAACTGACCTGGCTTTTTGCTACGGCAAAGAACGATCTTGAAAGGTTTCTGAAACACTGCCATCATAGAAATAAACAAGAGGCCCACGGGCCACAAAGCTCACCAGATTTCTAGCTCAAAATTGCTATCAAATTTGTATAGACTTAAACTTGCTGTAACATTTGTACAGGCTAATATAAAATATATAACTACAAAGGCTCAGTCTGACAGTCTGTTGAGTTGATAACAAAATATATGACTATTTTTCATATTTTGATTGCAGTAAATGCCATTTTTTTAATTTTCCCCATCGTAAGTCTATGCATCTCTTATTTTGCTGAAGCAACCAAACGAAAGAGCTGATTTTCATTTAAACTAGACAATCACTAAAGGTGACGAATGCCCCCGCCATATGCCTCACTAGATGAGTTATGTGTTAAAACATATTTGTGTGAAGTTACATCAAAATCTGTCAATAAATAAAGGTGCTAGAGGGATGACTGAGTTTTTCTTAAAAATAGCAACTGTGACCTTGACCTTGGACCTGGGGTGCTGAAGCGGCAATTTATTCAAGATATTGTTATACTTAACATTTACGTGAAGTTACATCAAAATCGATCTATAAATGAAATCGCTGGAGCAATGCTCTAGTTTTTCTGAAAATAGCAACTGTGACCTTGACCTTCATCCTACCAAACTGAAACGCAAAGTTGTTTGAGGTACTGTCATCCCCAATAAAATTGTTGGGTAATACCAAAATCGGTTAATAAATGAGGCCGCTAGAGCGATTATAAAAGGTGAGATTGTATTTAAGCTATGGAAATATGGTCAAAATATGTATGTTATTCAAGGGGACATAATTCTGCAATAAAGACCTGACTGAAAGTTCTGTTTCCTTTATGCACATGTTCAATCCATGTCTGAACTGTGTTGCAAGTTTCAAATCCCTACATCAAATACTATTGGAGGAGTTGCAGAGACAAGAACAGTACCACAAAGTGTGAAATATGGTCAAAATATGCATGTCATTCAAGGGGATGTAATTCTGCCATAATGACCTGGATCAAAGTTCTGTTTCCTTTATGCACATGTTCAATGCATGTCTGAACTGTGTTGCAAGTTTCAACTCCCTATATCAAATACTGTAGGAGGAGTTGCGGAGACAAGAACAGTACTCAAATGTGAAATATGGTCATAATATGTATATTATTCAAGGGGACATAATTCTGCAATAAAGACCTGAATCAAAGTTATGTTTCCTTTATGCACATGGTTCAATGCATGTCTGAACTGTGTTGCAAGTTTCAACTCCCTGCATCGAATACTGTAGGAGGAGTTGCGGAGACAAGAACAGTACTACAAAGTGTGACGGACGTACGTATGTACGTACGGACGGACAAGGGCAAAACTATATGCCCCTCCCCACTTCGTGGCGGGGGCATAAAAAACACACACAAATTTTCAATTCCCCAGCCCAAGGATACTAAAGATGAAATCGGAGCCCTATCGGCCTAGTGGCTTCAGAAGAGATAATTTTTAGGTATTTTTTCCCCCTTTTTTCCTTTATGACTTCCATGACAACCAATAAAAAGTGCAGTGGGCCAAAAACATATAGCTGATAGAAGACTTCTCAAGGAACATTTCTATAAAAGTTTGTCAACATATCTGCAATGGCTTGGCAGTAAATGCCATTTTTCAATTTTCCCCATTGTAAGTCAATGCAACTCTAAGATGCCATAGCAACCAAACTAAAGAGCCGATTTTTATAAAGAACATAAACTTACAATCCCCCAGCTTTATGATACTACAGATGAAATCTGGGCCTTATCGGGCCAGTGGCTTTTGAGGAGATTTTTTTGAAAGTATTTTTTTCCATTTTTTTTTTTTTTTTGCATTTTGGTTTCCATGGCAACCCATAAAAGGAACAGTGGGCCAAAATCCATATAGCTGATAGAAGACTTCTCAAGGAACATTTCTATAAAAAAGTTTGTCAACATATCTGACTTGGCCTGAGCCCTATCGGCCTAGTGGCTTCAGAAGAGATATTTTTAGGTATTTTTCCCCCCTTTTTAGCTTCCATGACAACCAATAAAAGGAGCAGTGGGCCAAAATGCATATAACTGATAGAAGACTTCTCAAGGAACATTTCTATAAAAGTTTGTCAACATATCTGCCATGGCTTGGCAGTAAATGCCATTTTTCAATTTTCACCATTGTAAGTCAATGCAACTCTAAGATGCCATAGCGACCAAACTAAAGAGTCTGTTTAAAAAAAACACACACACACACAAAAAACACACAACCTTTCAATTCCCCAGCCTAAGACAACTACAGATGAAATCTGGGCCTTATCAGCCTAGTAGCCTAGTGGCTTCAGAGTAGATATTTTTTTAAGTATTTTTCCCCATTTTTATGCATTTTGGTTTCCATGGCAATAAAAGGAGCAGTGGGCCAAAATGCATATAACTGATAGAAGACTTCTCAAGGAACATTTCTATAAAAGTTTTGTCAACATATCTGCAATGGTTTGGCAGAAAATGCCATTTTTTCAATTTTCCCCATTATAAGTCTATGGGAACTCTAAGTTGCCATAGCAACCAAACTAAAGGGCAGATTTTCATAAAAACACATAAAAACACAAACTTTATATCCCCCAGCCCAAGGATGCTTCAGATGAAATTTGGGCCCAATCGGTCTGGTGGCTTCAGAGGAGATGTCGTTTAAAAGTGTTAACGGACGACAGAAGACAGGCGACATACGACAGACGACGACGACGACGACGGACAACTGCCTATCCTATAAGCTCCTCGGGAGCCTTCGGCTCTGGTGAGCTAAAAATGAATAGAAAAATTACAGACAGTTATTATTTATGACAAATTATTATGATATGACAGAATTTATAGGCAGAGCATCGTCTATAGTAGCATACGAACTTAATTATAGCTTTTTAAAGAAGGAACAATGTTTATTTTTATTTCTCCATAAAAATGTGTAGCATTAGATATAGACGACTAAAAATTCTTAAACACGAAGGACAGAGCCTGAATCGAACAGAACAGAACAGTTGAATAGTTCTCCAATTAAGCTACATGTACTTACCTGTGGAAGACGGTGGTATAGATTCTCCCAGATGTACCGCCCCGACATTTCACTATCAGTTTCAATGCTTGATCTAGCGGTAAGTTATCAGCCAAAACACTACACCGCTGTTTTAGAGCATCAATCTTCAGAAAGTCTGCGATAATTATCATGTCCGCGGCAATGGCGTCATACACTGTTAGCCGACCTGTTATAACACCAGCAAGAAAAATATCGGTGAATAAATGAAATCGGAAATAAAACATAAATAGACACAGTTTTGCAGAGCCCTTACGATAGTCAAGAAGTGGAAGTGCGGAGTGGGATTATCTGTTATCCCTATCAGCCGACTCTTTCCCTCAAAATGGCAGTCCGTCCATCAAATGCGCTGGAAGATGCACACTCACTCTTGGATTTTCATAATAACAATTTGAAACTCTGCATAGCACAGATAATATAGACATGTAGAATATATAAGGCTAGGTTTAGGAGATGAAAAATATATTTGGGAAAATCTTTAGATATTTGACTGGCCATCCACAAATACTGAATGGCAAGATTGTGTAATTTTTCCAATCAGTTGTATTGAACAATAATCCATATAAGTAACGTTAGCCTTCAATATATTGGTATGCCACATGTGCATAAGCAAAATTTCATTTATAGTGACTGTCTAGATATAATGTATGGTAGAATTCACTGAAAATGTTAACCTGTAAAGTAGGAAAATCCTCAGCAACTAACACAATTCAATCCCAGATCCCACCCAAGGCACCATGTGGGAAAAAGACAAAACAAAATTAGTCACCATCACATACATCTCCAGCGGCAGCCATGTGAACAGTCATTTCCCATGTAGGTGGTCACCAGGCTAGCCAAACAATATCTCAATAATAAACAAAGCAACTAACAAAAAATAAAACAACAAAGCAGAACCAACACAGAAGTGTCGCCTTCCGTAATGAAATAACTGTGGGGTGGGGTGGCTTTACCGGTTTGTGGTCGACCAACCTTCGCCCTTGGTTCTTTGTCGTCTGTCATTTTTAGCTCACCTGAGCCAGCAGCTCCGGGGGAGCTTATAGGATGGTAAGGCTCCGGCGTCCGGCGTCCGTCCGTCCGTCGTCCGTCCGTCCGTCTACAATTTCAAACGACTTCTCCTCTGAAACCGCTGGGCCAATTGTAACCAAATTTCATATAGAGCCTCCTGGGACCTTAGGAACGAAAAGTTGTTCAAACGGTCTCGGTCACATGACCAACATGGCCGCCACGCCCATATATGGTAAAAACCTAAAAAAATCTTCTTCTCCAGAACCAATAGGCCGATGGCCTTGAAACTTGGTATGTAGCATCGGGTACGCGAGTACTACCAAGATTGTTCAAATTATTACCTTGGGTTGACCTTGACCTTTTTTACGGCAAGGTCAAATTTGCTTCCTTGTGCTTTTATATGGCAAAATGCTAGAACATAAGATATCTTGGAAACTGTTGCAGATTTTGGGCTAAAAACCAGTATCTACAGTCATCTTAATGAGTACGTGAAGATTTATGACTTTAAGAGGTCAAGGTCATTCTTTGACCTTTGACCCAGAACTCTCATATTTTGACAATTTCGAACAATCTCCTCAACAGCCACTTAGCCAATTGAAACCAAATTTCATATAGAGCCTCCAGGGGTTGAGGGAACAAAAATTTATTCATACTGTCCAGGTCACATGACCAACATGGCGGCCACGCCCATATATGGTAAAAACCTTTAGAAATCTTCTTCTCCAGAACCAATTGAATGATGGCCTTGAAACTTGGTATGTAGCATTGGGTACTCGAGTACTATCAAGATTGTTCAAATTATGACCTTGGGTTGACCTTGACCATTTAACTGCAAGGTCAAATATGGGAAAATGCTAGAACATATGATTTCATGGAAAGTTTTGAAGAGTAAGGCCTAAAATTGGTTAATGCAGTTGAGTACATGAAGATTTATGAGTATTAGAGGTCAAGGTCATTCTTTGACCTTTGACCCAGAACTCTCATATTTTGACATTTTCAAACAATCTTCTCCAAAGCCACTGGGCCAATTGTCACCAAATTTCATATAGAGCCTCCAGGGGTTGAGGGAATGAAATTTTGTTCAAAAGGTTCAGTTCACGTGACCAACATGGCCGCCACGCCCATATATGGTAAAAACTTTTAAAAATCTTTTTCTCCAGAACCAGTTGACCAATGGCCTTGAAACTTGGTATGAAGCATTGGGTATTCCAGTTCTATCAAGAGTGTTCAAAATGATAACCTTGGGTTGACCTTGACTATTTTACGGGAAGGTCAAATAAGGGAAAATGCTAGAACATAAGATTTCATGGAAAGTTTTGAAGATTTAGGCCTCAAAATTGGAAAATGCATTCATCTTAATGAGTACATCAAGATTCATAAGTACAAGAGGTCAAGGTCATTTTTTGACCTTTGACCCTGAATTCTCATAGTTTGACAATTTCAAACTTCTTTTTAAAAGCCAATTGTAACCAAATATCATATAGAGCCTTCAGGGGTTGAGGAAACGAAAATTTCTTCAAATGGTCTGGGTCACATGACCAACATGGCCGCCACGACCATATATGGTAAAAACTTTTAAAAATCTTTTTCTCCAGAACCAGTTGACCTATGGCCTTGAAACTTGGTATGTGGCATTGGGTATTCCAGTATTATCAAGATTGTTCAAATTATGACCTTTGCTTGACCTTGACTTTTTTATGGCAAGGTCAAATATGGCAAAATGCTACAACATAAGCTTTCATGGGAATTTTTGAAGATTTTGGCCTAAAAATTGGTATATACAGTCATCTTAATGAGGTCATGTAGAATACAAGAGGTCAAGGTCATTCTTTGACCTTTGACCCAGATCTCTCATATTTTGACATTTTCAAACATTTCCTCTAAAGCCAAAGGGCCAATTGTAGTCACATTTCATATAGAGCCTCCAGGGGTTGAGGGAACAAAAATGACCAACATGGCCGCCATACCCATTTATGGTATAAACATTTAATATTTTTCTTCTCCAGAACCAATATGCCTATGGCCTTGAAACTTGGTAAGTAGCATGGCGTACTAGAGTACTTCCAAGACTGTTCAAATGATGACCTCGGGTTCACCTTGACCTTTTTTGCAGCATGGTCAAATATGGGAAAATGCTAGAACATAAGATTTCATGGAAAGTTTCGAAAATTTTGGTCTAAAAAATGGTATATATGGTTGTCTTAATGCGTATTAGCACATGAAGATTCATGAGTACAAGAGGTCATGGTCAGTCTTTGACTTTTGACCTTAGACTCATATTTTGACAATTTCAGACATAAGAAAAAGCGACTTTGCCAATTGCTCAGGTGAGCGGATCAGGGCCTCATGGCCCTCTTGTTTTCAAGTCAGACTTACCTGTGTATATGAATTCTAGAAAAACTGCAAATGCCTCCGGATTGATTCCTTTTAGTCTCAACTCAAAAGGTATTTTCTTGCCCATGTTGAAGCTGAAAAGGTCAGCGAAATATTCACTGTAGCAGCTGAGTGCTATCCGGTGGGCGGAGAACGTCCTGTCCTTCACGTGCACCACCACGTCCATCAGCTTATCTTCCTCGTACAGGTAACGCAGGTATTCCCCAAGCGTCATGTAGACGCCAACAGATTCTAGGGGCAATTTAATCATCTTCTGAAGGACGTAATCATTGTTGCTGCTACGAACTTTGACCTGGACTGCAGCGTTCACAAGATACTCGGACAGTTCATTAAATGTCTGAAAGAAAAATATACAAACTAGAATTCTATATCTTTACTATAAAAGCAGATGTCTCTCCCCAGCTCCGCCCTTTTCCCTGCTACCCAATTCGCCCACTTTCATCTTCCCCATCTCACCCCATCGCTATCTCGGGCTATACACTCCTAAATTTTGGCAATATCAGTCTGATCATTTAGAATAAGTTTTAGTTTTGAAGTTACGGAGGGGATGATATTCCATACTAGAAAAAGTAAGAAGCGAACATAATTCCATGAAACAGATACAGGCCTTCTTCTCTGCATATCGTCTGTAAGTTCCAGCTTTCGTAACAAGAGGGCCATGGTGGCCCTGAATCGCTCACCTGAGCATTAATCAGTTCACTGGCTCTGGTGAAAATTTATAAGAGTTTTTACCGTACATGGGAATGGCAGCCACCTTGGTCATGTGACCAAGATCATTTGAAGAATTTTCAATCCTTTGACCCATGTGCAGGCTCCATATGAAATTTGAGTTTAGTCTGCCCAGTGGTTTCAGAAATGTTTGAAAATATTTATGGATGAGGCAGCTAACACCAATACTGTAAAGCTCAGGTGAACTGAAAATGGCAGAGTCGCTTCTCCGAAAAGTTCCCGTTCATGTTGTGTTCCTTTGACGAATTTGAACTAGACTGAACAAGGCAAACTGTGACAGATAATAGAATGGTAGCATTATTATCTCACTGTGGTGAAACTAATGTATTCCAAGGAGTTTGTGGCTGGCATCATTGCAATGTTAGTTCTGATTCTTGCAGCATAACTTAATTCAGATTTGACCTAGTGACCTAGCTTTTGACCCGACATAACCCAGTTTCAAACTTGACCTAGAGATTATGGAGATAAACATTCTGACAAAGTTTCATGAAGATTGGATAAAAACTGTGCCCTCTAGGGTTTGCACAAAGTTTTTATAAGATTTGACCTAGTGACCTATTTTTGACCTGACATGTCCCAGTTTCAAACTTGGCCTGGATATTGTGAGGATAAACATTCTGACACAGGTTCATGAAGATTGGATCAAAACTGTGCCCTCTAGAGTGTACACAAGGTTTTTCTAAGATTTGACCTAGTGACCAAGTTTTTGACCCAACATGATCTACTTTCAAACTTGGCCTAAATATTGTGATGATGAATATTATGACAAAGTTTCAAAAAGATTGGATCAAAACTGTGTCCTCTAGAGCGTACACAAGGTTTTTCTAAGATCTCACCTAGTTTTTGACCCGACATGACCCAGTTTCAAACCTGGCCTAGATATTGTGATGATAAACATTCTGACAAAGTTTCATTGAGATTGGATCAAAACTGTGCCCTCTGGAGCGTACACAAGGTTTTCCTAATATTTGACCTAGTTTTTGATCTGACATGACCCAGTTTCAAACTAGGCCTGGATATTGTAAGAATAAGCATTCTGACAAAGTTTCATTGAGATTGGATCAAACTGTGCCCTCTTGAGCGTACACAATGTCGTTCTTATATTTGACCTAGTGACCTAATTTTTGACCCGACACGACCCAGTTTCAAACTTTATCTACATTTCATAAAATTTAACATTCTGACATTTTTTCATGAAGGTTGGATCAAAACTGTGCCCTCTATGGTGTACACAAAGTTTTTCTAAGATTTGATCTAGTGACCTAATTTTTGATCCGACATGACTAAGTTTCATAGGGGAATTCGATATATCGGCATTAAACATTTTGACATTGTTTCATGAAGATTGAATCAAAACTATGCCTCCTAGTGCGTACACAAGGTGTTTCTAAGATTTGACCTAGTGACCAAGTTTTCAACCTGACATAACCCAGTTTCAAACTTATCCTACATATCATGAGGATAAACATTCTGACAAAGTTTCATAAAGATTGAATCAGAACTGTGCCTTCTAGAGCGTACACAAGTTTTTTCTAAGATTTGACCTAGTGACCTAGTTTTCGACCTGACATGACCTAGTTTCAAACTCGGCCTAAAATTTATGAAGATAAACATTCTGACAAAATTTCATAAAGATTGGATCAAAACTGTGTCCTCTAGAGCGTACACAAGGTTTTTCTATGATTTGACCTAGTGTCCTAGTTTTTGACCCGACATAACCCAGTTTCAAATTTATTCTAAAAATTATGAGAATAAACATTCTGACAAAGTTTCATGAACTTTGGACGAAAACTCTGCCTTCTAGAGCGTACACAAGGTTTTTCTAAGATTTGACCTAGTGACCAAGTTTTTGACCCGACATGACCCAATTTCGAACTTGGCCTAGAGTTTATAGAGATAAACATTCTGACATTGTTTCATAAAGATTGGATCAAAACTGTGTCCTCTAGAGCGTACACAAGGTTTTTCTATGATTTGACCTAGTGACCTAGTTTTTGATTCGACATGACCCAGTTTCAAATATATTCTAGATATTATAAGGATAAACATTCTGACAAAGTTTCATGATTTTTGGATCAAAACTATGCCTTCTAGAGCGTACATAAGATTTTTCCAGATTTGACCTTGTGATCTAGTTTTTGACCCGACATGACCCAATTTCAAATTTGTCATACATATTATAAGGATAAACATTCTGACAAAGTTTCATGAACTTTGGATCAAAACTGTGCCTTCTAGAGTGTACACAAGATTTTTCTAAGATTTGACCTAGTGACCTAGTTTTTGACCAGACATGACCCAGTTTCAAACTTGGCCAAGAGTTTCATAAAGATTGGATCAAAACTGTGTCCTTCAGAGCGTACACAAGATTTTTCTATGATTTGATCTAGTGACCTAGTTTTTGACATGACGTGACCCAGTTTCAAACTTGTCCTAAATATTATGAAGATAAACATTCTGACAAAGTTTCATGAACTTTGGATGAAAACTGTGCCTTCTAGAGCGTACAAATGTTTTTCTAAGATTTGACCTAGTGACCTAGTTTTTGACCTGACATGACCCAGTTTCGAACTTGGTCTAGATTTTATAAAGATAAACATTCTGACAAAGTTTCAGAAAGATTGGATCAAAACTGTGTCTGCAAGAGTGTATACAAGCAAAAGTTGATGGACGTCCGGACGGACGCACGTACGACGGACGACGGACATCACAGCATCCCAAAAGCTCACCCTGAGCACTTCGTGCTCAGGTGAGCTAAAAATACCTTCAGTGGGTGTTAATGTATAAAACTTACGCCATTTGTATTTATAAAGGGGCATAATTCTGTCATAAATGAAAATCGAGTTCAAGACAGTTTTGTTCTCTGCACGTCGTCTAATGATGCTTTACATTTGCACAGAGTTTTGTGAAATTATCTTGAATGGTTTTACAGGGCGACGCGATTTTCATGATAAAAGTGGTTGTGGTTACGATATTAATTCTTTCTATATAGGCTGATTAACAGGTCATAACATGAGTTTTTGGCTGATAAATCGGGTGATAACGTCAAACCAGTATAATATTCTCTACCTTAAATGTTTGCTTCATCCTTAGCTGTCCACTCCAAAAAGCTAGAAGATTACCTTAAATGTTTGAAGAATCCCTGACTGTTCATTGACATAGAATATTTCACACGGTAGTTCGCCCTGTAACTCACTAGGTACTTCTGGAAACTCCGGTTCACTAGCGCTACGTCTACGTTCGGTCCCAGATAAAACGCCTGCAACAAAATGATGATAGGATCCAAGCAGTGTTGAAAACACCTTAGCAATGTCGACGTTGATTATACCTTTATTTAACGATTTATGCCTGTTGAGATGTAGCAATCATTAGATGCCAGTTAAATAGAGATAACTTTAAAATTTGGGAAATATATTAACTCGTTCCGGTGGAACCCTAACCAGTCTTGTGAGGGAATGAATAAAAAGAAAAAATGACGAAAAACTGTCAAACTATTGAAATCTTTGAGATGAATTGCTATTTTTTGACGTGGGTATAAAGGACAATGTAATTTTAATATATAAAAAGAGGTATTTTTTTTCTTTTTCCCTTTTTATAAAAATTACATCGTAGAAATGGCTGCCATGAAATGACCATCAAAAAGAAGCAGACCACTTGCAGTTGAATTTAATATTTAAGCATACCGTTTTCTGGTAACTGAACAATGCATAGCTGACACAGTTGCCGCCATACCCATATCTGATAAACACATACAAATAACTTCCCCAGAGCCACTGAATGAATACAGCTAATATTTTGCAGGAACATATTAGGCACATTCAGCCTTTTCAACAATTCAAGCTCGCCCGTGCGAAAAACAGGAAGAAATGTTGCTATATGCCCTGTCGTCCGCGTTAGCGTCGGCGTCCAAATAGGCTGTTTTGATCAAAATTTTTCAAAGATCCATTACTGGCTGTCCAACAAATCGTGGACTTTTCCACAAAACAAAACTCGGAAAGCATATAGTATTGAAATGATTTGCCTGCGCATTCGCGCAGTCTGATCAGAGTCTTCTCTTTTTTGCATATTAAATCTAAAAAGTGAAAAAGCAGGACTATTGTCAGTTTGCGTATACCTTTGCATAATTTGCGAGTTTTACGGATAGACAATTGCTTCAGGTCCGCGACACCAGTCATCGGAAAGTTAGGTGTTCAGGCATAGCATTTCTTTGGCAGTCAAAGTAGAAGACTGTAAACTTAAAAGACGCTGTGGTTACAGTTCCATGATCATCTTGCTTGTTTGTTAGAGATACAGATTTCCAGGCTACGAGGCATATATAATGTATGGTATATCTTGCAGACTGGAATTTAGAATAATTGTACATCTAACTCTGAAATGAGCCGCGACACGACAAAACCAACAATGTGGTTGTGCGACTAGCGCAGACTCAGATCAGCCTGGGCATTCGCCCAGTCTGACCAGAGTCTTCGCTGTCAGCATGGCGGTAGCTTAGATCGTTCGCTACCCTCTGAGCACTTATGGAAGAGTCTGATCAAACTGGGCTAATGCCAAGGCTGATATGAGTCTGCGCGGCTGGGAGCACAACCACATTATTGGTTTTGTCGTGTCGCGGCTCAAATATCTATGGACTAGGCAGCATGAGTACACTGAAGAGGGAAGCAATTCTTCCATTTTTCGTTTTCCGCCCAGTTCAAAAAGGGTATTTGGGAGGGGGGCAATTCTTAACGGAAAGAAGAAGCAAATTATTTTCTTTATGAGTAAATCCATTTTGGAAGGGCTTCATCCTCTGGAGAAGAAAGTAAGTCCCAAATTTTGTTCCCCTTTGCTAAAATGGCAGAAAATCACGCCGTTGTAGCGGCTGTATCCATGCACATGTGCCTTCATTGGTAATCAACAATACATACTTGCATCAGCACCGACAGTAGCGCTAAAGTCATAAGGTTTAATTGGAGAACTGCTATCATCTTCAGCCTTTCTAGTTGTTTCTGGGGTCATAGTGGTATATAATCCTGTCTCGAGGCCATCATCAGTTAATTCAACATGCTCCTTTCGAGGTATCTCGCAGACGCAGTCAGGATGACGTCCGGGCGTGACTTTATCTGTGCCGGGGGTGCTGGTTCTGTTGCTGGTCGAGGTACCGTCGGAGCCAGCGGTAATTGTTGAAGGATCAAACATCCCAGAGTCTTGAATGGATTCGGGGAGAGGAATGGCATCATAATCGTTTAAAAAATCCTGAACGCCCTGAGGTGACGTCATCCCCCCGTCCGACTCGGGTGACCCGTGGTATGTAAACCTTCGGAACTGTTTTATGTGGTCGATAAGAGTGTTTTCATCAGACATTTACATCCTTCATTAAGTCATGTTGTAGGCAGTGTCGTCACGTCGTTAGCGTTGCCAAGCTGTATTATCGCGACGTCATGACGTTACAAGGGTAACGTTAAGGCAAAACCGTATCTTTTCAGCCTTGAAAGGAGGTAGCTCATTGGTTAGCGCCATAGCCTTTGATGTTACAGGTTCTGGTTCGAACCACGGATGCGGCGTTAAAACCCGCGCTTCAATAATGTAATTTGCAGGTCTTTCTCCCTCCGTACTCCTGATTCGATCATGTCTGATATTTATATCAGAGGACTGTTCTGTGATGGAAGAAAGCCAGTAGTAGTTCTCAGCTGCATAGGGGCTGGGAAATGATTTTGGGAAATACTCTGTGAAACCACCGCAACCCCGAAGGGCGCAGCCTACCATTCATACTTGCCATGCCGGGTTTGAACAAGTGAGCTGTCGGGGCGCCCTAGCTATCGATCGCGGGGTACCTGACCTTGATGAAAAGCTGACTCGGCTACTCTTAACTTTTCGAATCGACCAGTGCTCTTGATTTGGTGAATGGTCACTCTTTCAGGGGGGGGGGGGGGCATCTCTGCCATAACTTCCCAGAACTGAAGATAAAACTGAGTATTTGGTGATAATTAGGGATAATTTTTGTTAATTCTGCATAAAAACATTTGTTGTGACCCCTCATCTGAACCGTCTCGACGAGACGGTTCAGATGAGGGGTCACAACGTATGTTTTAAATGAGAAATAAGAAAAAATATCCCTCAATTATCATCAAATACCCCTCTTATCTAGAGTTCAGCTTCCTTCTCAAATTCCCCGAGCCTTTAATTGTAGAGACGTGGTTGCGGTCAGGCGATAGTGTTGGGTGACTTTCATTTACGGAGCTTCCTACTAATTTGGATTATACTAGGACAAGGGTATACTGTGCTTGAAGTAGATGCGGGTGGGGGTTGTTTGGATATGTATCTCTTGCCTATCATACCTTTTCTTTCTCCCTCTCTCTGGGAGACGGCTTGATATAGACTGAACTACTCACGGTCCAAAAAAACCCCAAAACAACCAACCAATTTAAGTATAGACTACCTTTAAAGAGACTTTGTCGGGTCTGCCTAAAAACAGTAATGATGCGTAATGCAGCGTAATGATGCGTAATGTAGCGTAAAGATGGGCATATTCAAAATGACCGTGTATTTTTGTTACCGCCTCGTAACTTCAGAATATTTCCTACAGAGACTGTTCAGAAGACCTGTAATGAAACAGCTTAGAAGTGCTTATGTGGCCGCCCGAAGCATAATTTTGCACAAAACGCCTTAATATCGCATATGTATGGTTCATTCAAAGATTAATCAAGAATAAGTATGCCTTAGAAATGCACAAGGTCCGTTTTACTGACCAGGATTGCGTTCTACAGACGCGTGGGTCGGAAAACCCTGTCCTGTAAAATGTAATGCCTTTATATGTGAAAGCCGATGTTGAAATGTATTATTCCTACTGAGTGATAAAAGTTGTAAAAGTCTGCTGGAATATTTTCCAAAGTCAATCTCCGTTAGTTTCAACCTGCCGAATTAACCCAAGGATAACATTTTATCCTTAAATCCCAGCTGGTACCGCACAGGAGAGCTACTAAAAATTAAAGCTCAACCTACGACCCATGGAGGTGTGACTAGGACTTGTTGCCAGTAAGATTCCTCCATCATTTCTAGAAAGATTCCTCAAATTATTATACGTGTATCAGGCATTAGTTCAGTCAAACTGTTTTCTAGTACCTATTCTTATATTAGTTACAATACATTACGCATCTTTACGCATCATTACTGTATTTAGGCACATCGGACTTTGTCCTCCAGAATCCCGTCCAGAACAGCAAACTTTTGTAACATAACTCCTTGGAATGCCATGTCGCACCTGCCTTATGCTTCCACAGTAGTAGCAATAACTTGATGATTAGAGAAAGTTGTATGCTAAGATTGATGAATTTATGTAGACAAAAAAAGAAAGAACCTTTAGAAGTTTTTTTTCATTCCCTCAACCCTGAAGGCATCTAAATGAAATTTGCTTACAATGGGCGCAGTGGTTTGACCAATGAAATCTGGTGAAATGTGGAACAAAACTGAAATTATACCTGACTGCGCCAAGAAAAAGGCAAACTTGGTAGTAAAGGTTTCCTATAGCCGCAGTGGGGATTAGACTCCCATTGTGTCTTGGTACAGCATATCCATCCCTTTCCGTTTGCTATCTGAGCCGTCCCTGTTTAGTATATGATAGGTACCAGTTGACATGGAGAGTTTATAGTCACTGGCTTATCCGAGCTGGATTTAAATCTTCTGAACCATAACCAGCATTTCTTACCATGGTGCCTCTCAGTATACAAGTAATCCCCCTTATTATATGGATAGTAATGCCTCTGCAAAGTAGATCAGTTCAGACTGCTTTTAGGAGCAGTCTAATCAAAGTGTTAATGCCTCTTAACCGCCACTTCAAAATTCCTTGACTTTTCTCTGATTTTCCCTGACATTTTACAGGTTTCCATGCCCTTTTATGAATTCAAAAGTTGATTTTACTCTTTAAAAGTGCTAACTGTATCACTTGAAAACGGGGGATTGCTCTTTAAAGGAAAAATTTTGCTCCCTAGAGGGAGCAAATTCTTTCCATTAAAAGTAGCTCCCAATAGGGAGGGAGATGTGCCTGGTCTATCTCACAAGAAAGTCATCCTTTACCCTTGAACAGAATAAGTATATTTGAAGACTGCTGTAGCCACTTGTTTTCAAATTTCCTGATTTTTTTTCTGACTAATCAAGTCCGTTCCAATTTGTCCTGACCAATCATGAAATTCCCTGACTTTTCCTGACCTGGAAAAAAAAATTCATTTTCCAGATCTTTTTCCCTGACTTTGGCAACTCTGGATCAGGGACTGCAGCACTGTCAACCTCATTCACACACACAGTCAAGAAGCCACAGTGGCTTAGTGGGTTAAACCCTGGCCTGCTGATCCTGGCTTGTTTTGGGTATGAGTCACGCTGAAGGAGGAAATTTTTCCAATCATTGCACACAGCCTTTCATTATCACCCTCTCATTGTCCTGATTTGAGTGAAAACTATTGAAAAGGAATTAATCCCAAGTCATCCATCCTTCACAAACAGCCTTAGGTTAGTTTGCATACAGCCACCATTTTTGTTGCTGCACTGTGGGACATTTAATGTCTATTTCAAACATCATTTCCATACAAAAAAATGCTTTATACTACTGTATAAGCAAGAGTTTTTATATTAAATAAATAGGTTGACAGTGATTGTCCTATCATGTAACTGGAAACCAACTTCCTCCTGCATTTACCTTCCCTATATTTCAGTTCTCTTCTTATATGAAATAGTTCTTTTTCATCAGACGACTTTCACCTCCAATACATGCATGTATGAGTCAGAATGACAATAAAAAACAGGCATTTCATTTCATTGTTTTATTATAAACTCAAAAACAGCTGTATAAGAATTTTATAATAAACTCATTAACAACTGAATAAGCTTCATTTGTATATAACATTATACTGTTTAAATGCCATAGTACCGATATCATACCCTATGTAAACATTTATCATTTTAAACCATGGGAGAAATTTATCATTTTAAACCATATGAGCCACGACACGAGAAAGCCAACAATGTGGTTGTGCGCCCAGCGCAGACTCAGATCAGCCTAAGCATCCGCCCACTCTTATTAGAGTCTTCGCTGTCCGCATGGAGGTAGCTTAGACCCTTAGCTAGCCTTCAAGTTCAAGTTCTTAGCAAAGAGTCTGATCAGACTGGGCGGATGCCCAGGCTGATCTGAGTCTGCACTGGGCACACAACCACATTGTTGGTTTTCTCGTGTCGCGGCTCATATCATTTAAGTGCCAAAAAAAGCAGACAAAAAATTATGTCTGCCAAACTTCAAAGACAAGCAAAGAATTTAGGAATAGGGTAAATATCAATGAGGTTGCTCATTATGAGCTGTTTGCAAATTCCACAACCAGATAATTGAGCAGCCAACAAAACCAACAAAGTGGCATGTGTGCAACGAGAAGACTCAGATCAGCCTGGGCATATGCCCAGTCTCATCAGTCTTCACTTGGTGCTTAAAGGGTAGCATAAGGTCTAAGCTATCTCCATGCTGACAGCAAACACTCTGATCAGACTGGGCAGATGCCCAGGCTGATCTAAGTCTTTGCTGGGTGCACATGCCACTTTGTTGGTTTTTTCGTGTCACAGTTCTGGCGCTTTAAGTGTTATACATACTCCACTTATCAGAGCTCTAGATAAGAGGGAGTATTTGGTGATAATTAGGGATAATTTTTGTTAATTCTGCATAAAAACATATGTTGTGATCCCTCATCTGAACCGTCTCATCGAGACGGTTCAGATGAGGGGTCACAACATATGGTTTCGATGAGAAACAAAAAGAAATTATCCTTAATTATCATCAAATACTCCCTCTTATCTAGAGCTCTGACTTATCGTTTACAAGTTGTAATGACTAACAATAGCACTATATGGAACTGACATATGAGTGAAGCACTTTCCTGAAATGGTATTTATTCAGCTATGAGGATGAAGGTTTCCCATGCCAAAATGCCCCCATATGTCTAGACCTTAGTCTACCTTAAACCTGCTGCTAAACATTTATCCCCTCCAAAACAACCCAAAAGTCTAGATCTCTAGATTTTTGGGTTGTTTTAGAATGACAGCTCTAGATTATTTGGCTGTTTTGGAATATGATGGATCTAGATTTTTTGGTGGTTTTAGAGGGGAAAAAATCCATGTCATAACTGAAACAAGAGGTCCATGAGGCCCTGAATCGCTCACCTGAGCAATTGGCAAGGTGGCTTTTTCTTATCATGTCTGAAATTGTCAAAATATGAGTCTTGGGTCAAAAGTCAAAGAATGACCTTGACCTCTTGTACTTATAATTCTTCATGACCTCATTAAGACAACTGTATATACCAATTTTTAGGGCAAAATCTTCAAAACTTTCCATGAAATCTTATGGTCTAGCGTTTTCCCATATTCAACCTTGCTGTAAAAAAGGTTAAGGTCAATGCAAGGTCATAATTTGAACAGTCTTCATAGTACTCGAGTACTCAATGCTGCATACCAAGTCTCAAGGCCATCGGTCAATTGGTTCTGGAGAAGAAGATTTTTAAAGGTTTTTACCACATATGGGCATGGCCGCCATGTTGGTCATGTGACCAGGACCGTTAGAAAATTTTTTATTCCCTCAACCCCTGGAGGCTCTATATGAAATTTGGTCACAACTGACACAGTGGTTTTTGAGGAGATTGTTTGAAATTGTCAAAATATGAGAGTTCTGGGTCAAAGGTCAAAGAATGACCTTGACCTCTTGTACTCATAAATCTTCATGAACTCATTAAGATGACTGTAGATACCAATTTTTAGCCTAAAATCTTCAACAGTTTCCAAGATATCGTATGTTGTAGCATTTTGCCATATAAAAGCATATGGAAGCAAATTTGACCTCATCGCAAAAAAAGGTCAAGGTTATCCCAAGGTCATAATTTGAACAATGTAGGTGGTACTCGCGTACCCAATGCTACATACCAAGTTTCAAGGCCATCGGCCTATTGGTTCTGGAGAAGAAGTTTTTTTAGGTTTTTACCATATGAGGGCATGGCGGCCATGTTGGTCATGTGACCAGGACCGTTTGAACATTTTTTTTGTTCTTAAGGTCCCAGGAGGACCTATATGAAATTTGGTTACAATCGGCCAAATGGCTTCAGAGGAGAAGTCGTTTGAAATTGTGGACAGAAGGACGGACAGACAACGGAGCCTTACCATCCTATAAGCTCCCCCGGAGCCGCTGGCTCAGGTGTGCTAAAAAACTATGGTACACACTAAATTCTAGGTAAAAGAAGTCCTGATGTTAATCATGAGGTAATTTCTGTTTGGTCCATATTAAACTGGATATTATGGCAAGATGAGAAAAAGGTATGATAGAATTATCATAAAATATATTTTTCCTCTAATCTACAGCTATGATACACAATACTCATGATAAGAAAGCTTTAATAAAAGCATCGCAGATGACTGCGTGATACCCCGCCACTGCTACTTGTTTCATTCGCCGATTTTTCCAGATTTACTTTTTCTTTGAATAACCCCAGGGCAGGGGCAACCGAACCCAAAAGTCATGACAGGACACTTTATTACTCTGATCACTTTCTATAAACTTCCAATAAATCATTTACCACTCTAATCATATACAATTTCAGTGATTGTATACATATATGTGGCCATGGGGCAGGGGCAAGACAACCCCTTAAGGGTCAAATTTTGATCACCACAACAAGCTTTTAATACTTCTATCATCAGCTGTAAGTTTCTGAAAAATCTGTTTATGATTTTATATATAGTTTATCATCATTGTATGCATGTACATAGCCCCCAGGCGGAAAGTTGGGGCGAGGGGGGGGTAATGACTTCTACTGAGTTAATTTTGAGCATCACAGGAGGCTTTCAGCCACCTGATCATTTGCTGAAAGTTTTAGAAAAATTGTAAATTGTTGCAATCAGTCTCAGATTTTATATAGATTTTTTCATGATTTGACACGTTTATAGCCCCAGGGCAGGGGCAGATAACCCCCGAGGATAAAATTTCTGTGAGAATACAAAGCTTTTGTTACTTCGATCATTTTTGTGAGGTTTCATGATGATACTCCATTTAGTAAAGGAACTAGAAGCCAAAAATCATTTTTTGTACATTGATAAGTGCAATAACTCTGAAATTTGCCCATTAACAATCCCAAGCGAGACATTCTTGGTACAAAGGCATATGCAAAATTTGAATGAAGTCCGTTGATAAACACTTAAGTTATCGAACGGAAACGAAGTGCAGACAGACTGACATACATACTACGGACGGATGGAGAGATGGATGGACAGACACACAGATGGCCAATGTGAAACATAATACCCCGCCACTAACGTGTGGCGGGGTATAAAAATACATCCAAGTTAAGGTTTTAAAATACAGCACGCTCATTTCTGCTCACTAGAAATACATAAGACCATAGGCCATGTGTCACCTGAAGTTTGAAGTTTGACATGATACTGCAGCCTTTTATTCAGTTTCATTGAATGCATATAATTTAAATATATAGCCAGAATACAGAATGCATGTGTAATAGTATCTAGCAAGAAAGTAATGATTAAGCCATAGCATTCTGGGTATATTTTGTCTTCTGCTCAAATTGTCGTCTGCATAAAAAATCAAGAATATTTTGACAATATTGGTCTAACTAACTCTTGTAGAAATGATGTCTAGGCAGCAAAACAGTTTGGGTTTGTGGGGCCTGATCTGGATCCAAACTGTTTGCCCAGATACCCCTAAAGGGGTATCCCAAATGACATTGGGTTAAAGCATTATCAAATTCATTTAGCAAAAACTGACTTCCTGTGAAGATGTAAAATGCCAAAGTGAAGAAAGGAACAAAATTCTATCTGACATATTAACCCAATTTGCCCATAGGTTTATCAGGTGCTTGACACTTTAGACCCTTACAAGATGCAAAAAAATATCTAGACTGTACACCTAAAACAAAATCACAAGAGTTATGTAACTCTACTAATATGAGTCTGATGAAACTGGAAAAAGAAGAGTCTGGTAATTTTTCAAAACAGTGTATTTCTAAAACTTCTGCCTACTAATATGAAAAATTCAGGAATTATCCTTTGAACTTTATAGGACTGATATCTATTATTCAAAAAAGATAAATCGAATGTGTCACGACACAACAAAACCAACAAAGTGGCATGTGTGGCCAATGAAGATGCAGATCAGCCTGAGCAGCCACCAAGTCTAAACGGTGTAAGCTGTCCACATGGAGCTTGCTTAGACCCTTAGCTACCCATTAAGCACACAGCAAAGGCTCTGATCAGACCGATCAGAGGCCCAGGCCGATATGAGTCTTCACTGGGCAAACATGCCACTTTGTTGGTTTCGTCCTGTCACAGCTCAAATGTTACTGGTGTATTACTATATCTATTTGATTGTAAGACAGGGGCCGTATTTATAAAATGACTTAAGTTGTTGCTATGCTCTTGCTAAGGCTAAATTTCTATAAAGGAGATTCCCTACAACTATGAAATTTGCTCTGGAGGAACAGTCTGAAAAAGACTGTTCCTCCAGAGCAAATGCCATAGAAATTTAGCCTTAGCAACACCATAGCAACGACTTGAGAGGTTTTATAAATACGACCCCAGTTGTTTTTCCTTCCAATACAATCCCAAAAATCTACATCCTATATATAAGACAGATATAGGTTTTAAGACTTGCTCTGAAAGAGAAAAACCCAGCTAATAGCTAAATTACTCAACACTGATAAAATAACATACTTGAGATAATTCTGAAGGGGAATCCCTTCATCTTATAACCAAAGAAAAATTTTTTAAAAACTTTCCCAGTCAGCATAAATGTGTAAAGATAAAAATATCAAAGTACATATGAAGGAATCATTATCAACAAACTTTAATACACATGAACACAATCAAAACAGGATATTGGAAAGATCTCGAACAGAAACGCAATTACATTACCCCAATTACATTGCATCACCCCAATTACATGTATTATAACATCATCCCAATGCATAATTACATCACCCCCATTAAATGCGTAATTGTGTAGACATGTATACGAAATATCACCAAGATTTACATATAACATCAGAATATAAAAATATGATGTAAAAAAAAAATAATCATATGATTTGGTATAATAAATTTGGTATTGTATGTAAGCAGGGGTAAACTTACAATTTTCACCCATTTAAGATGTATGATTACACCTTCATGTTTTTCTGCCACTTTAACACAGGGAGACAACTTTGGTGACTTCCTATTTGCTTCCCTGAATGATGCAGCCCTTTTAAAATGGATTCAACTCTTAAAGGCCTGGATTTTATTCTATCATTTTGACCCCCCCCCCCCCCCCCCCAACCCCCATTCTAATCCCCTTCAATAAACAAGAGATAAGAAACAAATCAAAGGCACCTCCTAATCACCTCATTATTCTCTGGGGCCCCAGTGGGATAAATTCATGCATCAGTCAAAATGTAAGAGATCAGAACAATATATTCTATAATTTGTAAAATATATTTTGCTGATTAGCAGTCAAAGAATACTCAAATATTAATTATAAAAAAAAGAGGATAAAAATGAATAAAAAAAAGAACTTAAGGAAGAAAGAAAAAAAATAATTGATTATATTTTACAAATATTTTCTTGTACTATCACTAACCACTACAACTATTTCATATATTTTAATTTGTTATTTTCAATTTTACTTTCTTAAATTCTGTTTACTTATTTGTATAAATTCTATTTATTTATTTACTTATTCATTTTTTTGTGAAGTAAGTAAAATGCCCTATAAAATATGCAAGATTTGATGATGAAATTTTGTTTCAAGGATCACTTCAGAGACCCAAAAGACTTCAATTTAATTACCGTAATCGACCCATTTACCGCACATGACCCTATACCCGCACACCATGGCCATTTCCGGAAAAAAATGCACAAGCGCACACTGCTTTTCCTTTTGAAACTCTCACAATACCTAACAACCTATCATTACAGTTTCAACAGCGAACTCAAGGCTTGAGTATCATTTTCTGCCCCATAGAAAATATAAACACACAGTATTTCCAGTCCTTCTCCATGTTGTCACTTTCAAGTCACCCTGCATTTTATTGTTCAGCGTGTGCGGTTATTCGATACATTTTTAACCACACCATTTTGTTGCAATTTTGAAAAAGTTAAGCGCACGGTGCGGTAAATGGGTCGATTAAAGTAGATTGTGAAACTTATGTTTTGAGCAGTCTGGTGACATTAAACATGTTTTTGACACCTTTTGAAAACAGTGAATTGGTCAAAGGTCATTTGTTTTTACAAGAACTGACACTGTACTTTAGTTGGTTTTAGACTGCGATAAAATTTGTCAATTATGGATTTATCATTATCAATATTTTGTTTCCACAGAGTATATCATTTTGTTTTGGCTTCTCTAATAATGAATTTTGATTGTGAAAAGGGATAGATGTGAACTTTAGATTTTGTAAACATTACCAGAATATATGTATCTAAAATGATTTTCTACATCAAACTTTGATGAATACTAATGCCAGTAATTAAATCAAGGTATCTCTGTTATTGATTTTCCCCATTTTGGGCCTCTGAAATAGACTGCTGGGACACAGGTCAAGAAAAGGCAGGCTAGCCAGAGGAGACTGTTTATTGGATTAGATAAGGATTACATAACTTATTAATGACAATAATCCAGGTCTTTAAAGGAAAGAGTTTGCTCCTACAGGAGCAAACTCTTTCCTGTAGGAGCAAACTCTTTCCTTTAGTTGAACCCTATTCAGCTCTACTGATAAGAGAAGCAAAAAAATGGAAGAGTTGCTTCCCCTGAATGTACATTCACTTTAATTTATTGAGAACAAAGACTTATAAACAAAGCTTTTTCCTGACTAAGCTATACTGCATAAAAATTCGTAGAAACTGCTTTAAAAATCTATAATAAACGATACCTAAAACAAAGCTTTTCAACACATTTTAACATGTACTGCTTAATGATGCACTCAAATCTCCAAAGTTCACCTTCCCTTGAGGACAAATATAGTCAAATCTGTCTTAAAGGTCACCTCTATTAAACCAAAACCTGTCTTAAGGAGCAAAGATCTAATAACCCAAATTAAAGTTTTCCTGTACCAAGCAAGCTTCGGCCTTAACCCATTCCATTTGGGATACCCCTTTATGGGTATCTGGGCAAACAGTTTGGACCCGGATCAGGCCCCACACATGTGGGGCCTGATTAGACTTGCTCCAGTCGGATATATTAAATTGTCACATATATATGTTTTTTTTATCATACTTGACGTTTCACTTCTTCTTTTTTATGGTCGATGTTTGGCTAGTCTAGAAATGAATTTTTCTCTTCTGGGTTTGTCTGAGATATATCTAGTGACCAGCTCTATTTTCAAAGAATCTTCTTTTTTTTAGTGCTATCGGCCCTTTGATTTGTTTACGCCTGGAATAAGTTTTTCAAGGTTTTATTTCTGATGCACATTCTTTTTCACAGGGTTAAATGACCGGTCAAACTGACAGATATTTCTTTAAAACTGTTAAATTCAGGAACCAGTTCTTATCAGCTGCATGATGTTATCAATTACCTGTCTAAACACAAGCTCATAAACCTTTCAATACAACCACTATAGCTCTGCTGGGATGCCCTCAGGAATCTGAGGGTCCATCCTTGCTTGTAACAAGGCTTAGAAATCAGCCCCATAACTATAGACTAGCACAAAGAAAAAAATGTATATTCAAAAAAAATTATGAAAAATCCAAATGTGTATATTTCTAAGCCTTGGGCAAGGCTAGGGCCTGATCTGAAATCCAAACTGTTTGCTGCCTAGACATCATTTCTGCAAGAGTTAGTTAGACGTGAGTTAGACCAATATTGTCAGAATATTCTTGATTTTAGATGCAGATGACAATTTCAGCAGACGACAAAAAATACCCAGAATGCAATAGATTTAGCAAGCCTTTTGTTTTGCCTTAGCCTATTTTTTTGCGGAAACATGAAAATAAATGTATGGCATCATAACTGTCTCTGTTGCATAGTAGATAAGAGTGCTGACTCTTAACCCATTGCATTCTGGGTAATTTTTGTCGTCTGCTGAAATTGTCGTCTGCATAAAAAATCAAGAATATTTTGACAAGATTGGTCTAACTAACTTTTGTAGAAATGATGTCTAGGCAGCAAACAGTTTGGATCTCAGATCAGGCCCCATGTTTGTGGGGCCTGATCCGGATCCAATCTGTTTGCCCAGATATCCCTAAAGGGGTATCCCGAATGGAATGGGTTAAACCCTACAGATCTCTCACAGCAGTGGATTTGAGCCTCCTTCGACCCATAAATGAGCAAGCCAGGTTCTGCTTGCATAAGGTCATGCGGTTTTTCCCAGGTAGCTCTAGTTTCTGCCAACATCCGATTAACATGCTCTAGTTTCTGCCAACATCTGATTAACAATCAGCTTGATACATGTGAAATAGTGATGAAAGGGCAATAAAATGCATAATTACAAAAATAAATCACAGGAAAAAGTCCCTTTAGACATAGGGAATAGCAAAGACTCAGACCAGCCTGCACATCTGCAGAGTCCTAGATAACAGGGAGTATTTGATGATAATTAAGGATAATTTTTCTTGTTTCTCACTGAAACCATATGTTGTGACCCCTCATCTGAACTCTCTCATCGAGATGGTTCAGATGAGGGCTCAAAACATACGTTTTTATGCAAAATTAACAAAAATTATCCCATATTATCACCAAATACTCCCCCTTATCTAGGGCTTTGCATCTGTGCAGTCTGATCAGTCTTTTTCTCATTTTGCATAGACTATCTATGGATCCAGAGAAAAGCAAAGACTCTGATCTGCCTGAGCTGATACACAAATGAGTTTCATATTTACAGTATACAGTATACACATGGCTTAATATCCCTTCTCATTGGATGCTGAGCAATTTTTTCCCATGACTGGAGCTCTGATAACTACCGTATTAATCCTAATAAATGCCCCTGCTCTGATAAACATCCCCTGCCTCTTTTCCAAAATTTATGTTATATTAACTTGCATGATTTCCTGTTTGGTTTAGAGGATGATGTAGCTCTTTGACATGGGGTCTCTCTCAAAAAGGGGCCAATTTCTGTCTTTTAAGAATTGACCCCACGCCTACTGAGAAGGAAGGCAAGATGTGTTACTGTCTTTGCAAGTATACCTATTCACATTAATACTGTTTATTAGGGGTATTTTGGCAGTAACTACAATTTTTAGGCTCTAAATAACGCCCCCTTTCGTAAAATGCAAGGTCCCAGGGGTGTTTAATAGGATTAATATGGTAATTCTTGTCATTCTCACTCACTTTTTAAATCAAGTTTTGCAGGTCATATTAAAACCTGTATTTCATCATCATAGGCTTTTGATTTTAAAAACGGAAATTCAGGGACTGAAATTTTTTTACGTTATAACCCCCCCCCCCCCCGCCCCCCCCAAAACGCAAATGGCACCTATTGTACTGCTATTCAAAAATGAAATCACGTTTTTTGGAGGCACATCACAGAATATAAATTAAAGCAACAGAAAAAAAAAAACTTATTATATTATAAAGCTTATTCACTACATTATGAGATTCCTGAAGCAAAAACTTCATTTTGCTGCTGTTCATTACTACCTTCTAAAAGTGGTCAAACTGTACAAATGAAAGATTAATCTCCCCTGTTCACTGAAACAAATAGGTTTAAGACAGCTCTGGCCACCTAAAGTATCTATGTTAGCTTAATCATTAGTATCACAACTCCTTGATCTTGCCTGTCTTCAAGATGATTTCCTTACAATTTTTAAATTTACCTTACTTTACACAACATCCAAGCTTACACTTTAGGATGAACGAAACTTTTGCTCATCTTTTATCTCATCCAACACTTAGAATTTTTACAGAATTATTGTGCCAAAACAAGATATTGTTTTAACTCTCCAGCGGAAGACCCTAGCCTGTTATAGAAAATAAGTCAGCTAAGGTGTATGGCTACACCTCCATGTTTTTTCTGCCATTTTTACAAAGGGAAACAATTTCTGAGAGACTGTGAGAGTTCCTTTTTGCTTCCCTGGAGGACATATCCCTTCCAAAATGGAGTCTACTCTTAAAGGAAAGAATTTGCTCCACTGGGAGCAAATTCTTGCTCCACTAGGAGCAAGTTCTTTCCTTGAAGAGTTGACCCCTATTGCAACGGGAGGCAAAGTGAGTGAAATCGGGTTTAATGTCCCACCACCAACTAGGTCATATGGAGATGGGACCTCGGTCATCCGAAAGACCCGAGAAGCGGGGGATCGATCTTGCGATCCCTTGATTGGTAGTCTAGGGTGTAAAGGGAGGCAAAAATGCATATTGGCAGAGTTGCTTCCCCTGAAAGTGTATCCATTCACCTTAGAACCTAGTTAAAGCTGGTCCTGGTTCAGTTTTTTGTAGATATAAAGCTTGAGTTTGTAAAGCCCAAAGAATAAAAGATGAGCCAGCGGCATGGCAACCAAACTAGTGAGCAAACAGACAAGAATTGGTGTCCCTGGCTTTCCCCAGTCCAACAGAACTGGATAAATAACAGCATTATCAACTGCATAGTAAATCAAACTAAAAACAACATATATAAGGCCAAATATGAAAGTGTAGATAAAATGGCCAAGACGTATCGGCACAGCAGATACAAGGTGTTCAAGAACAATTATTATGGATGTTGCAGCATGAAGCTGAAAATTCAGCAAAAATCCAAACTGAGTGTGCTCCATATAGGGCCATAACATAATCCAAAACAATAATGTTACCATTAAGCATGTAGAAGAGGCAATGCTATATAAAATCCATACGACTTTCAATAATATTGAGATTGTAAAATCAGCTGAACCCAGAGCGACTTCATCATCATTTGGGCTTCCTTGGACAAATTCATAATCACATGGCTCATGATCACGTGGAATCCACAAGCTCGGCTCTACATGAAGTTCGTGAAATAGACCATAGTGATGTTCAAGGCTAGGCTGAGAGCAACAGTGTCCTCCTCGCTTACATATATAAATTATACAAGCTACTAAATGCAACGTGAGATACAGTGTAAGGACAAAATATGTCCAGTTGGTTAGAAATGCCGGCCATGGTATATACTGATTTCCAACAAGGATGTTGTCAGCATATGAGGCTGTGTAGATTAGCCACACAATACAGTAGGTGGCGAGGATGAACCGATAAAGCAGATTAACAGCAACTGGAAGGCGCCACTGAAACAAAAATGAATACCAGGTAAGGTTGGTTTTTATGATAATCCTTATTTTTAGGCCTTCCTGTTCTGTTTTCGTGGTAATTTAATGTACAATATACAAAATATGCGTCGAAGAAAAGATAGTAACGATGTGTTCGGCCATAATGTTAGACAGCCGTCGCCATAACTTGGCGTCAATCGAACTTTACATGGGACAATCAAGGCGTTGTTTACCTTAAACGTTGGTTGATGACAACGTCACATGATCAGTTGTCGTTCATCGGTGTATGAAGAAAGTTGCTGAAAAAGGTGGCAAGTGTAAATATTTCTCAAAAACCTATGTTGTGACGACTCATTAGATCCATTTTGACAAGATGACATCGTCATCACTCATTTATGATCAGACCTGTTTTGACAAGGTGACCAGTTTCGATAAGATGACCTTGTCACCACTTATCATAACAGGTACCAGTAGTTTTAAACAGAAGCCACAACATTCGTTTTTAATGATTCAGTATGTGTGGGTACACTGTCAATGCAGTTTTTGCCCTTTTTACAAAGGGAAATAACTTCTGTGACTTCCATTTGTTTCCCTAGATGATGTATTTTTTCAAAACTGTGACTAATCAAAAAACTGTGCCCACTCCAAAGGAAAGATTTTGTTCCTAGAGGAGACACTTCTTTGATTCCTTTATGAACTGATCACTTATTTGGGAAGGACTGCAAAAATGACAAGAATTCCACAAAAGCAGTGTGTCAGTCACAAAATACTGTAATGTGCCTAAATTTTGGGACACCTAAAATAATTGATTTTCCATTTGGGACAAATTTTGGGACACCTAAAATAATTGATTTTCCATTTGGGACAAATGGAAAATTACTTATTTTAGGTGTCCCAATACTTACATTATGGTGGAACTAAACCAGAAAAAATGAAGAAAATTTACGCTACCAACACTGAAGGGAAAGTAATAACTATGACTCGCTTCTGCTATTCAGACTATAAAAAAAATTAAACAAGATGCTCCCCTTGTAAAGGTACTTGTTCACATTAATAATAATTACTAACAAACTCAACTAACCAGTTTGAGCTGTACTATATACGAGGGGCGTTCGAAAAGTAATGCAAATGGCCTTATAACTTTGTTTAGGGGAAAACTGGGTACAAATACTATGCATATGCTGAAAACACTACAGTTTGTCTTTACAATGATACCAAACGCTGTACAAAGACACCTTTCCATATTGTCTTACAACGCATTTTATTAGGCCCCTGTCATACCACTGGGCTATTTTCATATGTAAAATCATTTCAGTGTTGGGCATTCAAGTCAAATATCATTGCAAATACAAAATTAATCTTTGTCAGTTGCTTGTCCATTGTTGCCTACAGTATTCATACAAAAGTTAGAAGGGTGGCAACTGTTATCGATTTATTCTTGGCAATGCAATGCGCAATTCTTATGACGTTATTGAAATATACGTTAACGTCATTTTAAAAGCTTGTAGAGGCTTCGTTTTTGGCATTAATTTGAATTTATTGACAGGTTTTCGTTGATCCATGTAAATGCTCTTGCTGACAAGATTTTTAATGCTAATACACTTGTTTTCATTACGAAATCATTTAATTTTTGGTAGAAAGGGGGAATTTGCTACTATGGATTTGCTACATAATCCATATTCCCGGGCCAGTATGGAACCCAGATTTAAAATAATTTCCACGATATTTACAGGACAACATTGCCTGGGCATTGTCTTTAAGTAGCAAAAATAAAAACAAATCAAAGACTGACGACATATAAATTACGGCCTACTAAACTAAAATTCTGCAGTGTCTTTAGGGTATACCTCTTTCAAAGATGATAAAAATGCGCCCTTTTTAAAAAAATACACCGTGTTTGCAGACTTTCCTACGCATATCATAGCTTTATGTGTTTTTGCAATCAGAAGTTCTGTTTTTATATTGGTTACCGAGACATTACGTCATTTGCATTACTTTTCGAACGCCCCTCGTATAAATCTTAAATGAGGCAAATTAAGATGCAATTCTTTTTTTTCTCTCAGTTCAAACTTCACACTCTACATTCAATTGTACATATCTCGAAGTTGAACTTCTTCTCAAACTACTGATATCTCAAAGTAAATTTTCTGGTATCAGAAAATTTACTTTCAGATATCAGCAGTATGAGATAACAGAAGCTGAAATGAAATATTATAATCGCACAATCTTTGTTTCATAATTATTTTCACAGTTTATTCCTCACAAGCCTTTCAACGTTTCGGCTAATGAAAGCCTTTTTCAAGAAGTTTTTTTTTCCTTTAAATACTACATTGCCTTATTGTTCCTGCAGTACAAACAATTCAAAATGGTGGGCTGCAGCAACAATTAGGCAATGTAGTACTGAAAGGAAAAAAAACTTCTTGAAAAAGGCTTTCATTAGCCGAAACGTTGAAAGGCTTGTGAGGAATAAACTGTGAAATGAAATGGAAAATTAATGCTTTTAAGTGTCCACATGACAAAAGAGGATAAATATGAATGTAATCAGTACAATTTTATGCTGAAATTCATACCTGAAAATATGAGAACCTGGATGGGTGAACACCAGCAAATCCAAAATGTTTCCATTGAAATTCATGCCTCACGTTCTGACAAAACTGGCTACGACACATACTGCTCAGCTGTGTAATGCTTACACTGGAAAGAATTCAAGAGCTATAATTTACACATATGCATTAACATACATCTCACTTTTGTCCACAGCCTACAAGTTCAAATTCTGGTGAACTTTTCAGCATGAAATTGTTTGTTTACATAGATGGCTGATAAGCAGCTGTAACTGTTGCTTAAGTGGCATCCTGCTGCCAAACAGTGGTCAAACTGTTTGATGTTAAAGATTTTACATGCTGTATTTGAGCTTTTTGTTTTCTTATGCTATTAGAGGCTAGTTAACAAATAACTTTAACAATTTTATCTGATCCTTGACTCAAGGGACATTCCATAGGCTGGAGCATATAGTACATCTAAATCTCGCCAAAAATGAAAATAGCTGCATTTGCAAAATGCAAAAAGCAAAGATCCAGCTGAGGCGGCTTGTAACCTTTTGAAATTTTGCAATTGTAAATTTTGTTGGCTGCTTTTCTTACTAGAGCAAGTGAGCAGGGGCTCACGTATACCCCCGACCAGTGCCACTGCCTAATGAAAGCATACTTTACCACAAAGCTACAATGCAAATACATGTACAAAATTCAAAGTCTATGATCTTGACCTTATGTCAGCAGCAGCATCCATAGGAGTAAACTAGTATGAAATAAACCTAGTCATGTATCATTAGGCTCCATTCATGAACATCAGAACTATAACCCAAAACTATTAAACAAATGGCAAAGTCCTAGTTATTGATCCCTGGCCCCACCCATGAGCCTGGCCCTGCAATGTAGCTAGTCCAGATCAAAAGCAATGCTATAGAGATATCATGAACTGAATATGGAAGAAATCTTCAATGCAGTTACAGAGATATGAGCAATCAAAAAGGTTTAACGCAAAACTTTGACATAATGAAAATGCCTAAGTCCTAATTACTGACCCTTGGCCCCACCATGGGGCCTGACCCAGGGGCTAAGATAGTTTACACCAAAGGCAATGCTATAGAGATATCATAAACCAAATATGAAAAGAATCTGATGTGTACAAAAAGGTTTAACGCAAAACTTTGACATAATGAAATGAAAATGCCTAAGTCCTAATTACTGACCCTTGGCCCCACCCTGGAGCCAGACCCTGGGGCTAAAATAGTTTACACCAAAGGCAATGCTATAGAGATATCATAAACCAAATATGAAAAGAATCTGATGTGTAGTTACAGAGATATGAGCAATCAAAAAAGGTTTAAAGCAAAACTTTGACGTAAAGTTGACGAACGGACGGAAGAACGAACGAACAGACGAACAAACAGACAAACAGACGGAATGACAAAAACTATATACCCCCTGACATACTTCGTATGTCGGGGGTATGAAAAGGTTAAAGGATCTGATGAAGGGTAGGCCCTTATAGGATGCGTGAATGCTGGGCCTCTATAAGGCCTGAAGAATATACAATCCCTTGATGAATATGTAAATGTCAAATATGAATTTACCAAATGCGAATATACATGTTTTAGATAAAAGGCAAAGGCATAAAACCACAAAATCAAATGAACAAGAGTTGTCACCACACAGCATAACTCACCTGGTTTAAACTTTATTTTCTTTATATAACAACATATGAAATATATAAAATGTTTCATATGTTATACAAAATGGGATTCAGAAGAAAGTCAACTTATTCTAGTCTGTTACCCATAAATTCAGATTGTATCTCATCATGGGATACATAACTTACCTAAACTGGGGCCGTATTCATAAAGCCACTTGAGTCGTTGCTATGCGGTTGCTAAGGCTAAATATCTATAAAGGAGATTCCCTACAACTATGAAATTTGGTCTGGAGGAACAGTCTTACAAAGACTGTTCCTCCAGACCAAATTTCATAGTTGTAGGGAATCTCCTTCAAAGAAATTTAGCCTTAGCAACAGCATAGCAACCACTTAAGTCGTTTTATGAATACGGCCCCTGGTGCTTGCCAATCATGAACACAAAATTCTTAGTTGTGATCTTGAAGGTCAATTAGGAAAGTGATGCTGCTTCCATGTAAAACTCTGGAGCAGTATCTGTCATCAGTCTGGGTGGCACTGTGACACTATAAATCTTCAGTATGTGACCTTGACCTGAAGGTCAATGGGAGAGGTGGGGTTGGTACTGTATAAAACTCTGAACCAGCAGCTAACAGAATTGTATGTATTGTTTCAATCTATCCACACACAAAGACAACACTGTGTCTTTAGGAAACTTAAACCAAAATTTTTTACAAAACATTTATAAGTCCATGTACTTGACCTACGTCATCCAGGGGGGTTGGGGGTGGTATTGCATTTAGACAATTATGGCTGAATTACCTAACATCTGTGGAGGTATAAACTAAATCTATCTAAAGGTTAAGGAGAGTAAGTCTTAAACTTCAGCCAAGAACATCCCGAATTCAATATAAAATTCTGAGTCTGTGACCTTGACCTACTTGTATAGGTCATGTCCAGGAGTAGGAATTGTGTTGGTTAAAATTTTGGAGCAATATCTATCATCATACTAAATATAATCCAAATCGATTAAAGGGTTAAGAAATATGAGATCTTAAGAAATTTAACATAAACCTTAAACATGAAATTTTTAAGTCCATGACCTTGACCTACAGGCCATGTCCAGGGGTGGGGGATGGTGCTAAAAACTTTTTGGAGCAACAGCTATTATTATTTATCATACCAAATATATAATTCAAATCAATCAAAGGGTTTAGAAATTATGTTGAGATCTTAAAAACTGTAAACGCTTACATAAAATTTCTATGTCCATGACCTTGACCTACAAGTCATGACAAGGGTTGCAGATGGTGCTGAATAAAATTTTGGACCAATATCTATTATCAATCCGATATAATTCAAATCTACCATAGGGTTTAGAAACTATGAGATCTTAAAAACCTGAACGTAAATTTTTTGAGTCCATGACCTGGACCTATAGGTCATGCCAACGGATGGGGAAGGTGCTTGGAGATGGCATCCCTTATGCATATTAAATATCCTTTCTGTAATACATGCCTACAAGGACGTTTATCCTGTTAATGTACTGTAGATCGTACACTGGCTCATAATCCTAGACAGAGGGTGTAGATGTGTACATAGGAAGAAAAATAGAGCATTGTATGCATATGATAAATCTTGTTGAGTGTAATAGCTTCTATATAGTTGCCCTTTTTAGAAGCATGGGACTGAAACAAAATAAGATGAAACTCATAGAGATGGGCCCTCAAATAATACCCTAGAACTAAATACAATGAACACTGTGATTAACAGGGATGAGATGCAGGGGATACTTAAATGATTTCACCTCTTCTTACACTATTCATTTTTATTAGATCTATCCCCTGTACAAAAAAATCATGACCCAATAAAAAGTTCAATACAGAAAAAGATGTATTTTGACAGTCTTCAGCATGCTGCATGACCAAGTCTCACTTATTTGCAGACCACAAATATGGATTTTAGTACTTCACAGCAGAAAAACATTAAACAGGGACCAGCATGTCTTTTGTGTGCCTTTTCTCCACTAAAAGAAAAAAATGCAGCAGCCATAAGAACCCCACATGCATATTGCCTTACTTTTCTGCAACAGTGTAGAAGGCACTATCTTAGTCACGTGATGTACTTAGACTGGGGTCATGGAGCAGACGTCAAGGTGTAGTGTCTGTGTAAAACATATTGTGTTGAAAAGAAAAAAATGATTCTGAAGATGAGGAAAATTTGGGAATAGGAAAGTTGTATGAAAGTAAGGTGGGGGCTTTATTTCTTGTATGTTTTATTCTTTCTGATTTCCATCTTTGGCGGGAAAAAGGTTAGCAAGTAGACTTCTTGTTTGTTTACATTTTCCAACTGACAGCTGTCAGAATCTCGCGAGACTAAGTGAGAAGTAAACAAATTTCACGCACTAGCGGATTCACAAGAACGCCGAAAACGGAAGTAGGGAGGATATATAAAACTGGCTGTTTTATGGCATTGCATTTAATATAAAAATTTAATAGATCTATTAAAATTGAGAACTTCCAAAAAAAAAATCATTTTTGTACCAAAATTTTACTTCGCACTGACACCCAGGTTTCCTGACACAGAATTTTTTTTTTTCAACCATTTTCATCAAGAGAGTGGATCAATTTAATTGCTGTCCCCAGCAAACTATAGAAACGAATCTATAAGACGGCACGAATCCATCAGAAACGGGTATATAGCTAGTCTACTTGGGTTTATATGCCGAATGCACCCGGTGTTCTGGTTTTTTTTTTTGTTTTTTTTTCTCCATCGCGATCTAGCTGCAAATGATACCTCTTCAATCCGTTAAAGTTGTTCTTGTTCACCTGACACTTCAAAGTATCACCATCCAGTACAGATACTAATTTAAGAATTGTTTATTTAAGTTAGGACAACTGGAGCTTGGGAAAAGCACGTTCGCGTAATTGGGACTAAATTGGTACGTTCACTATAATCACCATAGTGGTGGTGTGGCCATTTTATGGCGCAACAATATATCAAGAAATGTAACAAAAATTCCTGATGGCTGTTTTCCTTTCAACTGGGGAATATCGAAAATAGCTTCATATCACACTACGCATACAGCAAAGCCGTTGACGATAACGATCCGCTTCCGCCAAATCAGAAACCTAGGGGGTATGGTGGGGTCTCAGTTTTATATCGTAAAAATATGGATCTTAAAGTGAAAAAATTAATACACGGTGAAAATAGAATAGTGGTTGTGGAAGTCCAATCATCTCCACCCATCTGCATATGCAATGTGTACATGCCGTGCAGAAATTCAAAGGTGAATGTAAAACATGATGACAACTTCCAAAGCTGTTTAGAACAAATTGAAGAAGTGTTGAGTGTATATCAAAATTCGCATATTGTTTTGGTGGTGGGGGATTTTAATGCCTCATTGAGTGAGCAGAGAGGAACAGTCCAGGATAGACTATTCAAGTCAGCAGTGACCAGCAACTCCTTAGAACATCAACAAGGTGGCATCTCCACCTTCTTTCATCCTAACAAAACAGACCATGCTGAGATTGACTACATTTTATTCAACAAACTTGGGCAGGAATTCGTGAAATCTGTTACTGTGGAGAACTCTGCAGCCCTGAATACATCCGATCACGTTCTCGTCATTGCACAGCTGGAATTACCAGTGTGTTCTGTTCAACCTGAAAATATTACAGTGAAACGTAAACCAAATTGGGATAAATGTGATAAACAGAATTACCAGCGATTTATCCAAAACAGCCTGAGATCTTTTGACTCTTTCTACATTGGAAGTTCATCAGAACTAGACATTCTTTATCCTTTAGGACATCTGAATACAGTATTGAAACTAGCTACAGAAAATAGCATTCCGAACTTCAAACCAGAAGGGACACTCAAGAAGCGACGGCACCGTCCATGGTCTAAAGAAATCCATGAGGCAATAAAAAATTGCCGTTTGACGTGGTGGGCATGGAGACAAGCAGGTGCTTCGAGGGACCCCACAGACCCAGATTTCGTCAGAATGAAGAAAGCAAATAAACAGATAAGAAAGGAACAAAGGCGAGAGGCAGCTAGAAGGAGAGACCAGCAAGTAGAGTCCATAATGGCGACAGTGAACAACCCAAAACCTTCTATAGGCTAGTTAAAACCCAACGGAAGACCACTCGTCAGCAGACAGACAGACTCATTGTAGATGGTGACACCTGTGAAACAGGTGAAGAGATCTGCCAGGCTTGGGCCTCTCATTTCCAGAAGCTTGCCCTCCCTCTAGAGAATAAGAACTTTGATAGCGACTACAAAAAGCTTGTTGACATGGATATTGAAAGCATCACATCTATATGCGAGGCTGAGAGTACCAGAATAGACCCGGTAACTGAGCAGGAGGTCAAGGAGGCTTTGAACAAGCTTAAAAACAACAAGGCTGCTGACTCGATGGGTCTGTGCAGTGAACACCTCAAGCTAGGAGGTACTCATGTTTTGGGTTTTGTCACAGCGTTTTTGAACTGCCTGATTAGGTCAAGGACGGTGACTGCGGTGTTGAAGGAGGGGATTTTAACTCCAATTTACAAGAAAGGTGATCCTACAGACCCAGGGAACTATAGAGGAATTACCGTGACCCCAGTATTGTTGAAGGTCTTGGAACATGTCCTAAACAGTAGACATAACAAGATACTCGAGGAGACACAATCTAGGCTTCAAAAAGGTTTCACGGGAGGTTGCTCTTCCTTGAACGCGGCAGTTGTCCTAACTGAGTGTATTATAATATCCAAGAACAACAATCAAAACCTTCTACTCACAACGTTGGATACCCAAAAAGCCTTTGATGTGGTTGATCATAACTCCCTTTTACGCAGATTATTCCTGGACGGGATCCACGGAGATGATTGGCTACTTTTACGAGACCTGTACACTGATTGTTCCTCAAGAGTGAAGTGGGCTGGTTTACTGTCAGATACCATTGACATCCAACAGGGAGTGAGACAAGGAGGTGTGCTCTCGACTTCACATTACAAAAGATATAACAACCCTCTGCTGCTTCAGCTTGAGGATCATTACACAGATGTTCGAATAGGCTCCATAAGTATTCCACATGTGACTGTGGCAGACGACTTGGCCATTTTGGCAAGAAGATACCCTGACATGCAAGTGATGGTATGGGATATTGAAAACAACACTGAAAGAGAGAGATACTGTGTGAATCCAACAAAAAGTAGCTGCCTGTGTTATAACCTCCCAAAACGTGACGTGCAAAGTATTGAGTTAGTTATGTCGGGTGATCATATTGCTTGTGAAGAATGCACTGTTCACCTTGGAATCTCTAGGGATGTAAAAAGTAAGGTCAATATTGAGGAGAAGTTAAGTTTGGGCAGAAAGACCGCATACTCTCTTATGGGGGCAGGGTTCCATAGCGTTAATGGGCTAAAGACGTGTCTTAATGGGCATATATGGACTACTTTTGTAGTATCAAGGGTTATATATGGACTTGAAACCTTGTCTCTCAAGAAAAAGGATATTGAAAGTCTTGAAAAATTTCAAAGAAAATCTTTAAGACAGATACAGGGTCTTCCAGATAAGACCCCGAACTGTATTACTCTGGCCTTGTTGGGCATTTTACCCCTAGAAACGGTTATACACAAAAATTGTCTAAACTTGTTCATGGGAATTGCTCGCAATAGTAAGCTCATTGAATATGATATAGCAGAACGTCAACTTGCAATGAAAAGCCCTGATGAAAAAAGTTGGTTTAATTTGGTCAGATCTATTTTGAAGATCTACAGTTTACCTTCAATTTTCTTTTTGTTTGATAGACAAATGTCAAAGACAGAATGGAAAAAAATCATGAATGAGGCAGTACACAGCCATATTGAAGCCTTGTGGCGGGCTGATGTAATTGATAAGCAATCTCTGAAATACATTAATCCAAATTCCTTAAAGGTCGGGAAACCACATCATGTATGGTCTACTGTTAGAAACTGCTTAACTGATAATAGAAGAGCTCAATTAAAGTGTAAACTTCTCACGGGCACCTATATTTTGCAAAGTAATAGGGCTGCTTTCAATCAGTACACAGTTGACCCAACATGCAAACTGTGTCTAGCTGCACCTGAAACAAGGCAACACTTTATAGCAGAATGCTCAGCTTATGAATCTGAACGAGAAGTTTATGCAGAGAAATTGCGAAACAACCCAGTTCTCCCTGATGAACTCAAACGTGAATTGTTGAACCCAGAACTGTTTACCCAGCTCACCCTGGATGCTTCATTCTATATCAATGGTCAAGATAATTTGGAGACCCTCGAATTACACTCGAGAGAGTATATACTACAGATTCACAGAAAAAGAATAGCGAGTCTCAATCGCCAGAATTCAACTTGTTAACAATCGTCAGACAAAGTATCAACAAATAATCAAGAGACTTCACTGCTTCTATTAAAAGTCCTATACTGTAAATAAAAAGACTGTACATAATAACACTTCACCAGTTTAATAATTATTTAACGAGCTCAAGTGTGAACTTTTACACCTAACGGTGGTGCCTCGATAAATCAACGGGGGAACTTTAAGAAGACTAGATGGCTCCAGTAGAATATGTGGTGTCACGTGTGATACGAGGGAGGGTCCTGTTACTGTTGTAAATGCGTATTTGCCATGCAGGGGATTAAAGCTATCAGATGAACTTTTCGGTGAAACCCTGGAGGAATTAAGAGAAATTATAGTTAAATATTCAGAAAGTTCAAACATAATCTTAGTTGGAGACTTAAACGCTTCCCTACACAGAGACCAGCCATTGGCAAGAGATCAGAAATTAAAGGCTCTACTTGAAGATACACATATGTTGCTGAGTGACTCATATCCTACTGAATATACATATATACATGGTAAAGGAAAATCTGTGATAGACTATATAATAGTCTCGAGTAAGGAAGTGGTTAGTAATGTATGTGTACAAACGGATAGTAGCTTAAACACATCCCCCCACCATGCAGTAGCGGCAGATATGTTCGGTATACCAACTTGTGAAGTTTTACTGGAGGAGGTAAAACCAACTACAAGGAGAGTAAATTGGAAGAAACTTGATAGTGATAAGTATGAATCATTACTAGCAAAACGGTTGCCAATAGTAGAGAACAGTACAGATATAAATGAAAAAATAGGACGGATAACAGACATTGTTACTTCCACAGCAGTGGAATGTGCACCATTGAAGAAACAAAAACCTAAAAATTGTAAGAAATTCTGGTGTCCAGAGCTTGCAAAACTATCAAAGGAAAGTAAGAAAGCATTCAGTGACTGGAAAAAAGGAGGTCGCCCTGCAGATCCTCACTGCAAACTAGTGCTTGAAAAAAATGTGGCTAAAAAGGAGTTACGTAGACGACAGAGGCAAATAACGGCTGAAAACAGAACAAAAATGTATAAAGAAATAACTACAGCTCACTCAGGAAATGATGTCCTATTTTATAAACTCATAAATAAACAGCGACAGACGGGTAGGGAAAGATTAAATGAACTGATTATAAACGGTGAACATCTATCAGATCCTGACAGGATTAGAGAGGGATGGTCAGATTACTTTAAATCTCTAGCAACTCCAATTGAAAGTGAGAACTTTGATGAAAACTATAGGAATCATATAGAACTGAGAAAACATTTAATTCAAAATATGTGTGAAAATGCTCAAGCGGAAGTTCATATTAGTAGTTCCGAAGTGCAGAAAGTAATAGACTCTCTGAAAAACGGTAAGGCTGCAGATAAAGAGGGGTTAACTGCAGAACATTTTAAATATGGTGGTGAGCAGCTTTTAGAAGTAGTAACTGGTACAGTGAATATCATTATGAATAGTGGTGAAATTCCTAGAGTTTTTAAAGAAGGACTCATTACTCCAGTTTATAAAAAACAAGGAAAGCCAGTATCTGATCCAAATTCGTACAGACGAATCACTATAACAAGTATATTGGGGAAAATTGTCGAAAAAGTATATTTAAACTTGGTTCAGAATATGCTAGATAACGCCCAAAATAAGCTGCAAAGAGGTTTCACAAAAGACACATCTCCTGCGTGTGGGTCGTTATTGCTTACAGAAGCAATAGCCGAATCAGCAGACCTTGGAAAACCATTATACACAGCTTTCATCGACGCTAATAAAGCATTTGATGTGGTTTGGCATGATTCGATGCTTGTAAAGTTGTACGATGTTGGATTAAATGGTCAGATGTGGAACTTTCTAAATAACTGGTATACTGGCCTTCAATCTTCAGTCAAGTGGGAGGGAGCAAATTCATTGCCATTCTCTGAGTGTCAAGGATTGCGCCAAGGAGGAATTTGGTCACCAACAGGGTATAAGCATTTCCTGAACCCATTATTGGACTGTTTTACTGAGCATAAAGTTGGTCTATGCATTGGCTCGATATACCTTGGAGTTGTTGGTGTAGCAGATGATTTGCTGTTTATGGCTGACACACCGGAAGAATTACAGTGCCAGTTAAATCTCCAGTGGTCCTATGCGGACAAGGAAAGATACCAAGTTAGTGGTACCAAGACAAAAACTATGCAACATAATGTAAAAAAACAGGTGAAAGCAGATTTTTCATTTTGTGATAAGAAGTTGGATGATGTACAGAGCTACAAACATCTAGGTCTAATACGGGAATCAAACAACAACTTTTCAAATAACCTACTGATTTAGGATAGAATAAAGACAGCTAGAAATACAGCTTATGCCCTTATGGGTGCAGGTTTTCACGGTCTTAATGGAGTTAACCCAGAGGTATCAATGCATATTTGGCAAATATATGTTAGACCGAGACTTCTGTATGGACTTGAAAGTATAAATTTGAAGAAAAGTGACATTCAAAAACTGGAAACATATCAAAGGTCTCTTCTCAGACAAATCTTACATTTACCTGAAAGAGTTGCTTCAAGTGCTATTTATGTTTTGTCCGGTCAATTGCCTGTAGAAGCAGAAATTCATAAGAGAAGACTCTCTCTGTATGGGAATATTGTGAGAAAGGACTGTATAGAAAGAGAATTGGCATATAGACAGTTAGCACTAAAGGATAGTACATCAAAGAGTTGGTTTGTGTCATTACAAGAGGTCCTGCACAGATATGGTCTTCCTAATGCTCAAAAGCTTTTGGACAGTCCACCAGAGAAATTAGGCTGGAAGGTGAAGGTCAGACAACATGTAAATGAATATTGGAGAAAAAGCATCATAGAGGAAGCTGAAAAAAAGTCAACTCTAGAATACCTGAATATTGCGTCTTATACACCTGGCACCTGGAAAAGTAAAGATAAAGAAAAAAATAATGATAAATCAAAAAAATCCCAAAATGACCACTCTCCAATGTACTTTGATTATAGTAATGATGCAACGTCAAAACATGATGCAATATCATGACAGTCCGAAAATAGCTTGGAGAGGAGGGGCTTCATTAGAATACTGCTTTTAAAGTTTCTGTCATGCTGTCATTTAGCTTGGAGAGGAGGAGCATAATTAGAATACTGCTTCTGGAGTGAGTGTCATGCTGTCATTTATGATTTGTGTTCAGATGACTTTGCACATTCCCATTCATTCAGTTTTTGGAGATCAAACATGGCTGGTCACTTTGAAAGAGGATTATTTTCTTCTCTTTACACAAATCATAGTTACTTGATTTGTAAATCATGGTTACTTGATTTGTGTTACGAGATGCATCTTATTACAGAGGAACATATAAGAGGAGTATTTTATGATAATTTGGGATTATTTTTATTTCTCCATGAAAAACGTTTGTTGTGGATATTCATTAGAACTGCCTTTTCGAGGCAATTCTATCAAATATGTACAACATGCTTTAAAACAATGCTGTGGGTACCCATAGAACTGCCTCAGCGAGGTGATTCTAATAAGTATCCACATGCTTTTACAATATTATGTGTTTATTTTAAAAATTATGTTATGGATAGCCATAGAACCGCCTCGTCGAGGTGGTTCTAATGAGTAACCATAAAATACTTTTTATGGAGAATACTGCCAAATACTCCCTTCATCTGTCCCTCTGTAATGAGAAAAAACGCTCTTTGGAGAAATCTACATTGACTTCTAAATCAATTTGACCTGTCATGTTAAGCTATTTTAGACGTGACAAGCCACAGAAGACTGTACATTTCTGATCACTTGAGTTTTCAAGTCTTCAGTAGATTTATTGGTGAAGACTCTCTTCATGGATAAGTGATGAGTCTACACCAATAAATCTATTGAAATTTTGAAAATTCGGGTGATCTGATTGGTTTATTATCTGGGGCAAACACATACCGAAAAATACCGGAAATCCGCATTCTTGTCGCCAGAATATACAAAATAAGGTTTATTTTCTATAATAGCTTAGACTATTCGCGGACCAGTATCCTGGCTTAATTTATGTGCTTAAACTACTTATCTGCATGTATTAAGTTCCTTTAGAGCTGTAATATATATGTTTTTCTCTGTGGTACATGTTCTCTAAATGTGATGGTTGCTTGTTTTTATGCCCCCAACTTCGGAGAAGTTGAGGGGGCATATTGGTTTTGGCCTGTCCATCCGTCTGTCCGTCTGTCCGTATGTCCGTCCGTCCGTAACGCTTTATGGCAGATAGGAAACTCAAGAACCGCTTATGCTAGGATCTTGAAATTTCATATGTGGTATGTACATGAAAAATAAGCGGACCCGTATTTTTTCTTTTTTCCGCCGGTCACGTATTTCCAGAGTTATGCCCCTTTTTCGACTTAGCCTATGGAACCTTGTGAACAAAATATCTTGAGAACCCCTGCTGCTAGGATCATGATTTTTTGCAGGATAACATTGCTCAAGGTGTAGAAGACCTGATTAACTTGTGAAAATTTTTTATAAATTTTTGACCGAGTTATGCCCCTTTTTCAGCTTAGTGCATTGTAAGCCTATGGAACCTTGTGAACAAAATATCTGAAGAACCCCTTAAGCTAGGATCCTGATATTTGGCATACAGTTACAGACTAAGGGCTAAATGAACTGATTAACTTTTGAGCCTATTTCAATAATTCTCAGTTGAGTTATTCCCCTTTTTCGGACATAGGCATTTGTATAGGAACAACCTTGTGAACAAAATATCTAAAGAACCGCATAAGCTAGGGTCCTTAAATTTAGCATGCTGGTTTGGACTAAGGTGTAGATGAACTGATTAACTTTTGAGCATATATCGTAATTGTTTGGTTAAGTTATTCCCCTTTTCAGGCCTTAGGCATTTTATATAGGTATTACCTTGTGAACAAAATATCTGAAGAACCGCTTAAGCTAGCACATTTATATTTGGCATACAGTTACAGACCAAGATGTAGATGAACTGATTTACTTTTGAGCATATTTCTTAAATTCTTGTTGATCGAGTTATGACCCTTTTTCGACTTAGTGCATTGTAAGCCTATGGAACTGTGTGAACAAAATATCTCAAGAACCCCTGATGCTAGGATCATGATATTTTGCAGAAAGATACTCCCTAAGGTGTAGATGACCTGATTAACTTTTGAAAAAAAAATGTATTTTTTTTATCGAGTTATGCCCCTTTTTCGACTTAATGCATTGAAGCCTATGGTACAAAGGTACCTTTACACTCAGTCAGGAACCGTAAGAGCTAGGAACTTGAAACTTTAAACACATGATCAGTATGAAAAAAATAAGCGAAACTTATATTTTCTTTTTTACGTGGGTCACATATTTTCAGAGTTATGCCCCTATTTCGAGTTAGCCTCTGGAACCTTGTGAACAAAATATCTCAAGAACCCCTGATGCTAGGATCATGAGGTTTTGCAGGATGACAATGCCCAAGGTGTAGATGACCTGATTAACTTTTGAAACAAATTTGTGAATTTTTGACCGAGTTATGCCCCCTTTTTGACAAAGGTACAAGCATTATTGGATGAACCTTCTTTAGAGGCAAGCATATGGTTGGGGGCATAGTGTTTCATAAACACATTTTCTAGTTATAATGTTTAGTTCTATTTATTTGTGGGTCAATAAAATAGCCAGATTGGCTAATGTTGATTATGTTGTAAATTTGAAACCCGACTTTAAAAAAGGTTTCTATGTCACTCTTATGTCTTATATCTTAATATGATCCACAGTCTGATACTATTGAAGTGTATATCGGTATTTATAAAAGTGTATTTTGGTATATTTCGGTGTATTCTGGTAATTTGGTGTATTGCGGTAATTTAAGTAATCAAGTTATCCAGAGCAAAAACTGGTTACTCCAGAAACCCCAATATCCGAGTTAACTCCTATTCACCAGTAGAGTTGCCTCAGTGAGAAGATTACGATGAGGAGTTGCAACATGCGGGACTGGAAAGTAAACGGATATCCAATGACCAGGAATTGATACTATCAAATTCCACAGTTTAACTGTTTGTATTGATACAATGCCTTTGATTCTATAATGATCTTTATAATAACTTGAATTTTATTTATCAAAAAAGTATATCATATAATATAAACCGGTTGCCATCAAGAAATCATGTTAAGGTACCACGCAGTCAATTCTCTGATTTTATAAACTCATTTTAATATCACGAAAATAACACACATTTTTTCAATCAAGAATTCAAATCAATCAAATTCTTAACATAAAAAGTGAATTATTGATTTCAATAATACATTGTGTGTCAAACAGTTGAATTTGGAACACTGGAATATCTGAAAATCGAATTCGTACTCCTTTTATTTTTACATAAAAAACGATTTTCTGATATTAAGAATTTGATTCACTGTTGGCAATATCTAAAATAGTAAAACAGCACATACCAGTCGAAATTCGCACATCTTTTCTGTAGCTGTAGCGTATTTTTGAACGACCCTCATGACCTCACATGTTTAAGGATTCTTTTAAAAGGCAATTACGAAGACATTGTACGAGAGTTTTGATTTTGCAGCAATGATAGTGTAGAGAGAGAGAGAGAGAGTCATAGTGCTGCAAAAAGCATAAAATTCCTATCTGTTGATAAGTTATACTGATTAAAATAATACAAAGGCCCTTTTACCTGCTTGAGTTGTGTCCCTTACGTTTTGAAGTATTTTAACCACAATACATTATTCTGTGATATCACTGATGATTTCAATTCTTTAAATGTCAGAATTTTGAAATTCAGTATAGATCTACACACTTTTTAAAAGAGTAAAGGACTGTTATCTTACACCATTGGTTATTTTAAGCTCTGTTCATTATTTGATTAATCCGTTGGAAATTTTTATACACAACTTTAAATTTTATTCAAAATTCAAATTTAATTTTTGAAAAAAAAAAAAAAAAAAAAAAAAAAAAAAGATTTTGAAACATTTTCTTTAGCTTTAGGGCGAAATAGTCGTATTCGTTGTAAGAGAACTATTTAACATATTTAAAACTATTATATTCAATTATATATACTGACAAGCATGGAAACTGAAATTAAAACAATTTTAATACGATTTTTAAATTTGAAAGATTTACAGCTTAAATTGCAAAAATGAACAATATTTTGATTTGGGGCATCTGTTATTAGTTTCACTAATACAAGAATACACATTTTCGCCATTTTGGAACTTCGAAATAGAAAACATGACAGAGACAAATCTAGAGACAAAGTTTTATTCAAATGCAACAAACCTTTGGGCCCTTGAGCACATATAAATACAAATACGAACAGTGATGACAGGCAAGATAATGAGAAATAATGCTGTTCAGTAAATATAATTAAATCAATCTCAGCCGATATATACCAATTTACCCTAAACTCAGGCCATGTAGCACAACGTAGTTATGCGGAGTGATGTGCATTTCGGCTGTTTAGGTCCGCATATCTGAAATCACAGATAGTTAGCATATAGTCGGACATACATGCAAGTAATACCACTGCATTGTCTACATGACAAGATATGGTATGATGGATGAAATAGGTCACTGCTCTAGTCCAATAAATGCATGTCGGTTCATTGGTTGCTAGGTTGTTATTATTCAACAGCTAACTATAAGACAACTTTTATCTTAGGCATCATATTTGCAAGCGTCTGATATCTACAATACAAAAACATAAGGTAGTTATGAGGGTCTCAAAGGGGTCCCTCTGAAATCAGTAATGAGTAAAATTTAAGGGCAAAAATCAGTAATCAGAAAAATTTAAGGGCAAAAATCAGTAATCAGTAAACTTTTGGCCAGATCAGTACATCACATACCGCAACCATTCTCTCTACCTCATGCCAGTGATGCATACTTTGAAGACAGTATGAATTGGTATCATAATACGCCTTTTATCCCAAATTGATGCTTAACACATATACAGTTTTTCTATGTATGTATGGTATAGATGCATTTTTATTTAAGAAATGAATTTCATTTTTTTCGATGTTGACGGAGGTATGAACACAATGGGTCACGTGCAAAGTAAGTGACGCCCGAAAGGCGTTCACTTTATCTTTGCAGGGGACCCTTTGTGTTCATACTTCCATGAGCTTCAGAAAAATGAAATTTGTCTCTTATAATTACATTCAATTTTAGAATTATTTTGAGCATCATTTTCGATTTTTAAGAGTAACAATTGTAAAATACACGACAAAAAGCTGTCACTAACCAACATGTAAATTTAAAGAGTAACTACACTTCAGGAACTGACTGAATCAGATCCCAAACCCTATCCCCAACATCCAAGGGAAAGATTGACAAAGACATCCCAACAAACAATAAATAACAAGTGATAAGCCGAGTCAGCAGCTCTTTCCCAAATAGGTGGCAACTCAGCTATCTTTATTGAACTAAATAATTTAGACCGACAGAAGGGTTACAACAGACTAAGCAAATTATACGAAAAACATAAGCCGTTTACGTTAAACTATCGTCGCCGTGACTGGGCGTCCAATAGAGCGTTCAACGGCCAATGACGCCTATTGTTTACATGTGACGTTGCGTACCAAGACGTTGCATGACTGTCATTGACTAACTGTTGTTTATAGACGTATGAACACTGTTTCTCCGAAATAGGTTCATCTAAGGAAAATCAAGGGGAATGTAATAAAGAAATGCATGCAATAGAACCTGAAAAAAAATATCCGTCTTTTCACATAAGACAGAGATTGTGCATCAGTTTGACGAAAATGGTATGTCAGAGGCTTATGGATTACTCACGGGGCTAAGCGCTTGAAAACATCATTGAGGATGAAGGACCTATGATGAAGGACCTAAACTGGCACCCCTAGACCAACGACGTATAGATAGTCGTTTTGTAATGATGTACAGGGTCATATATGACCTTGTTGCCATTCCTGCATAATAGTACCTTGTTCGTAACACTAGACAATCAAAACTTATTCATCCACTTTCGTATCGGCAAATCCCCACTTTTGAAGACTACTACAGGTTCACATTTTCCCCTTGGAATGCCCACCCAGCCCACATACCGCACCCCCCCCCCCCCACCCTCTCTCTCTCTCTCTCTCACAAACACACCTTGGCGCAGTTCAGCGGTGCTGCCTGCCAAGTGATCCATGTCTCTCCCTAAACACCGATTTCTGTTTTTATCTTTTAATTATATCAACACTCTTTATCGCACTGTTCAAACGCATCTCACACACTGTCCTGTATTTTTGTTTCAGCTAACCCCTTTAGCACTTGTAGCATGACTAGTGCAATTTCCCTTTGAAGTAGTACCAGAGTAAATTCCCATACACTAAAATAAACTACAGAAGGTGGAGCCAACAGTACAGAATAACTGAAAAGGCGGAACCTAAAACTGTACAAGAACTTCCAGTTTATGTAACTTATTGTACCCATTCATCCCATCAACAACCTTGACAAAAATCAATACCAGGGCTTCAGAAAAGCCAAAATTTTAGAGAGAAAAATATTGCTCACAAAATAAAGCATGCTTTGTGGGATTTCCTCTAGACATGCTAGAACTTTCAAACAAGAAAACCCCTACTCCTCAAACAGTGACACTGGCTAATATAGACCAGCATTTGTTTCTGCGCAGTTCGACCAGGACCTTTGCAATGTGCAGTTCCACCAGGGTCTTTACAGTTCAGGAGCCCGGTTAAGCACTGGCCTACTGATCTAGCGGTCTCGGGTTCGAGCCCCGCTATAGGCAGGAATCTTTACAATTGTAAATGGATCCATTGCACACAGCCTTTCATTATCACTCACCCATCATCCTGATATGACTTAAAAACGGTTAAAAAGGACGTAAAATCGCAAGTCATCCATCCATGCATCTATCCATCTTTACAATTCGCTATATACATTTTAGATCTTAGTCATTGCTAACTGCATGCATAATAATACTTGTCAAAATCAAATGGAAATGGAACAGTTCCAGCTTTCTTTGGGTATAAAAATCCAATGCTTACAAATGTGTAACATATCCGTTCCTCAGCAGTCATGATACCATCCATGACAGTCTGTTTTTGAGCAGTCCTATATGCTCTATGAAAGTCTAATCATCAAAATGGTACGAAGCGTATAATTAAAGGAATCTCTTTAAAAAGCCTGGCAGGGATATTTTCATGACTGGTGTTGATAGGTATGTTTATATTAGATTGAATTGTACAGATTGATATAAGAAAAAAAGGAACAAAAATGAATAAACGCAAACTATATATAAAGTTTGCAAGCTGCACTGCTGTATTTTTCCGCCATTTCTTACAACGGGGGGACAGTTTTTGTGACATATTGGTTGCTTCCTTGGACAATGAAGCCCTTCCAAAATGCGGCCTACTCTCAACGGAAAGAATTTCTTTCAAGAATTCTCTCCTAGGGAGCAAATTCTTTCCTTTAAGCGAAAATGAAATGAAAGTGTACCCATTCACTTTAAATACGTTTTTTTTTTCTTAATTATTAATGTGATATTTTTCTTACCTTGCATTTTATAATCCTTTCTATTGATTTTCTAGTTTTATAATGGCTGAAGAGTCAAGCATTTAATAATTCTTTCTATTCACTTCCTAGTTTTTTTTTGTCTGTTGCTTGGTCCACCGGGACTCTACTGAAGACCTTCTTTTGCTTCAGATTTCCAGTGGGGTTGTTTGGCAGGCCAGGGATCTCCACCTGGCAGACGGCCCGTTGTGTCTGTTCAGTCCTCGTCTTTGCTTCTTCATGGTGTTGAAATTTGATTTCTGTGTTTACCGTGATGATTCATTGACGAGTTAGAGGGTTATCATGCGAACCGAACAACCAACTAAATGTTTTGTACCACTTCAGAAACTGAGGGTGAGGTTGGGCCTGTAAAATCGATTTAAGCCCCCAGTAATTCATTACTGACCGTTCCAAGGCGGTAGTTCTGTTGTGGTTCTCTGTTGCCTGTTTTTGGTGTCAGAGTTTCTGTGATGTCTTACCTTATGTATGTTCTTATTATTTTTGGTTCAGTTTGGGTTGCTGAGTGGCCACCTTTCGGGAACAAGCTGCTCACTCGGTTGGTCATATGTTCTCTGTATCTTGATTATTTGTAATCTTAGTTGTTTCCAACTATGGTTTGAGGGCTGGATTTGGATTTTGATTGTTTCAGTTCCTGGTCTTTGCATACTTTTTACTTTTATAATGACCAAAGAGTCCAGTGTCCAGCTTTGAAAATGTTTCAAGGTTATTTTGAAAGGCAAAAATACAATGATTAATTCGATTGGTGCTAATTAGGGGTGGGTGGGTTTTCTTCACCTGTCATGACTGTCAAGAATGATTACCATGTCACTTTTTTGTTTTATACATCTGAGACTGGACAGATCATGCTACAAGCTAGTTATAGAATGTCAATCACTCAGTAAGTTATTTCAAACTCGGTGCTCCGGTCCTAGTTCAGAAATAAGTGACCTCGTGATTAACATACTATAACTTGATTTGCCGGAACCAGTCTAACGTCCCCCTCGGGAGTTCAGACGTAAAGGAAGATAGATAAATAGAATATGATGGACTCCTGATCCTGGTCAAGAAACGGAAACTTAGATGGTTGGCCACGTCTCAAGGTCTTCTGGTTTAGCAAAGACGATTCTAGAAGGCACAGTGAAATGAAAAAGAAGCAGAGGTAGATAGAAGAAAAAGTGGGAAGATAGTATTAAGGAGTGGACAGTGGTGGACTTAGGACTTTCGGTGGCAGCCGAAAACAGGACAAGGTGGAAAGGGATTGTTTCGAATCATCTGTGGTTCCCCCCAACGACCTTGTAAGGTTATGGACTAGAATAGAACCGACTGTACTTTCGATTTTAATCATCCAGTAGGTAAGTAAAATTTTAGTCAAATAAGAGACCCTTTTCCAGTGAGATTTTATGAAACCTCAGGCCGTCGAAAGGTTATAGATGATTCTGGGCAGACCCAATAAGCGATTTCGGAGTTCGGAGTTTCCGGTTGGACTGGAGGAGAAAGGTCAGAAGTCAAGTGTGGAAAAAACCGATAGGTCATCATTACGCTTACCTGGTCAGTCGATATAATCATTGATATGATTGAAAATTGTTTTCAACTCAGAGAAAATGGGTTTTCACATTATTTTAGCAAGACAGAATAGACAGGGAATTCTGTATTCTGTATTCTGTGTCTTCTTAACCTCCTGCATAGGAGAACCATGCTAAAAGCATGTAAAAACTCGTCACTAAAAAGTCTTGAGTAAAATATATATCTTCAGTTTTAAAAGTTCTATATACTTTCATATATCAGAACATATTTACAGTTATGTATCTCACAATTATATACAGTTAGATAAAAGTGTACTGTTCATTTATCTTTGTGTCTATAAAATCTTTGGGGTGGTGTGAGACTGACATTCTCACCGCCTTCTTGTGTTTATTTTACTAAGTTCTTGATACCTCATTCTGTGAAGGGCATATGCTAATCTTCTGCACTGGTATTCTAATTTTTAGAGTATATTTAGGATCTGTTTTCTTCCTTTATCGGTATGTTTGTCCAAGGTCAGGTATGAGCTTAGTCGGTCTAATAGCTATTCATAGCTAATGTTACTTGTTATGTAAACACATCCGACTTTAAATAAAATTTGTATCTGTATCTGTATCTCAGAAGAACTCGAACTTGAGTGTCAATTTTTAACGAGTGAAAGTCCTATTTGACAGCCTCCGTTAACTCATGACATATATCACCTAATATTGGTCTTCTCACAGTCTCTAAGCTTTTACAGTGAAGCAGGAAATGGGACATGGTTTCGGCATCGTTGTAACACAAAAGACATGTTGGTTTCACATCATTTTGATTAAATGCAGCACGGTTAGATTGAAGAATGTAGGTGCCTGCAGCCAATTTAAGCTTCACACGAACTGTGTTAGCGTCACGTGCTGAGTCTGTATGCAAATTCAACAGTGGGCATAGTTTCCCCGAACAGTAACTGTCAACGTTGAGGAACTTCAGCGTTGAATATAAATTTGCGCTTCCAACTATCTTTTCATGCCAGAAGTTACTGATTTTTCTGAATAGCTGTCTTTTCCATAAAAGTCTTAGGACAGGAGCGTTTAACAATGATTCAATATCGGGAAGGTCATAGAGCCACAGACTCTTCTTGACTTCGACAAACCAACTTGCGCTCTTTGAGGTTTTCACGGCAACCTGACGTCTTGCCAAACGGTTTTCGATAGTAGTATGTTTATAAATTGAAATATTAGTCGAAATGTGACATGTTACGCTTTGAGTATACGCGCTTTGGGCATCTGTGACCCCTGACCTCTGAGAGCTAAATCTGCACATGCGCACTGCGGAGCTCCGAACTCGTTAACGAGCTAAGTGTCTCTGAATAAATGCCGAATGCGCTCAGCGCTTAATCTCAAAGTCAAATATTGAATGGTAATATTCGGGATATTCTCGTAAAGTTGAGTTTTGAGGGTTTCGCTAAGTTATGATTAACATTATTCTTTTCTGTCATCCAACACTGGCCAGAAACAAAGCATTCTGAGAAAGACTAACAAATAAATTTCTTAGAGAGTTGAGACTTTATTTGTTGGAGGAAACCAATATGGCGACAAGTCCTTGGTTACGATCTCAATTTGTCCAAAAATGGGGGATTACAGTTAAACTGTGAGAGAAGCTTGAAATATGGCATGTGCAGATGAAACAACAATAGCAAATGGGGAAAAGAAAGCACAGTCTTGTTGGCGAAAGCAAGAGTATCCCTCAAATTAATTCTGCTAATAGAAAACTTGCCGCACAGCGCCTCGAACAGTTGAATCCTGGAGGGTTACCAAATTCATTGCGTGAAATTAAATGTCAAGCCAGAGAACCATTAGCACCGATCAGCAGTGAAACGGATAATCCTCCTCTCTTAAATACTAGTAAATCTGAAGACACAAATGTTAATACAAATTTAGATAAAAACAACAATTCTGATGAAGATAGCAAAGTGGCAAAGCAAAAAATTAGTGAGGTTTCTGTGATGATGACTAAACAGCCATCTATCAATCTAGATGATAATATTTTTACATTCAAGCCAAAAGTTAGTACAGCAAGTGCACGTCTTGTAGAGAATTTAGGGACAGATTTTATGACAAGACAACAGCAACATTTAGAAAAGCAGAAAAAATTTGTAAGTATCACCCTTCTGAATTTTTTACATCTAATCTGACACTTTATTTTCTTCCTTTGTAAGGGTAGCAATCATCATTAGATTGTACTTTAGGGACGAGTCATTTATCAGTCTTCACGAAAACCGTCGGTCTGTCGGACAAAACCGGCAAATTCGGAAAATGTCCGGCGATTTTTGCCAGGGCGCCGGTTGCACTGTCCGACACTGATAAAAGTTGACATTTTTCAACTCGGTAAAATCAAATCTATCGTCGGAAAAGTCCTCTTTTGGCCGAAACAAAAACGAAAGTTTCGCCATTTCATATTTACAAAAGCGCTTATACAAGGCGACATCTGATTGGTCAATATATGCCTTACTATTTATATACAACCAATTATTTCGAGCGTTACAGTTTTCGGCCCAAAGAGTGTTCGCAACGGTTGGTTTCGGTCTCGGAATGTATATCAATCTCGTCTTCATTTTTTTTTTTTTAATTTCGATGACTCGGCTAAAATGAAATGAACTTTAAACTATTTATCCATATTATTTGTTTAATGACTGCTGTGCCAGGTTATTTTCTGCTTACTGTTACTGTATTTTTGCTGCTTCTTATATGGACTGGTAGCGAATTTTATATGGCCGAACTTTGTGAATGGTACAAGGCCAAACCAAGGGAAATAATCAAAACACTTTTTTCTGTTACAAGTTTAGCTTTTGAAAAAAGCTTTGGAGTTTATCCCCAACCTATGCGTAGATGCAGAGGCTTTTAAGAATGGGAATTTAATTAAAATGAAGTAGAGAATGAATGATTAAATGGGAATTGAAGTTAAAATGAAGCAGTATTTAAGTAATTAAAAAATAGTTCCCATTTTTATGACTAAAATTTTTTGTTGGCTCGAATGTGTTTTTTTTTTTCTGTCCTGCAAATTTCTGTTCTGTCCTGCAAAATTTTTTAGACTGTCTGACAGCTGTCCTGCAACTCTTCAGAAGGTTTCGCGAAGACTGATTTATTATCAGGTGGAGGGGGAGTACATTTTCATATGGTTCACCAAAGTTATCTGACGCCCCTCCCCCGCCTCCAGGGTTCGAATTTAGACTTGCATACTCACAAAATGTGACCAAAATTTACAGACTGCAAGTCCAAGAAACTACCACTTGATTTTCTTTGTGAGTGTAATTGTCTCGGTGCAAAGAACTAATCTGGAAGTGTAAAGTTTTTGTTTATGTGCGGAACAAGATGCACAGTCGCAAACTTGTCTTGATCACTCAGGCGCTTGCCTTATATTGATTCTCCAATAAGGTGCCCCTCATTAAGCATCTGTGACAACCTGCATCTGCAAGTGTCTGTTTTCAGTTTGTTGTTGTTGTTGTCTATCTTTTGAAGCATTATCAGGCTGCTTACAGCCTCTGGGTGCATTCATCCTCTTCAGTGCTAAACTCTTGGTACTTAAAACTCATGTTACTCTGTGCGCATGCGTAGTGTACAATTTAAATTTGCTTAAAGCGATTGGTGCACTTAATGTACTCAAGCAGTGCACCCACTTAATCATTCTGACCCTGTTTACTGATGTTATCTGATATCCCATTTAGAATTTTAAGATTGATGTCATCTAATGGAGTTCAACCCCTCTCTGTTGATAATGTCTTCCACTGTGCTCTCCAAATTTTCCCTTTGTATCTTGAAGGAATCACATTGGAAAAGGAAATGGTTCACATCTTCTGGAACCTGGCAGTTACTACATAAACTGGAAACACTGTTGTCCATCTTTGCTTTATGACTGTTAAGAATTGAATGACCCGACAATAACTGGTTAAGGGCTGAGAAACTCAATCTATCCTCTTCACCGAAACAATTTCTTGAACCAACTTCTGTGAAAACTTCCTGAATATAATCAACTTTATCTGATAACTCAAACTTTCTTTTCCATTTTACCCTCATATTTTTCTTAATCTCTGCTACCGCCTCTTTCTTGTCATAAACAATAGGGAAATCTTTATTTTCCAAGCTACTCATTTCCTTTGCTGCCTCCTTGGCTTGTCTATCTGCCAACTCATTCCCCTCTATATTTTTATGTCCTGGTACCCAATGAACCCTGAGCTGGTTACCATTATCTAATATCTTGTTAATGCAATCTTTTATCTGTAGGACTATTTCAATCTTGTTGTTTGGCACTTGACCGTTGAATGCTGAGATTATGGCAGCTTGACAGTCTGTAAAGATGTGTATAGTCCTATCTTTCATCCCTAGTGTTCCATTTAAATCCAAGATGAACTCCAACGCTATCTGAATCCCTACCAGTTCTCCTGTAAAGTTGTTACTCATGGGGCTAACTGCCTTTTTCAGCAAAACTGGAGAGGACCGGTAACCATCCAGGTATACTACTGCTCCTGCCCCTGTGGGTCCTGGATTTCCCAAGGCTGATCCATCTGTAAAAACAACAACCTCTTCATGTGTAATCTGCTGAAGTAACTCTCTCATGTTTTCTTCTTGGACTTCATTTGAATTCTTGAATTCTGTGGTGTCCACCTTGCCTTTACTTTTCATCAGCCCCATCATCTCTCCACTATATTTGAATTCTTTCTCTATGTTATCAAACTCCACCTTGCCACTCATCTCTCTAAACCTACTCATTAACAAGTGAAATATGACTGGTTTTCTTCCAACTGGCTTATCCCCTGCCACCCATGCGTCAAAGTCATCTCTTAATGGGTCTCTCTCATGCTTTGCAGCTATTCTCACAACTTCTTGGGCTTGCCTAAGTTTTAATTGTAAATCTATTGGTGTTGTGTTTGTCAGAATTTCCAAAGCTTCAGCACGTTCTCAAATCAATTAACATGGACAGATTTTAATTGTGAACTTGAAAAGGGGCAAAAAGGGGGATCAGAAGGAAAAACCTTCTGAAAATAAACCCACCAAAACAGAAACAGATGCAGGCATGACTAAGACTGACTCTATCGGCCAAAAACACCAAACTGTCCCTATAAAAACTGTATAAACAAGCGCGGATCCAGGAATTTTGGATAGGGGGTTCAAATTAGCTTCAAAGGGGGTTTGATTTGTGCAGTTTGACCAATTTTTCCTGAATTTTCCCATGAAAATGAAATAATTTTGGCTTAAGAGGGGGTTCGTTTGAACCCCCCGAACCCCCTCTGGATCCGCCACTGATAAAAGTGGTAGAAAGAGCTCAGAGTTGCTTTGGAAAAAGCAAGTGGACTACCTGTTTTAGCAAGAAGAAAAAATGAGCACTTGCTGAAATTAGCAAGTGAGAAAAAAAGTTAAATTCAAACCCTGGTCTCACCAGAATTATTTTTCCGACCCCCCAGATAGGTGGCAAAATTTTTTATAACCCCCATCCCCCTACCCTTCACACACACACACACACACACACACACACACACCATATTACCTCTTTTATTTCAGTCTGACCTCAATCAAAATCTGTATTAAACCAGTACCTTAATTAATTTTTTATACAATTGTGTCTGTTACCCACTCCTTTTTCATTCTTTTGGGTATCTCAAATGTAAATTGGGTATTGAACATCTCAAAAAATGTTTATTTGGGTATTTTTATTTTTCAGTTGGGTATTTTAGTAAATGTTAAGACTTTATTTACCAATACATTTTTATGTCATGTTGTTGCTCCGGACATTACACTTTCAGTTAAACTTAAGGCTCTTCAAACTATTTTTACTCATATGTAATGTTTAGAGCATAAACAGCAAGTTCTAAAACAGACTTTTTGAGCATTGTAGCTTAGTCAGTTTTAACTGATCTTTAGCTGCCCTACATGTGCTGCAGGCCAGCATCATTTCTGTTGTTCCAACTTTCTCAACCACTAGCTAAGGATACTTCAGCTGCCATGAATTTACAGTTGTTTTTCAGTTACATTTACTCCTGAATGCAGGCTTCTTTCAGTTAATTTTCCCCCAAGTTGACGATTATCTCGATAATAGATGTTACAACGAATAATCCCGGCCTGACAAATGTGTCAACAAGTTCATTCACAATTTCAGTGATGAAAGGTTGTGGGTCGAACGCAGATCAGCTCAAATAACCGGTTATTTTGTTGCTTTGCAGCAAGTTGGGCTTTCTACAGCCTTGTTTCACTGTCTTGGAAGCCATGTTTTCAGGGATTTTCCGATACTGGTTCTCGCCATTTACAATATCGCTGATGATGCGCAGAGAACCAGTTAAGATTGGTTTCCTATTCCTATACTTGTAACGTGTGATAAGAGCGGAACCAGTGTCGTTCATGCTCGATTTGCCACACCGAACCGCAGAGGGTGAGGTGCTGATAGATACCGGTACGCATGAAATTTTTCCGTTTTGGGTTTTGCCGATTTCTTTTGTGTTTTGCTACGCTCCCTGATCGCCTTGAATTGTTTTTTTGGATAATTTAATTGGGTAATTATGCAAATATGCTTACTAATTAAAGTACTGTTAAACACAACCATGACAAAGAACATTTTCTTATTCAAACAGTTTAAAATGCATAAAGATAGAATAAGGATGCTTCATAAGTACTTAAATGATTATTCCAGCAATGTATTTATTTAAATCTGCCATGCTCAAAATGTATTACTCTTATGACATCAGTTGAGATCAGCTGGTGAGGCCAAAAGCTCCAATATTTAAGAAAAATTGACAGTAATGCTGTCTTTGACATTTCTGGACCTGAAAAATAGCAAGAAACTATATGTTATACAAAGATTTAAAAAATGCTGATGTCTGAAACATTAAATGTTACACTTGTGACATTTTTAGGTTATGCTGATCAATCAAGGCTGTACAAAGGGTGTTATATTTGTCCATTAAAAAGATAATTTTTTCATGCGTCTTATACATTGCCATTTATAAAACAATCACATCCATAATATAAAACTTTGTACTCTAGCAAGGGCAGCTTAAGAACATTCAAACATATGAAAAATTCGGTACACTTAAGCTCAAGAGGTGTGTCTATATATATTTTAAATCTAACAAGTCTGAAGTGAGTGAAATTGAAATCCACCTGTAGCTGCTATACCAAAGAACAATTACTCAATTTACTGTGCACCATTGTGCAATGCACAAATAATTGTAAATAAAATTAGCAAATGAAAAAAAAGGTTATTGTAAAAATGTCACACAAAAAGCATTTTACTTGTGACATTTTTGACTACCTTTTGGCCCGTAACTTTGGAACAAGTAATGCTAGAGCCATGAAACTTGGCATGATTATGGAAAACCAGGCTGCACATGATCAGATAAAATGTATATGAATATTATCTTTTTAACTGACAAAAACATTGATTAAAGAAAAAGGCTTCTCTTTTTTTAAGTTGTCCAAGTTTGTCACTGGTTGACTGTACTGATGTGTTAGTTAATTGGTGTGGACTGTGCAGTCATATAGGCTGTTACAGACTATGCATATTTATAGGCTGAGCATATGGGAAGGCTGTTGAAATCTGTACAGATTCTTAGCCTATTGTAGGATCAAAAGTTTAAAGCAAGTGAAGCAATACAGGGGTTAAAATAAGCACTTATCTGTTGGTCTGAGACCAGTGGAAGTTGCAGTAACATTAATTGTAGTTGGTCTTAAGATCAGTTGAATTTCTATGTGAATTGAAAGGAGAATACTGAAGATCAAAAGTTTAAAGCAATTGAAACAATACAGAGTTTAAAATAAGCACTTATCTGTTGGTCCGAGACCAGTGGAAAACCAGTTGATTTTTATCCCCCGACCGTTATCCCCCGACCGAAAGGTTCGGGGGATATAGCGATGAGCCTGGCGTCCGTCCGTCCATCTGTCCGTCCGTAAACATTTTCTTGTCCGCTCCATATCTTGAATACCGTTTGGAATAATTTCATGATACTTCACAGTTATGTAGAACAGGTCATGGCGATGTGTCGCGTGCAAGAATGGTAACTGTTGCTTTTGTAATTTTTGAGTTATTTCCCCTTTGGTGAATTTTTGGGAGATTCGTGTCCGCTCTGTAACTTGAATACCCTTTGGAATATTTTCATGATACTTCACAGATATGTAGAGCATGTCATGACGATGTGTCGCGAACAAGAATGACAACTCTTGCTTTCTTACTTTTTGAGTTATTTCCCCTTGATGGTTTTAGGTGTGATTTCGTGTCCGCTCCATAACTTGAATACCCTTTGAAAAATTTTCATGAAACTTCACAGATATGTAGAGCAGGTCCTGACGATGTGTCGTGAACAAGAATGACAACTCTTGCTTTCTTACTTCTTGAGTTATTTCCCCTTGATGGTTTTAGGTGTAAATTTGTGTCCTCTCCATAACTTGAATACCTTTTGAAATATTTTCATGATACTTCACAGATATGTAGAACAGGTCATGACTATGTGTCATGAATAAGAATGACAACTCTTGCTTTCTTACTTTTTTGAGTTATTTCCCCTTGATGGTTTTTGGTGTGATTTCGTGTTCGCTCCATAACTTGAATACCCTTTAGAATATTTTCATGATACTTCATAGTTATGTAGAACAGGTCATGCTGATGTGTCGCGAACAAGAATGACAACTCTTGCTTTCTAACTTTTTGAGTTATTTCCCCTTGATGGTTTTAGGTGTGATTAAGTGTCCGCTCCATAAGTTGAATACCCTTTGAAATATTTTTATGATACTTCACAGATATGGAGATCAGATCATGACAGTTTGTCTCATACAAGAATGACAACTCTTGCTTTCATACTTTTACGAGTCCCCCCCCCCCCCCCCCCCCTCCACCCCCCTCAAAAAAAAAAGAAATTTTTTTTTTTACAGATTTGGATTCTTTGTCCAAATTCACTTACTAGAGAGCTCAAAATTAGATTTGTAGGGCTTGTACTTTAGAAGTTATTCACACATTTTGAAATGTTGAATGTATCATATATGCAATACATTGTCTACATGATTGCAATTTGAGATTTTACCTCTTTTTAGCAATTTGGCATACTGTTTTGGTCTGAGTGTTAGATAATCATGCATCTGTTAAGCAGATAATGTCAATAAGGAGCATAAAAAATTACAGTATACTATTTATATGCGTTTTGAAAGCACCCTGTTTACCAAGGCGCAGGGGGCCTTCGGTTGGGGGATTTGCCATCTCCTCTGATGGCTATTTTTCTATGTGAATTGAAAGGGGAATACTGAAGACCACCAGTCAAGCTGACAGGCCCAATTTAGCCTGATTTCGATCAATTTTGCAGATGAGGTCTGATTCAGGCCTTAGTATAAACCCCACAATGTAGATTTCTCAGATTGTTTCACCTCTATTTTGCAGATTGAACAAGCTGGTAGTAGTCTCACAACATCATCAGGACGTCTGTCACCACTGAGTCGCTACAAACGATTAAAAGAAAGAGGTTTTCAGGTAAGCTCTGTAAAATCATTTTTATGAGGTCATTAAATTACATGTATAATGTTCCCCGGCCAAAGGTGAGAGGGGGACATATTGATATCAGTGCGGATTCCGTTGGTGTCATTGTCAGCATTGGCGTAAACAAATTTCATATAGAGCCTTCAGGGGTTGAAATGAGGAAAAATTTGTTTAGTAGGTCCAGGTCACATGACCAACATGGCCGCAATGCCCATATATGGTAAACACATTTTTAGCTCACCTGAGCCGAAGGTTCAGAGGTGAGCTTATAGGATGGGAGTCCAGCCGTCGTCCGTGGGTGGGTGCGTCAACACTTTCAAACATAAATATCTCAGAGACCAGTGGGCCGATCGCAATCAAATTTTATCTGAAGCATCATTTGGGTGGGGGAAAGGCTGCATTAGGTTTTGGTGCCGATCAGCTTAGAACTCTGGTTTCCATGGCAACAGATAGCCCCCATAGGGTTATAATGGGGAAATGGCGTCATCTCGTTTTCTCGACTGTTTTTGATTAGATCCATATCATACTTGCAGGTAATGATGACATACACAAGAGCTTAGATGAGTTTGAAATTTGGCCGGATTCGAGCACAGACTACGGAGTTAGCTGCCCTTGAGCGTTTGAAAAAAATCCCATAGGGTTATAATGGGGAAAATGGCGTCATCATGTTTTCTCAACTGTTTTTGCTTAGATCCTTATCATACTTGCAGGTAATGATGACATACATAAGAGCTTGGATGAGTTCAAAATTTGGTTGGATTCGAGCACAGACTACGGAGTTAGCTGCCCTTGAGCGTTTGAAAAAAATCCCATAGTGTTATTAGCTCACCAGAGCCGAAGGCTCCGGGGGAGCTTATAGTATAGGCAGTTGTCTGTCGTCGTCGTATGTCGTCTGTCGTCTGTCCGTCAACACTTTTAAACAACATCTCCTCTGAAGCCACTAGGCCGATTGAGCCCAAATTTCATCAGTAGCATCCTTGGGCTGGGGGATTGAAAGTTTGTGTTTTTTAATGAAAATCCGCCTGTTAGTTTGGTTGCTATGGCAACTTAGAGTTCCCATAGACTTATAATGGGGAAAATTGAAAAATGGCATTTACTGGCAAGCCATTGCAGATATGTTGACAAATCTTTTATAGAAATGTTTCTTGAGAAGTCTTCTATCAGCTTTTTGTTTTTTTGGCGCACTGCTCCTTTTATTGGTTGCCATGGAAACCAAAATGAAAAAAAAAAACGAGTTAAAAATTGTCTCCTCTGAAGCCACTGGGCCAATAAGGCCCAGATTTCATCTGTAGTATCCTTAGGCTGGGGGATTGAAAGTTTGTGTTTTTATGAAAATCGGCTCTTTAGTTTGGTTGCTATGGCAACTTATAGTTGCATTGACTTCTAATGGGGAAAATTGAAACATGGCATTTACTGCCAAGCCATTGCAGATATGTTGACAAAACTTTTATAGAAATGTCCCTTGAGACGTCTTCTATGTTTTTTGGCCAACTGCTCCCTTTATTGGTTGCCATGGAAATGAAAACGCACAAAAATGAGAACAAAATACTTAAAAATTTATCTTTGCCTAAGCCATTGGGCTGATAAGGCCCAGATTTCATTTATAGTATCCTTAGGTTGGGGGATTGATAGTTTATGGTTTTTATGAAAAGCGGCTCTTTAGTTTGGTTGCTATGGCAACTTAGAGTTGCATTGACTTCTAATGGGGAAAATCGAAAAATTGCATTTACTACTAAGCCATTGCAGATATGTTGATAAAACTTTTATAGAAATGTTCCTTGAGAAGTCTTCTATCAGCTGTATGTTTTTTTGGCCCTTTGATCCTTTTATTGGTTGCCATGGAAACCAAAATGCAAAAAAAAAATGGAAAAAAAAACTTAAAAAATTATCTCCTGAAGCCATTGGGCCAATGGCATTTACTGCCAAGCCATTGCAGATATGATGACAAAACTGTAATAGAAATGTTCCTTGAGAAGTCTTCTTTCAGCTGTATGTTTTTTGGCCCACTGCACTTTTTATTGGTTGTCACGGGAGCCATAGAGCAAAAAAAGGGGAAAAAAACAGCTAAAAAAAAAACTCTTGTGAAGCCACTAGGCCGATTGGGTCAGAGATTTTCTTTAGTATCCTTTGGCTGGGGAATTGAAAATATGTGTCTACTATTTACTTAGTATACGCATTTACTGCAATCAAAATATAGAAAATACTTACATATTTTGTTATCAACTCAACAGACTGTCAGACTGAGACTTTGTAGTTGTATACTTTGTATTAGCCTGTACAAAATGTGACAGCAATTTTGGGCCTATACAAATTTGATAGCAATGTTGGGCTAGAGATCTGGTGAGCTTTGTGGCCCGTGGGCCTCTTGTTATATTATAATGGAGAAAACGTTATCACATATTTTTAGAAAAACTTTGTCATCGCTCTATTGCCTACATTTCTCAATGGATTTTAAAATAACTTCACACAAATGTAGGGCATGACAATATCTCGAGCAAGTTCAACTTTCAGGATGCTGCGCCCAAGGTCAAGGTCACTGTAGCTATTTTTAGAAAAACGATGTCAGCGCTCTAGCACCTACATTTCTCAGCAGATTTTAAAATAACTTCACACAAATGTAGGGCATGACAATATCTTGAGCAAATTTGACTTTCAGGATGGTTTGCCCAAGGTCAAGGTCACTGTGGCTATTTTTAGAAAAACTTTGTCAGCGCTCTAGCACCTACATTTCTCAGCAGATTTTAAAATAACTTCACACAAATGTAGGGCATGACAATATCTCGAGCAAGTTTGACTTTCAGGGTGCTGCACCCAAGGTCAAGGTCACTGTGGCTATTTTTAGAAAAACTTGGTCATCGCTCTAGCGCCTACATTTCTCAACGGATTTTAAATCAACTTCACACAAATGTAGGGCATGACAATATCTCAAACAGGTTTGACTTCCAGGGTGCTGCGCCCAAGGTCAAGGTCACTTTGGCTATTTTTAGAAAAACTTTGTCAGAGCTATAGCACCTACATTTCTCAATGGATTTTAAAATAAATTCACACAAATGTAGGGCATGACAATATCTCGAGCAAGTTTGATTTTCAGGGTGCTGTGCCCAAGGTCAAGGTCACTGTGGCTATTTTTAGAAAAACTTTGTCATCGCCCTAGCACCTTCATTTCTCCATGGATTTTAAAATAACTTCACACAAATGTAGGGTATGACAATATCTCTAGCAAGTTTGACTTTCAGGATGCTGTGCCCAAGGTCAAGGTCACTGTGGCTATTTTTAGAAAAACTTTGTCAGCGCTCTAGCACCTACATTTCTCAACGGATTTTAAAATAAATTCACACAAATGTAGGGCATGACAATATCTCGAGCAAGTCACGGTGCTGCAATCAAGGTTTTTGATTAGATCCTTATCATACTTGCAGGTAATGATGACATACATAAGAGCTTGGATGAGTTCGAAATTTGGCCGGATTCGAGCACAGACTACGGAGTTAGCTGCCCTTGAGCGTTTGAAAAAAATCCCATAGTCTTATAATGGAGAAAACAACGTCATCACATTTTCATTTTTCATCGAATCCTCTTCATACTTGCAGGTAATGAGGATATGCATAAAAGCTTGGATTAGTTAGCATTTCGGCTAGATCCCACCACTGACTATGGAGTACCTGCCCTAAGCATCCAAAAAATCAATGTCGCCACTTTTTCTTGGTTTCTACTGACCCGATCCTTTTCAAACTCGCAGGTAATGAGGAAATGCATAATATCTTAAACCAGGGGTTTTCATAGGGACCAAAATGCAATTGGCCTGCAGGGCCACCTGGCCGGAAAATCTACTGGCCATCCAAATTTTCAACTGGCCCGACTATTTTTCCAATGCGGAATATACAGGACTAATTATATTCAATAAAATAAAGCACCATTAAAATGTATGATCCTTTATCACCAAATATCCAGTCTTATCTGTGTTTGTTTAGTATCCGAATGTTTAAGATAATTAACCCATTAAACCAAGTCTGATACCTCATGATATAGCAGTGAGGTTTTCTTGTAATTGGTTCATCCAGTAACATAAGAGCCAACTGTGTCCCTAGTTTTACAAATTGAACATTTCATTCCTAGGGCATCATCACTCGAGCCACTTCAGGCACTTGAATTCAGTCAGCCACCCAGGCTGAAAGTACCGATGGTGGCCAGACTCAGGGCCTGACAAATCAAATTTTAATCTACTTGTCCGGTAGACAGCTTCTGCCCGAAAAAGCCGAAATACATGGGGGTTTCCCTATATAATTTATACATTTTTCTGGGCAAGTAAGAAAAAATTTTACTTGCCCAGCAAAAATTTTAACTTGTCCCGGGCAGCCGGACAATGGATTTGTCAGGCCCTGCAGACTGTTCGTATTTGTCTCGGGTGGCTTTTTTTCTTCATCGGACTTAAGCAGCTGTTTTTGTTTTTTAGATGGCGGGGGTTGAAATAAGCGCAGAAGTCCTTGTGGGTCCATTTTTTTACATGGGACTTCTGCGATTCATCCCCAAACTTCATCGGTCGGCCATATTGTCTATTTGCAATGCGAGGAGAAATTTCATTGGATTAAACATTTCTGATCGTCCAGTGAAATCATCCGTAGCAAAACGAAAGTAGACTGGTTTTCAGATGGTTTTCGCTTCAAGTTTGAAACAAACTGAATGTCCCGAAATGACTCCCCGAAATTCAACTGGCCTGACGGACCTGCTACAGTGGGATTTAACTGGCCTGAGGCCAAAATCAACGGGCCCGGGCCAACGGACCCGCGCTTAAAAAAAAACCTGTTAAACAAGTTCAAATTTTGGCCAGATCAGGCCAACCACTATGAAGTTAGCTGCCCTTGACAGCTCTGTCTATTGTGCTCTTGATCGGATACTTTTTAAACTTGCATATATTAAATGAGGGCACACATAATGTTTTGGATGAGTTTAATTTTCAGCCTGATTGGACCACTGACTGTGGAGTTAGCTGCCCTTGAGCATCTTAAATATCCCTATAGGTTTACAATGTCTCTCAGGTGAGCAATTGTTGCCCTTTGGGCTACTTGTTATTAGTGCACCCGAGTCCCAGACTCAGGGGGAGCTGATAGTATAGGCAACATGATTTCCTCTTCAAATTACCTTTCCAATATGGCTTAGTTTCCAATGAAAATTTATAAAATGCTATTATTTTCATTTCTTAGCCAGTAAAGTTGTTTTAAATGCATCAAGGATCATCAGTAAATAATATATACTTAAGGCCAAAAGTAACTTTACACTGTTTATATGTATACCTTTTCCGGGTATTTTTGACTGGCATATGAAAAGTGTTTGATTCCTATTAAAGGCCGATCAATCATGCATAAGACAGTTGAGTTTTAAATTTTTGTTGTCATAAATGCAACCACAAGGCCCTAATGAATCATGCAAGGGGTCAAAATAAACTTTTCCAAAATGCATCACTTTTGGTGCGTTTCTGTAGCTTTGTGACTGGACAATTTTAAACTTTAAAGACCCACTCTGTAAGACATGCTATCGAATTACTGTTTAAAGTTCAATTAAGCCCGGCCCATCTGACGAGTAACACAAATTAGAGTGGTGCTTTTATGACCAAGCCCTTTTTGCGAACTATACAGTGCTTTCAATGGAAATTCCCATTACAAATGTTTGTTCATTTTTTCTTTCGAACCAATGGAAATTTTTATCAGATGATATTGTAACATACTCTCGGCAGCTGTCGAAACTAATCACTGATTAAAAATTTCGAATGTAATCAGAGACAAAGCTTTAAGAAAGGACTTAAGTTTACTATTGTTTTAATTCAAAGGGAGACAATTTTGAAGTGAAGCAACTTTAACATACGGCCAAAAACTAACCAAACGTCGATGGCAAAATGTCTGGCAGTATTTCTTATGGACAAATGATGCCCTTTAAAATAGCGTGTTAAAATTTTTGGTCTACCTTACTTTTTGTGAGAAAGTGCTGATTTTGTGTTTTCAATGAAAGCACAGGTAACTCGAAAGAGAGTTAACTTCCATAAGTCGTTTTTCATGAATTATGTTAGGGCAAATGTTGGTAACACATTGCAGTATTTAAATTGCTTAACATCAGTAGGAGTATAGATTTATTCGGTACTAAAAAGTGTAAAGTTACTTTTGGTCTTAAGTATATAATGTAAATTTAGACTAATTTTGACAAAATATTGCTATATATTAAGGATTTTAAAAATTGATCAACAGGTCAAAATCTGACTTTTTAAAAGCAACATGCCTTCTGAAATTTATGGGGAGAACACTGGAGGAGTTTTGCCCCTTTTCCAGCTTTGGCATGTTATACTGGAACAACCATATGGATAAAATGTATCCTGAACAGCTTAAAGCTTGGTCTGTAAATTTGGCATACAGTTACAAATCAAAGTATAGTGGAATAACTCTTGAGTATATTCCTTGAATATTTGGTTGAGTTGTGCCTCTTCTCAAATTTGGCAATCTTGTAAATAAAACTCATAGAAAACTGTTATGGACCAAGGCCCAAGGTCAAGGTATAGATGACCTGATTGATCTTTGATTGGATTCCACAACTGTTTTTCAGAGCTAAGTTCCATTTCATAAAAGATAAAGGTGAAGGTTTCTCATAGCGTAGTGGCCATAGGGGCCGATGATGGATGGCTGGATGACTAGTGGTTGTACATCCATTTCAACAGTATTTCAGTCATATCAGGACAACTGGATTGTGATAATGGAAGGCTGTTTTATACGGGTGGGCCATAGGGGCAGTAGAGGTTAAAGGTCAACTGTATCTTGGGCACAGCATATGAAAGGCGGAGCCCATCCCTCTATTTTCACTGCCTTATCCTTACCTGATTCGTAGTAGGTACCCATTTACTGCTGGGTTGACAGAGTTTTCCAGTCACCAGTTGACTCGAGTTGGGATTCAAACAATGACCTTCTGCACTGTGAATGAGTTGCTCTAAGCACTTGATTATGGTGCCTCTTATACATGTGCTATTTAAACGCTAACAAGCTTGGGAACTTCAGAATGTCTTAGAAGAGGATAATATTTGGCATTCAGTTTATGGCTAAGATTTAGATCTTGCTTCCTGCAGGGACTACCGTACTGATCTCTTGCTTCCTGGATGGACTACAGTCCTTGAAAATGGCTTCCTGCCAAGACTGTTTGCATGGCTCTGCTTCCTGCCAAGAGCCTCGGCAGGAAGCAGAATCACGCAGACAGTCTCTGCAGGAATTAAGCCATTTATTAGCTCACCTGTCAAGGTGAGCTTATAGTATAGCCTTGGTCCGTCGGCGGCGGCGGCGTCCACACTTTTAAACACCAATATCTCCTAAACCAGCAGGCCAATCTTGATCAAATTTTATGTGTAGCATTGTTGGGGTGGGGGATTGACTGCAATAGGTTTAAAGGCAGATTGGATTGAAACTCTGGTTTCCATGGCAACATATAGCTCCCATAGACTTATAATTAATGGGAAAAACTTCAAAAATCTTCTTCTCTAAAACCATGAGGCCCAGAGCTTACATATTTAGTATGTACCAATATCTAGTGGTCCCCTACATAAATCCTGCCAACCATGCCCCTGGGGCCCAAAGTGGCCATGCCCCAGGGGTCATTAGCTCCCATAGACTTACAATGGGAAAATCTTCAAAAATTTTCTTCTCTGAAACCATGAGGCACATAGCATATATATATAGCATGCATCAATATCTAGTGCTCCCCTACTAAATTCCTGCCACCCATGCCCCTTGGGCTCAAATTGGCCACGCCCAAAGGGGGTCATTGGTTTATATATAGCTATATAGCCTAAGAACCTTCAAAAGTCTTCTTCTCTATATAGTATGTAGCAATGTCTAGTGGTCCCCTACATAAATCCTGCCAACCAAGCCCCTGGGGTCCAAATTGGCCACACCCCAGGGGTCATAAGCTCCCATAGACTCATAATGGGAAAAACTTAAGAAATCTTCTTCTCTAAAACCATGAGGCCCAGAGCTTATGTATGTGGTATGTAGCAATGTCTAGTGGTTCCCTACATGTTTCCTGCCAACCATGCTCCTGGGGCCCAAATTGGCCATGCCCCAAGGGTCATTAGCTCCCATAGACTTACAATGGGAAAATCTTCAAAAATTTTCTTCTCTGAAACCATGAGGCACATAGCATATATATATATATAGCATGCATCAATATCTAGTGCTACCCTACTAAATACCTGCCACCCATGCCCCTTGGGCTCAAATTGGCCACGCCCAAAGGGGGTCATTGGTTTATATATAGCTATATAGCCTAAGAACCTTCAAAAATTGTCTTCTCTATATAGTATGTAGCAATGTCTAGTGCTTCCCTACATAAATCCTGCCAACCAAGCTCCTGGGGTCCAAATTGGCCACACCCCAGGGGTCATAAGCTCCCATAGACTCATAATGGGAAAAACTTAAGAAATCTTCTTCTCTAAAACCATGAGGCCCAGAGCTTATGTATGTGGTATGTAGCAATGTCTAGTGGTTCCCTACATGTTTCCTGCCAACCATGCACCTGTGGGCCCAAATTGGCCATGCCCGAAGGGTCATTAGCTCCCATAGACTAAAAATGGGAAAATGTACATAAATCCTGCCACCCATGCCCCTGGGGCCCAAACTGGCCACACCCCAGGAGTCATAAGCTCCCATAGACTTTCAATGAGAAAATCTTCTTCTCTGAAACCATGAGGCCCAGGGCTTATATATTTAGCATGTGGCAGTGTCTAGTGGTTCCCTACATTAATCTTGCCAACCATGCACCTGGGGTCCAACTTGGCCATGCCCCGGGGTCATTAGCTCCCATTGACTTACAATTTGGGAAAATCTTCAAAAATCTTCTTCTCTGAAACCATGAAGCCCGTAGCTAATATATGTAGCATGTATCAATGTCTATTGCTCCCTTACAAAAATCCTGCCACCCATGCTCCTAGGGCTCGAATTGGCCACGCTCCAGGGGGTCATTTGTTTATATATAGCTATATAGCTTAAGAACCTTCGAAAATCTTCTTCTCTGGAACCATGAGGCCCAGAGCTTATATATGTAGTATGTAGCAATGGTTAGTGGTCCCCTACATAAATCCTGCCAACCAAGCCCCTGGGGTCCAAGTTGGCCTTGCCCCAGGGGTCATAAGCTCCCATAGACTCATAATGGGAAAAACTTAAAAAATCTATTTCTCTGAAACCATGAGGCCAAGTGCTTATATATTTGGTATGTAGCAATGTCTAGTGGTCCCCAACATGAATCCTGCCAACCATGCTCCTGGGGCCCAAATTGGCCATGCCCCAGCATGTGGCAATTTCTAGTGGTCCCCTTCATAAATCCTGCCAACCATGCCTCTGGGGTCCAAATTGGCCATGCCCCAGCCGTCATAAGCTCTGATAGACTGACAATGGGAAAACCTTAAAAAATCTTCTTCTCTGAAACCATAAGGCCCAGAGCTTAAATATGTAGCATGTAGCAATGTCTAGTGGTCCCCTACATAAATCCTGCCAACCATGCCCCTGGGGTCCAACTTGGCCACAGCCCAGGAGTCATAAGCTCCTATAGACTTACAATGAGAAAATCTTCAAAAATCTTCTTCTCTGAAACCATGAGGCCCAGAGCTTATACATGTAGCATGTGGCAATGTCTAGTGGTCCCCTACATATATCCTACCAACCATGCCCCTGGGATGCAAATTTGCCACGCCCCGGGGTCATAAGCTTACAATGTGAAAATTTTCAAAAATCTTCTTCTCTGTAACCATGAGGCCCAGAGCTTATGTATGTATGTAGCAAGTAGCAATGTCTAGTGGTCTCCTACATAAATCCTGTCAGCCATGCCCCTGGGGTCCAAATTGGCCAGGCCCCAGCAGTCATTAGCTCCCATAGACTTACATTGGGAAAATCATAAAAAATCTCTGAAACCATGAGGCCCAGAGCATATATATGTAGCATGTTGCAATGTCTAGTGGTTCCTTGCCAACTTATAATGCCCCTGGGGTCCAAATTAGCCACACCCTTGGGGTCATTAGCTCCCATTGACTTACAATGGGAAAATCTTCTTCTCTTTAACCATGAGGCCCAGAGCTAACTTCTTTAGTATGTTGCAACGTTTAGTGGTCTCCAACTTAAATCCTGCCAACCATGCCCACTGGGGTCTAAATTGGCCATGCTGCTCCCACCGACTTATAATGGGAAAGACTTCAAAAATCTTATTTTCTGAAACCATGAGGCTCAGAGCTTACATATTTAGTATGCCTAGTGATCCCCTGCATAAATTCTCCTAATCAAGCACCTGAGGTCCAAACTGGCCACACCCCAGGGAGTCGTTTGTTTATATAGAGCTATATAGCTAAAGAACCTTCAAAAATCTTCTTCTATGAAACCATACGGCGAGAAGTGTTAGCTTATGTATTTAGTATGTAGCAATGTATAGCTGTCCTCTACACAAATCCTGCCAATCAAGCCCCTGGGAGTCCAAACTTGCCACACCCCATGGGTTCATAGAATCCTATAGCATTGCAGCCTTTTTATTAGCTTACCTGAGCTGGAAGCTTATATTTTAGAACTCAGGTGAGGGTTGTTGCCCTTGGGCTACTTGTCATGTACAAGTCTCAGTAGGAAGCAACAGATCGCAGACAGTCTTGATGGAAGCCAAATATGATGGACAGTCTCTGCTGGAAGCGAAAATTGGCGGACTGGTTTATACCCTGGGTATACAAAGAAGTTGGAGGTTGGGGTTTATTAGAGGCAGCACAACAGAGCATTCAAGACTTTAACAGTTTTCTCTGTGTAGCTGAGGCCCCATTCACCACAATCTTTGATCATGGCAAGTTAGCTACTAGTCTGCTCTGCCTGGCAATTCTTTCCTCTTCTCTTGGGAGAACCGTTATGGCAGTTGTAACCTATATTAATTATTTCAAAATAGTTTAGATAAGGATGCTGACATGTGTTAAGATTGTAGACAAACATGGATAAGACTATTAACACTGGTGAAAATGTTAATATTTGATGTTAAACAATGTTTTGCATTAGTTCTGTTTACTCTCGATTTATACGCTAATTCATCTTGGACTTTTTATCTGTGCATGCAGCACCTACATACAGTCGAACTTCGATGGCTCGAACTCGCCGGGACCACCGAAAAAAGTTCGACCGATCGGTAGTTCGAGCCATTGAAGACAAGCTCAACATGATCCAACTTTATGTACTAAGTTTTTCTATCATAACTACCACAACTTCCTGTATTTTGATCGGTCACTCTTTGAACCTTTGCACTTTCAGGTAGATAAAACAAAACAACACAGAATTTTAATTACAATATAAAAAGATCAAGATAAGCATGGACGTAGCAAACCTTATGACCAATACTTGTAATCGGTAGGATCTACATTTAGTCCGGTCATTAAACTTGGAAATGTTTTACAAGGAAATAGGTGCGAGCCATCGGTGTTTTTTTTTTACATAGAAAGTGGTTTCTAGGGACCAGACTTGGGGTTCGAGCGTTCGAGCCATCGTTGTTCGAGCCAAGTGTGGCACGTTTAGTTAAAATGAATAGGGATTTTGCCGGGACTGGAAAGTCAGTTCGACCGAAACATGGTGTTCGAGCCTTCCGAGTTCGAGCCAGTGAAGTTCGACTGTATACGTGAGAAATAGACGTTATTTTTAGTGATGGCAGAAACTGGAGGAAAAGAGCCAATTTTTTGTTCCAAAGTTGGGGATAGGCATTTATCAATTTTTTTTACAGTACTGTCCAAGCAGTTTTGTAAACTGTTGGTTTCTGACTTAAAAAAATCAGGGATCAGGTTTCTTTAGTGGTCAGCCTTTAGTTGGGAGCACAGTGTTTGGCAATCACATTTTATACTCTATTTCTTTGAATCATCTCACGAGATACAGGTTAATTGTAAAGATGAAATTTAACACTTTAGATTTGAAATTAATTGATTCTGAAAGCATAAAAGCTTTGAATGTCATGTGGTTCACCTGATTGTTTGATTATTACAAAATCGATATCTTTAATTTGCCTCAAAGAAAGTCAGAATAGTTAAAACGGGTGTTCTATCACGTACCAGTTGCGTCAAATAAATGGCTAACAGTGCAACATTGTAGGTATAGGACATTACGGGAAATACCGTCAAAATTCTTAGTATTAGGACGGGTTGGTCTGAGCAATCATTGCAGACCAAGATCAGACTGCTCCCAAAGGAGCAGTCTGATCAGGGTCTACAGAGTTTGCGAATCCAGCTTCATCTTCTGGACACATTATTGCATTGTGAAAACTCACTGTTACATTTTTAGGACAGCCAGGGTAATTATTTTAGGTGTCCCGATTTTCTGAGTTTTTACGGTAATTGAGCTGCATGTGAGCCAAAAATTAAGGGATAAAAAAATTTATTTCTTCTAAATCATATTTAAAGGATCAGCAGAATTTTGTTTTTACCTATGAATTATAAAACAACACATCACAGTCTATGCTTTGTTGCTAAGTGATCAAAAAATGCTAAATTTTGGCCATCAAAAGTTAAACGTTTCTGAGACTTGTAACATTAGTAGGTATGTATTTAGTTTCTCTGTCGATATAATCAATTTATTGTGGGCACGAATAATACTGCATTGAAATATCAATATAAAATCTTTATTGAATAAGTCACACTAAAGGTAATTTTAACCCCTTCGATATTTCAGACTTAAAAGCCTATATGTAAGCTTCTCAAAAAGAAAACCTGGCTTTGAATGTATACAAACTCCACATGCTTCGACCCACCTGCATGGCTGTGCAGGTGGGCTGGAGCCTGTGAAGTTTGCCCCTAAAATGATTACGCAAAATTGAAATGCAAAAAATGAATTATGGACAACTGTATGGGAGAATTCTTCTGGTCATGGTCGTTGGAATGTATCAGAATTTTTTTTTTCACGCAATCTTTATGCTATTACCATATTCGATTTCACTATATCATATAGAAATGTATTTAGAACTCATTATAGGCTTTGGAAAGTTATTTTCAAAATTAGTTTAAATGTTGTTATTACCTGGTGATAATAATATATAAGAGGTTAGTATTAATTTGTATATTGTGATATTGTATTTAAGTAAAAAGTTCAGGTAGAATGTAAAAGTCACAGAGATGAAACAAGAATGTAAAAAAAAAAAGTAATCTTTTTCTTCATTTCTTCCTCAGAATAAAATGTTCTTGACCTTTCTGAGTTGTATGATTATAGTATGAAAAGACACCACAACATCATTGAGAAAAAAGAGAAAATAAAGAAAAAATAAATAAATAAATCTCAATTTAATTCAGTTGAACTCCTTTGCAAAATATTTTATTCCCTTTGACTGTTGTAGTTAAGGGGAGGCAACTCGATGTCTCCCATTCTATCCATCTGCAACCTGACCTCCAATAATGACTCCATTTGTGCAAGACAGAAGGGTCTGTGTTAAGCTACATGTTTTGCATGCATTTATTAAGAAGTAATATTATACTCTGACATGCTTCTGATGTTTCAAGTGCTCGGTATCAAATGTATTCAGTTTAAATTAAGAGATATTTTAAGATACATGTACATGTGTTTTGAATAAACAGATAAGATGACAAGATGTTGGGATCAGATGTAGAATTTTCAGTGAGTTTTATGCTTGATGATAATAATAGTGACTATAAGTATTAAAGGTAGGTTCCAGTACTTTGGAATGCATCATAATTTTGATAATTTTTTTATCCAAGTTGTTGGAAAGCACTTATAAAGAGAAAATTAATAAATTTCACTAAAAAATGTAAATCAAAAAATCGTAGAAAAGTCGTTTTGCAAGGGATTTCCTAACTCTGCTTCGCACACCAGGTAGCGCTATTTTTAGTGCGCCAAAAATAGATAACAGCTGACGTCATGCCGCATTGCATTTCGGGGTAGTTTTAACCCATCTGCCATGCCAGGACCTCTGGAAGAGCTCATGGGCAAGAGGAAATTAACCGTTGGCAAATGACATCAGAAACTGCGGACTTATAGACATATATACGTATTTATTTTTAGAACTGGAATTCCAACAAAAGAAAATAAACCAAAGGGAAAACGACTATTTTCTACATCATCTGACGATTTTCTCAGTAGCAACAGTTTCAGAAAAATGAGAAAATTCAATACTACCCATAAAAAGACAAAATTATTTTGTGAACATAATTGTTATCGCTAGGCCAGGAACCTACCTTTAAAGTTTGAACCACGTGGACTATCTGCAACAGCCTTCTCAAGTATACCTCCATGTTTTTCTGCCTTTTTTACAAAGGGGGACAACTTTTGTGAAGTCCTGTTAGCTTTCATGGATGACAAAGTCCCTGGAAAATGGGGTCTGCTTTTAAAGGAAAGAATTTGCTCCTTAGGGAGCAAATCCTCTCCTTTAAGAGTTGACTCCCTTTGTGAAGGGGGGCAAAAATTGGAATGAATTAGTTTCTTCCCCTTGTAGTGTACCCATTTACCTTAACACAGCAGGCACATGATGTTGAAATGACATCATACTGACATCGGAGCGACTTATGTCTCATGGATGTCAGTACAACGTCATTTCAATGTTAGGAAGTAGCAGCAACGTCAGTACGACGTCATTTCAACGTTATTTGCCCAATGGGAAGCAGGTATGAAAATGGGTCACCGATGGGGTACTTAGATTTTATTCTATTTATAGTTTCAGGTTGAGGACAATGAAAATATAAATTCAAATTCCCATGATTCCGACCAGCCTCTACCAGAATCAGACTTGCCAACCGATAAATCTGACAGCGATGATTTGCTAATATCCGAAACAATGCCGCCAGCATTACATAGAAATAAAACAAGCATCTCCCCCAGTCTGCAGAGGATTTTAGATGGTAACTGCTTATTTTCCAAACTTTTAAATACAGTGATATTACAAGAATTTCAATGCTTGTAGGATAATATGTTATTCACCTTTTCAAAGCCACACCTCCTTTAAACAGGAAAACGTCTTCATTAACTAAGGTAAATCACAGATTTATTGTGGGACATTTAAATGCATGCTATTGTGTTTATGCGACTATGTCATATGCTAAGTTGTCATTGCACTGGTCAGTTATACACTATCAGGTAACTTCTGAGTGACAGTCTGAGTGTGGGTCGGAAAGGTCTGTTGTACGATGTTGCATGTTTCTAAAGCACTCAAACCTTTGTCAAAGGCACTTGTTAAAGCAAAGCCTGTCTTAAGAGGTCTAGAAAGCTAGAAAGACCAGCATTAAGCCAGAACCTGTCTTAACCAAGCATTTTTGCATACATTTTTGACTGGTACCATGCATCTTGTCTTAAGGCAAGTTTGTCTGGAAAGTAGCATATGACTAATATGGTAAGTACAGAACATGATACCCAAATGACCAATCAGAATCATTTGATCAGGTCATTGATACTCACACTGAAGTAGTTAACTTGTATCTATGTTGTCACCCATGTTTTCCAATGGCAAAATCTGGGTATTTAGATGATTACTGTTGCGTTGGCTGACTTGGGCTTTTTGTTTTGGGGCCATATTTCAAACGCCATTCTAAATATTTAACTGATACTTGGTAGGATTATAGGATAGGTTAACACTCTGAGTGGCCCATGCAAGAATGACAATTCTCACTTGCTTTATTTTTCAGTTATATCCCCTGATCTATAGTTTTACCTCCTTTTTGGACCATAACTCAGAAACTACTCAAAACATTTCAACAATACTTGAGTATTCTATTAGTATAGGTTATATAGGTCAATATGAAGTGTCACATGCAAGAATGACAGCTCTTGCTATCTTTATTTTACAGTTATGTCCCCTGACCCATGTTTTAGTCCCTTCCAGGCTGTAACTCTGCAACTACTTGAAATATTTTTTATGCTTTACAGGACAATTGGACAGGGCAACACATGTAATTGCATGCAGGAATGACAACTCTTTTTGTGTTTGTGAGTTATCTCCCCTGTTCCGTATTGTTGTTTCTGGTCTGTTCAGAGAAAATTGAAATGGCAGTTATGATATTAGCATTGTCTTATTCTTCTTTCCATTTTGTGATATGCATCCATTTTACGAAGGGAAACAATTTTTGTAACTTCCTGTTTGCTTCCCTTGGTGACTAAACCCTTCCAAACAAGGGTCTACTTTTAAATGTTGATTCCCCATTTGTAGGGAGGTAACAATGAAAGTGACAGAGTTGCTTCCCCTGAAAGTGTACGCAGTCACCATTAAAAGTAATTTTTCTCTATATTCAGGGCCATATTCTAATGGAAATCCAGACATGGTTTTAAAAAGGCATAAAACAAGGTTAAGGTCATCTCACAGAAAGTCAGCAGGGGACAGTGGCAGCGACTTTGATGATATCAAAGGTCAGTATTGCAATTTCAGTGACATCTAAATGAGCTGTGACACAACAAAACCAACAACGTGGCATGTGTGCCCAGTGAAGATTCAGATCAGCCTGGGCATCCACCCAGTCTGAACAGAGTCTTTGCTGTCTGCACGGACCTAGCTTAGACCCTTAGCTACCCTTGAAGCACACAGGGAAGGCTCTGATCTGGCCCTGGCTGATCTGAGTCTTCGCTGGCACACATACCGCTTAGTTGGTTTTGTCCTGTCGCGGCTCAATATAAAGGTATATCATTGAAAACAAAAAGTAATTAGTACATGATAGATAGTTATTATGGTCAAAGTATTCATTGCTTTTCATCCTAAGAATAAATCTCTAAGCACTAAACTTCAAGGGTATTTGCTGACATTATTGATCAGAGATTAATCTTTTCTTCTTTAGCAAGTTTCAGATTGTATTCTTCATGTGACTGAAATTCTAAAAGAATCCAGTTGTTTTGTTGATGCAGTTGCTATAGATGATTTCATTTCATTGCAGTTCTATGCCTAATTATCCAGATGGGCTATAATTTTTGGGAATTAAATTGATCTTACTTAAGATCAATTTCATCTCCCAAAAAGAATAGCCTTTCTATAGGATCTGATTTAAATTGCCGCACATATGAGTTTGTGAAAAGAGAAAAAATATATAAAAATGAAAAAAAAAAAGAAGAAAAATATCAATATTTATCCCCCAAAATATTTGACTATCCAAAGCTCTGTCTCAGCAGGTTTTCTTATATTGTCTGATGCTATGAATTATATATGAGCCGCGACACGAGAAAACCAACAATGTGGTGGTGCGCCCAGCGCAGACTCAGATCAGCCTGGGCATCCGCCCAGTCTGATCAGAGTCTTCGCTGTCCGCATGGAGGTAGCTTAGACCCTTAGCTACACTTTGAGCACTTAACATAGAGTCTGGTCACACTAGGCGGATGCCCAGGCTGATCTGAATCTGTGCAGTGCCCACAACCACATTGTTGGTTTTGTCGTGTCGCGGCTCATATGTATTTTTCATGTTTACCATTATTTTCAATAGAAACTTATTTGCATGCAATTTGAACCAGTCCTTGAATAGTTTAATTGATCGTCTATGTCTTGAATGAAAGTTTGTTGTAATGGGAATACATGCACTCTGACAGCATCATAATAGTTTATTGTTGCGGTCTATTAGAAATATATTGTTATACCACTGAGACTGTTAAATTTTTTAACATAGCCTCAAGTGCAAAATACAGATCTCAGTGAAGTTGACAACTTGACATTTCTTTTTCAAATATCCTTCTGCAGTTGACAACTTGACATTTCTTTTGCAAAGATCCTTCTGCAGTTGACAACTTGACATTTCTTTTGCAAATCTCCTTCTGCAGTTCACAACTTGACATTTTCTTTTGCAAGTATCCTTCTGCAGTTGACAACTTGACATTTCTTTTGCAACTCGCCTTCTGCAGTTCACAGCTTGGAATTGCTTTTGCAAGTATTATGTGCAGTTGACAACTTGACATTTCTTTTGCAAATCTCCTTCTGCAGTTTACAGCTTGGAATTGCTTTTGCAAGTATCATTATGCAGTTGACAACTTGACATTTCTTTTGCAAATATCCTTCTGCAGTTAACAACTTGACATTTCTTCTGCAAGTATCATTATGCAGTTTACAACTTGACATTTCTTCTGCAAGTATCATTATGCAGTTGACAACTTGACATTTCTTTTGCAAATATCGTTATGCAATTGACGACTTGACATAGCTATTGCAAATATCTTTTTGCAGCTGATGATTTGACATACCTAAACTCGCATAAGCTTGACATCCTTGCTGCAATATACAGGATCAGTTGACAACTTTGCACTTAACCCATTCTATTCGGGATACCCCTTTAGGGGTATCTGGGCAAACACTTTGGATCCTGATCAGGCCCATGGGGCCTGATCTGAGATCCAAACTGTTTGCTGCCAAGACATCATTTCTACAAGAGTTAGTTAGACCAGTATTGTCAGAATATTCATGATTTTTGATGCAGACAACAATTTCAGCAGACGACAAAAAATACTCAGAATGCAATGGGTTAATAGGGCCTTTAATTCTTTAGTGATTTGTTTCATAGAAAATGAAATATCTGGTGTACAACAAACTACTATTCAAGAAGAGGAAGGTAAAAATCATCATGTGTGTTTATTTCATTTTCACAGTTAAAATGTGCTACAGAAATGTGATAGTCGTAGAAGATATAGCCCCTTTCAGACACATAAAAAAGAAAATATTTATCGTCCCTATACCAGCTGTCAACAGAAACTTTCAGACCACTGCATTTTACCATTAAAATGATAGAGCAGCCACTGGACATTCTGGGAGGGTTGGTGGGGGGAGGGTAGGGGATTGGGAGGTCATGATACATCATGTCAGTGTGTCTGCAAGGTCTCAGAATGCAGACCTTGCATGCAAAAATGCTGCTTGACGTGTGAATCCAGCACAAATGCAGACCAGACCAGTCTCTATATTCTCGCAGGCTAATTTGAGTCTTTTCTTTGTATTAGACACATTTTTTGTGACACAGCTCATGGTACTGCAATGAGCAGCACCATAGAAAAAGAGCTCACTGTCACACCCAAACACTTTCAAGATATAGCTGAAAACATGTGGAAAATGACACTAAATTTATCACACCCACGCACCTTGCCATCCTGAAAATTATAAATAACAACAGTTTTTGGTAGAATTCTTGTCATGGACATTGACTCTAGTGATTGTCACATTCTGAAGCACGTTTTATCTGTTGCCATGAAATGAAATTCTCCTGAAGTCCTCTCCTTACTGTTGCCAATTTACATTTGAGCCATGACATGACAACACCAACAAAGTGGCACATTCGCCAAGCGAAGAGTCAGTTCAGCCTGGAAATCCACCCACTGGCAGTCTGATCAGAATATCTTAGTTGTGCCCTTAAGGAATAGCTTAGAGTCAGAGCTACCTCCATGCGGACAGCCAAGACTCTGATCAGACTGGGCAGATGCCCAGGCTGATCTGAGTCTTTGCTGGCTGCACATGCCACTTTGTTGGTTTTGCCGTGTTGCGGCTCATTTGTACTGTTATTATTATATCATTCTGGCTTTTCAGCTTAATACTTATCACCTCAGTTGTAAAAGCCTATAAAATACTTATTTAAAAAAACAAGGATATTCTAATTCCAATAATCTGGATTTGGGAACCCCTTCCTGCTATTATACTTTACCCATGTATGCTCATTTCTGTTACAAATTCAGAATTTCCAGTAGACAGGGTGTTGCTGATAATTCTTAGATCATTTTTTATTTCTGCAGAAAAATGTATGTTGTGACCACTTAATGAGGGACCATGACATACGATTTTATAGAGAATGAGCTGAAATTGTCTATGAATTATCCTCCTCTCCAATACATCATACCTGGAGCTCTGAAAACAATCACCACGTCCATCCCATTACTTCCAAGCATATCACACATCTGTTTCCACCTTTTAACAAAAGTGTGTTGACTGACATTACTTTCAAACTGGCTGCAGTTTTGCAGTTTTTTAACTTGCATAAAAATAAGATTTTATAATAACCTTACAGTTTTCTTGGCATAATATCTAATATTATTAATATGGACTAAAAAAGCATCTCATAATCTCATTTTGTTATATTACATGTATATGTTACCTGATTATTGAATAAACTTGGAACTTGTAACTTGCACGGGGGGGGGGGGGGGGGGGTCACTTGATCTTTAAAGGGGTACAGATGTGCCGCTGGAACTCTGATAACCCACCCTATTCATGTATAACACAAATGCCAAAATATATACCTATATATATGTATTTTGTATCAAATTTGGACCCTATTCGTGTATACTGCAGAAAAAGTGCTTAGATTAGCTCATGAATTTGCCATTAAGCCTTGAAGAAAATTCAAGAAATTAGTATGCTGAGAACATTTGTTCTCTTTTTGATAACAAAAATCAGATAAGCTGGCTTCAGGTCTGGGAACTGGGGCTAGCAAACTAAGAGATACTTTCTACCAGAGCAAGGGTTCTGTTTGGTTAAGATTTTCTGATAACTGCGATACCTCTGTAATAAGATAAACAGACCTGGGAAGGAACCAACGGTCAAATTGCCTGTTGCAGAAAATTGGCCTTCCGATTAATAATTTGCATGCATACAAAGGGGAAAGTTGTAAACTTGAAGAAATGTGTGAATCACATTTGATGTTTGCTGATCTTATTCCACAATATGCCCAACCCTGTAACCCTAATGCGTTACCCAAGGTTTTCATATAGAGTTAGATATACAGCGAGACTGATCGAGTTTTATCTTCCATAAAATGAAATGCCAGACTGCCTTTTCTCAGGACAGGTGCTTAATTGTTTAGTTTAGGGGCAGTATAAACCCATTAAGGTGCCAGTTTAGCATTCTTGACATAAATAATGGTTTCAGAATTGGAAATTCACAGATACTAATAGCCAATGATATAGCAGAAAATAGCCTCTTCTGGTAGAAGCATGTCCCTATAGGCCAAACAAAATGCAACTTGCTAGCCCCTGTTTATTAGCTACCTGCTGACTTTTATACACAGAGCTTGGAGAAATAAGACCTATTTGTGTATATTAGTCTGTTAAATCATACCTATTGATGTATCAGGCAGATCAAAAAAGTAGGGCTATTCCAGCGGCACATATATACCCTGCTTTATAATGGAAGTGACCCCCCCGTGGTAACTTGAAGCAGAACATGGTAGCTAATCTCAGTATTTCTGTATACATCCAAGGGTAAACCCCCAGTAACTGATCTGGCTGGTTGTTATAAGAGGGGAAGAATTTACTTGGAAATGATTGAAAGTTCTTATCATTTCAGTGACTTTGCTCACTTGTTAGATGTTCTCAGTATGATACATGTAGTAGCTACAGAGTACAGGGTTTTCCTGGACTCAAGATTGAAAGTCTCAGACCCCCAAAATGGTGTCTTGGACTCCCAGAAAAAAAATCTGTGCATCCACTGGGACTCTCAAAACAAAATCTAAGTCCCAATTCAAAGTGATGAATTCTTATAAAAATTATGTTATTCTTGGCACAATACAAAGTAATAATTTTCAAAATAAAGTATTAATGAAATTCTGATATTTGATTTGGACTTTTTATAACATTTTTCAGAGTACAGGACCCTTTACTTTTGGCATTGGACTCTTAAAAAATTGGTATGTGCATGGGTCCCAAAAACTCTTTAAATACAAGGCCGAGGGAAAACCTTGAAAGTAGCTTTGCAAACTTACAACCTCAGACAGATAGTTTAATCCTTGCCTGTTGGTGTAAGATCTAGGCCTTCAAGGGCTCCTTAATGCTCTAAAAAGTAGGAATATCTGACCTTAATATCTGACACAGGAGCATAGATCAAGGTTTATCAATATTTTTCTTGCCCTCAGAATGTGAACTGAAATTTAATCTGTTTTGATAAGATCATTTTCAATATTTACCCTTCATAAATTGATTTAACATGTTAAGACCTATATGTAATTTTGCGTTAAGTGTACAATTTCATAATAACAGTACCCCCAGAATATTAATAATAAGTTATAGATTCTTCCTTTGCATGGGAAAAACCTACAAGTTTATGAATATATGTTAACAGCAAAGGCACAGCCCAGACTGCACAGAAGTGCAGTCTGGGCAGGGCCTTTTCTGTTACTATCATACTGTATCAAACTTTGAGGGATATAGCTGAATGCAAAAAAAAACAAACTAGGCTGTAACTGTTTGAATATGACAACTGGTAGGTTTTTACATGCTTAGGTAGAAATAATGAGTGTATGAGTAGGGTCAAATTTGGGTGTCTTTGTATGGGAGGGAGGAATTTCAATGCCACCATTAATTGCAATACAAATACTGGGTCTCTAACAACAAATTATTTCTTCTCATTTTTTTCTTGCAGTTTAATATATCTTTGGATCATTTTAAGTAGAGACTGAAATTAGTACTTGGCCAAGACAGTGTATGTGTATCTTGATATAAACCGCTTTCTAAAGAAATGAAAAAAAAGAAAAAAAAAAAAAAAACAGGAATCATTATGGAGATATTACTGGGTTAAATATGTACCAAATATGTATTACTCTATTACTCTGTGTGGAATGGAGAAGCTAAATAATAGGATATTCAATGTGATGACTGTGAAATTTAATGACCTCCTTGTTTATGCGATTTAAAATTTATTAAAGTTCTTTTATATGCATATAAAATTAAAGAAAAAAAAACCCTTGATGTGCCTGTAAAATTTATTACAGTTCTTTTTTGTGCATGTAAAATTTAATAAAGTTTTCACTTGTTCATAAAAAAGCAATTAGTCTCTGAAACAAAGTGAACATTTTTAAAAAAAGTACCAGAAATGAAAATACCTAGCTGTAGTTGAATTTGCATACAGCATAGATCCAGATGAGGTGGCTCATAATGAGCTGCCTTATCTTGATCTACTCTATTTGCCATCTAGTCCTTGAAGTTGCAAGGTGATATACCTTGGATGAATTTTAAAATACATGTTGAGGGTTAAATTGCACAGACACCATTTATTGTCTTGATGAGCTGTGCATGCTCTGATCAGCCTGCCGATGTCCATGATTTTATGCCTCAAGACGCATCTGTCAAAGTGACGTCCATCATATATTTTGAAATGCTAATTTACATGTTTAAGCCTTCTTTAAAATTTTAAATATTTGAATGTCATGAAAGAAGAGAATCTAATTTGGAGCGACCTTTAACTCAAGGTGACTTTTATCCTTCGGACATGCTGTCAGGCATAAAAATGTATTTTTCATAAATGTTGGAATAAAAACGTGTGAGCAAAATGTGTAGACCCTGATCAGACTGCTTCTAAGGAGCAGTCTGATCTGGGTCTGCACTGTTTGCAAACAGTTAAATTAAACTTTCTAAGGTTAGAACAGAATGGACTTACCCAGATTTGAAACTGGAAGGGTCCATTACTGAAATAGCTTAGATGTTTCAGGATATTTATTTAATATGGTATACTTGTTTATGGGAGCAAAAGTGGGCTAGACCGCGGAATATTTCTACTGAAGTTAGCTGTGTTTTATGGCATTGTATGTGAAGAACTGTTTCAAGGACCTAAAAAAAATCTAATTAATTTTTGTGTCATGGAGATTTCTGTTTAATCATGGATATTTGTACAAGACAAATTAAAAGTTCAATATCTGCAAAAGCTTAAGAAGATAAACATTTCAAACATTAATCAGTTTCAAGGTTAATGGCGTCACTTTCATACTAGGTAGAAAAAGCCATGAAAATTATTACCTGACTGTCAGATCTTAAATATTGGGATGAAGTGTACTAACATACAGTGTAAACCCAGGCCCGGAGGTTATAAAACTTGAGTACATTCTCAAACTCAAAATAAAGCACACTGATTGGCTGCTTCTGAGCACATGCTCAGAAGCAGCCAATCAGTGTGCTTTATTTTGAGTTTGAGATTTTACTCAAGTTTTATAACCTTGGACCCAGATTATACTTTTGAAGCAGTCTACTATGGGACTATACTGTTTGCCTTTAAATCAATAATATTATCTCTAATATCTGGATAGTAATATTTCTAAAATATATCTGTAAAGTAAATGAAGACTCTTTAAAGGGAAGCAACTCTGCCATTATCATTTTGCCTCCCTTCTAAATAGGGATCAACTCATAAAGGAAAGAATTTGTTCCTCTAGGAGCAAATTCTTTCCTTCAAGAGTCAACCCCATTTGGATGGGCTTTATTGTCCAGGGATTGGGAAGCTATTTGGAAGTCTTAGAAGTTGTTCCCCTTTGTAAAAATGGCAAAAATCAGTGAAGTTTACCCATTCAACCTAGATTTCAATATTTAAGATACTGACAGTAAAATGTCAACAAACAAATATACAAGTGTCATAAAGTTTAAAGGAAAATGGAACATCAAGGAATAATTATCTTTTCTAACAAATACTGTCTATGTTTGGATATGAATTCATTGTCATTTGGAAAGTAAGATGAAGAATTTTTGAGAGCAATAAAAGTGTAAGTGCAGGAATCATGGATTTCAATAATTCAAACAACTTCGTAACGGCACTCAGGACTTACAATTTGTCAAGGGACACTCTTACGTTTAGGCGTAAGAAAAGGGGCAAATCTGCAAGGATTCGGAGAATGGGATCATGTAAGAGTACACACTATACTATAGGTAAAGTATTTTTAAAATTTGAATTTTAAGCTGTTAAAGAAAAGCCACAATGCATATGAGTAGACATAAGATACAAATTTAGATACCGTATACATGGTAATTTTCACGGTGTTCCATTTTTCGGGGTATTTCGCGGTCACTTAGAAACCGCGAATATTAAAATCGTGAATAATTTTCTGTTACTTACGAAGTGTCTCCTGTAGACACAGTGTTCATATATTTTGTGTGTGTTTGCTTCGTTATATACTGGTACTTTTCTCTTGAGCCAGTTCTTTCATTAACCAGCGGCGGTCCTGCCACAGGTTAATGAAAGAACTGACTCAAGTGAAAAAGAAATAGTTTTGCTTTTCGAGCATGTTGCCTTCACCAATAGAAAGTCTTGCTAATTTGCAAGTCTTACAATTTAAGAACTGCAACAAAGAGTTTGGTTTAAGTTATAAAGAGGTTTGAGAGGATTACTATACAGTCAACTCTCGATATCTCGAAGTCAAATTTCATCCAAAACTACTGATATCTAACAGTAAATTTTCTGGTACCAGAAAATTTACTTTGGGATATCAGTAGTTTGATATAACAGGAGCTGAAATGTAAATAAAGATAGGAAATATATTCTTTGATATTAGAAGGTATTTTGAGGTATCAGTGTTCGAGATTTCCTGTTCATATTTTCCAGATGATATTGATTCCAGTTCTACACTGTCTCGCAGCAAGACTATGCCAGCCCTCATGCGGCCTAAACTCACTAGAAAAATCACAAACTTAGGAAATTCAGATCGCTTAAAAAATGCCAAGGAACTTGCTGAAAAGGCTATAAAGGTAAGTTATCTTATTGGTTATTTTTATATTTTAGTTAACCCTTTCGCTGCCGTAGGCGACTGGAGTCGACTACCTGGCCGACTGCCATAGGCGACTTGCGTCGACAAAGCTAGTACTTGTTTTTAACCAACCATAAGTAAGCTTCACGATGTGGTGAAATTCACAATACACTGGAAATCAATCCAAAGATCATATGCGATGTGTAAACAGACCAAACAATGAACAAAAACGAAAGTAGATAGATAGTGAAAACGTGTTTTCAAAAAAGGGAAAAAGTTGTGTTTTTGCCATTCAAAATGGCGTCTGAAGCTAAATGTTGGTTGCCTAAGGGAGCAGATGTTGAAGATATATGGTTAAATGGCACTGAAGGGTATGGATAATGTGAGTAAATAAACTATTGTTTACAAAGTTTTGTTGACTCTAGCGTAATATATGCTGAGATATCATGACATTTTGGCCCACATCTGAATTTCTGTACTTGGCGCTGCTTTCTGGGGGGTGGGGTAAAGTAGCACCTTTGTATGAAAGTGTTGGAATGAAATGAGTACATTGACAATTTTATACACATTGCCATAGTATCTTAGCATCATACAAAATATGTGTTGAGGTTCAAATATGTTGGAAAACTGTAATAGGAGGTACTTGAAATGCTATTTGAAGCACGCATTTTGTGACTTTCTAATATAACGGGTGCTAGAATATAGACATGACCCAAGAACAATGCCTCCTATTGAGAAATCAGGTTCTAAGACATGGAGAGGATTAAATACAATGTTTCAATAGAATTTGTAATAAAATTGCTATTTGTCAAAGTTGTATTCCTTAGAAAAATACGGTTTAGCCTCTAGAATACATATATGTGCTCCTGATCACTTATTATTTGTTAAATAGGCCGTAAAATTCAAGAAATTAGGAATAATATTATTGCAAACTGTTGAAAAACAATTAAACTGGTTGTGCTCAAAGTTTGAGCTTCATACCATCTTTAATTCATGAGAAATGTAAGATTTAATAGCTGAACCCTGCGATAGCAAAATATGAAAAAAATATTTGGCGCGGAGGGGAACTTTTCACTATATATTTGGCAGCGAAAGGGTTAAAGTGTTTACAGCATTGATTATTTGTAATATTCAGTGTAAGAAGGTACATGTAGTTTGCATTTAACAATTAAAGAAAGTATTTACAGTGTTGACTGTTTGTATTTTTCAGTTGAGGAAAGAATTTACATTTTTCAGTTGAAGAAAGTATTTACAGTTTTGAGTACTGGTATTTTTCAGTTGAAGAAAGTATTTACAGTGTTAACTATTTGTATTTTTTCAGTTAACATATTTACCAGGCTGTAATGATACACTCACCTCAGGATACGATTATGTACTGTGATACTTGTCACACAATAAAATCACCATACACTTTTATAGTTTTTTGTTCTTCACCGAAATATCAGTTGATGGAGTGAGAAACACCACACTATATACGATATATTGGCACTCTCAGAAGGCAAGTAAAGTCATACAAAAAGAGAGTATTATTCTAGAACTTCTTTTGTTAGAAGTTGCTAAAGATAAATGAACATTCCAAGTGTCTCTTTTCTGTGGATTTGATGTCAGAAACAAAAAACAAAAAATGTGTCAACAGTTTCTATAGTAAAACATACACCTTTTCTTACCGAGGTGCACCCATGCTGGAGGAAAATTCAACCCAACAAGAGTAAGAATTAACTCATTTTAAGAGCAGTTAATCAAAATGAATTATGAGATATATCAATCTGTGTGTAGAAAACTATATAGAGATTTTAGAATGCACGCCCAGACATGCAATCCTGTTTTGAATTTCCGCTTACTAGTGTCATGCTGATTACTAAAGCTACGGACAAGTATTCCAATTTTGCAGTGAAGGCATTTCGGAAAGAAAGAACTTGACAATGGGGGATTTATGATTTGCTATGAGTGTTTTCCTTTGAAATTTCTTAAAACTTCATGTCAGACAGCAGTGAACAGAACTGTATCCAAATTGGGGCAAGACAGACCATGAGTTGAGCCATGGTTAAAGTATTGTGGTGCACCTAAATTTCAGTGAATCATTACACCCCTAGTATTTACAGTGTTGACTACTAGTATTTTTCAGAAGAAGAAAGTATTAACAATGTTGACTATTGGAATTTTTTTAGTTGAAGATGGTATTTACAGTGTTGACTATTGGTATTTTTCAGTTGCTGAAAGTATTTACAACATGGACTGTATTTTCAGTTGAAGAAAGTACACTGGAGCGCCGTTATAACGCGGGTGCCGGGAGACATAAAATCGAACCACGTTATAAGTGATCTCGCGGTATAACGATCTTCGCAGAAATACCCCACCCACTAATGAAAAACCACATGTTTACATGTTCGTAGCGCTTATTTAGCCCTAACCAGGTAGATAGACATGTAGCCTTTCAGTCCCTATGTTCTTACTTATTGTGAAAAACCTGCTGCAAAGCCATTTACAAAGCCAAAGTAGACATGCCGGAAACACATGATTCGTATTACTGCCGGTTCATATGGGCCAATACACTATTGAGCTGGTAACCAACATATGTTTGTGTGTTCGAGTTAATTCCCTTGTATAGACACTTGCAAAAAGGTACCTTCAGACGAATAAAAAAATTCTTATTTGCGTGAGTACTGACGTCACCTAAAAAACTCTAATCAGCCTACAGATAATTAAATTTTAAGCTTTTTTTTTCTTTTTTTTTCCATTTGTAAAATTCTTTTATAATGTTTCTTTGGGAGTAATCAGTGACTGCTTCGCACAGTCTTTTTCTCGAGCATCGGCCTGTGTATTGTGTATATGAGGTGACCTTTGCCGCTGGCCAACTTTGCTCTAATTATCGAATCCTTCTAAAAACATGACCACTGTTCACACCTTGGCAAGACAACCAATGCTTTGATTGCCAGTGATAACTTTTGACACGCTGTTGATTAAAATTATGTAAACAATCAATTAACTTTATAATGGTTATTTTCTATTCGAATGTTGTGAACCCGACGAAAAGCGCCGAAAAATCTGCGATATGTTAAAAAATAATGGGCGACACGGGACAACCGCATTATACCAATTTCCGCAGTATATCGGTCCACGGTATAACGGCGCTTCAGTGTATTTACAATATTGATTATTTGTATTTTTCAGTTGAAGAATGTACTTACAATGTTGACTATTTGTATTAGTATTTGAAATGTTGACTATATGTATATTTCAGTTGAAGAAAGTAAATTTACAATGTTGACAATATTTATTTGTAGTTTATCTTTCAGTTGAAAGTATCTACAATGTTGATTATTTGTATTTTACAGTTGAAGAAAGTATTTACAATTCAAGGGGGATATTCTGCAGTAAGGCATAGTCTTAGAAAAAGAGGATGGGTGGAGAAGTTCTACAGGATACCAGGACCTGCCAAAAAGTCTACGAGAAGACGGCACAAAGGCGGGGATGATGATGATGATGATGACGATGATGATGATGATGACGATGATGATGACGATGATGACAGCGACAGTAAGTGTTGAAATATTACTCAGTTCTGGATAAATTTAAGGGACTTTTAGATATGAGAAAGTCTTCAAAACATTGCAAATGGAGGAAACAGACTGTTTGCATCAGTATTGCTTAATCTTATTAGAGTTCAGGCTTTTCCCTGTGTAATTCCTCAGGATCCATAGATTGCTGTTAAGACTAGGAAAGACACTCGCCAGACTGCATGAATGAATCTTTCCTATTTGCACATGCTGTAAGATTTCATTGCATTCAGAGCTCTAGATAAGAGGTCGTATTTGATAATAATTATGGATAATTTTTCTTATTTCTCATTCAAATCATATGTTGTGACCCCTCATCTGAATCGTCTCGTCGAGACGGTTCAGATGAGGGGTCACAACATATGTTTTTATGCCAATTTCGCGAAAATTATCCCTAATTATCACCAAATACTCCCTCTTATCTAGAGCTCTGGCATTATTAATTTCTAACACTTCTCCCAGAATTGTAGGAGCAGTCCCATGCTTTTTTATTGAGGGGGTTAGAATGGGGATGGGATGGGGGGAGGGTTGAGGACCTAAAAAAATGGAGAATCTCAGGGCTGACTTTGCATGGGATCTTGTGCTAAAATAATCTCTGTTTCAAAAACCCCTTTATGTTGGTAAGAAGAAGTCATCTTGCAATGTGTGTGTAAATTGTTTCTCGGAACTAATTTTCTTCTAAAAATTTCCCCTCCTGTTGTTCAGTCAGAGTAATTAATCCCTGTAATCTTCTGACATCATTTTTTTCAAAAAGGGTAAAATTGAGCTTGTATTCAAAGAAATCACTGAAAGATGTTACCTTTTCACTACATGTACAGCATAGGGAATAGTGTCTTTAGTGTGCAGTGTTTGGGGTTAATAAACAGAAAGGAAAAGTGTTGTGAGTGAACAACATTATACTGAAAATAAACTACAACAGAATATAAGCACAGGGTATAATCGATTCCGCCAATTTTCGCTTCCTGCAGAGACTGTACATCATATTTGGCTTCAGCAGAGACAGTCCACGAACTCTTGCTTCCTGCAGAGACTACTGTCCTCGAAAATGGCTTCCTGCCGAGAATGTCCACGTGACTCTGCTTCCTGGCGAGAGCCTCGGCAGGAAGCAGAATCATGCAGACAGTCTCAGCAGGAAGCCATTTATCATGTACAGAAGTCTCGGCAGGAAGCAAGAGATCGCGGACAGTCTCGGTGGAAGCCAAATATGATGTACAGTCTCTGCAGGAAGAGAAAATTAGCGGAATCAATTATACCCTGTGATAAGGCAAAGAAGCACTCAATGCTCATTTGCCTTATAGTCCTTGTAATTTAGTCTCAGTGATAGCCATAATAGGGTAGCATTATATAACAAATGGTATTATAATGGGTATTGTAATAAATGGACTGTATTGAATTACTGTGTTTTTAATTTTTTTCAGATGACCAGCCAAAGGTTCCACCATGGGAAGAAGATGATGGAATATATGGTATAATGGTAAGGGTTATTGTTAAAGTTAATCTGTTTCTTTACTCTTGAAGAGAAATATGTACAATTTTAAGTATGGCTGATCTTTCAGTGCTTGAAAATCTGTAAAGTATTGGTAAAGCTTTTAAACGATTGATGTAGTTAGAGGCTGCTGCTATGTATTTATGTCAGAATGATGACTTAGGAGGTCAGCATTCAGAAATGTTACTTCCTGTTTGCAACTGGATTTTTTATCAGATTTAGAAAGTTACGCTTGTCTCTGTATGTGATCTGATGAGAACTAAAATCACTGTTTACCAGCTAGTAAATAAATGTATTTACAACTGGCTGGGAAACATTGATTTTAGCCCTTGTCAGATAACACGTAGAGGCAAGCACAGGAAACAACTTATCTTTGAGTGATAGTTAAAGATGTTATTCTAATGTTTAAATTTTCTCTGTGTGTTTCTGATGTCATAATTTTCCCAGCTTGCTTGGTTCAAACTTTACAAGTCTAGTTACTCTCTTATACCTCTTTCCATTGTCATGAAATTTACGCCATTTCTATGCCTCTTTCCATTGTCATAAAATTTACAACATTCATACGCTTTTTTCCATTGTCATAAAATTTTGCAACATTCTTATGTCACTTTCCATTGTCATAAAACTGACACCATTCTTATGCCCCTTTCCATTGTTGTAAAATTTCACCATTATTATGCCTCTTTTGATTGTCAAAATTTGTACCAAACACTTAACTGTTTCAATATTTCAGATTATTTTTGTACATTTTAATCTTTGAGATCATTTTGTTTTAATTTTCTGGCTTATTTTGCCATTTACTAACCAGGCTTATGACCATTTGTCAGGTTAATGACCATTATCATGTCTTCTAATTGAGTTTGTCAAACGTAAAATAATTTCTCTATATTTCAGTCTCGGTTGGTTCGTAATGTGAACCCCACTTTTATATGGGTGCTAAAGCGTGATGTCATAGATTATCGTTTTCTCACCAAAGATCAGATGGTCAACCATTATTGCAAGGCTGGTTCCTTCACAACAAAGGTAGGCTTAAGATTTCTGCTAAAATTGTTTTAGAGAATGAGTTGGTATGGTACACACACATGCACACACATACATACACACACACATAGTGGTTTCACATGAGCATGCTATACTCAGAAAAAAAAAACTTCATGGACAAAGAGCAAAACTGAAAGCTCAAGATAAGGGAAATATTAGATGATAATTCCAAGATAATTTCTGCTAATTTGCTATTAAACTTATATTGTGACAGCCTATTAGACAGGGTTCCCACGGTCTGGGAAAAGTCAGGGAAAATTGATTTTTTTCAAGGTCAGGGAATTTTATAATTGGGCTGTGAAATTTGAAAATTGAGCAAAAGTCAGGGAAAAGTCAGGGAATTTTGTAATTACAGGCTGAAGTCTAGTACTGAATTCATGAAAAGCAATAGAAAGAATGAAAATACACGGCTAAGACAGTTTCTTTGATTTTGGCCAAACGATTTTTTTCTAAATATGCATACTAAGCACAACTTCTGACCCACCACTTGCTTTGTCTTGAATAGTGTCATCAGTAAATGGTATCCGGACATAACTTCCTTATATTTAGTACACCCGATGAGTCATATAAACGTTTCAGCAAAGACAAGGTTTTGGTCAGGGAAAAATTGAATTCGTTCAGTGAAAAGTCAGGGAAAAGTCAGGGAGTTTTGTTTACTCAGCTTTGTTTGAACCCTGTTAGAACCACCCTGGAGAGGCAAGTCTAATGATAAGTCACAGCATATGCTTTCTAGAGAAATAAGAAATATCTTCCTTAACTTACTGTCATATATTGAATTTTGAAAACTCAGGAGTTTTAACATATTAAATCTTCCTCCTGTGCCAGAGTTCAAATGTATGAAGTTGAAGTTAAATGTAATAATTATGTCCCCCCACCAAAGGTGAGGGGGGACATATTGTTTTCAGTGCGGATCCCGTCTGCGTCGGCGTCGGCGTGACAGTTTCTTGTATGCGCGATATCTCTTGAACCAATGGATGGAATTTCACCAAACTTGCATGGATATATCATTGGGACAAACTTAAGAGTTGATTAGATTTTGGTGACCTTGACCTCATTTTCAAGGTCACTGGAGGACTTAGATGAAATTTCTTGTATGCGCAATATCTCTTGAACCAATGGATGGAATTTCACAAAACTTGCATGGATACATCATTTGGACAACCTTAAGAGCTGATTAGATTTTGGTGACCTTGACCTCATTTTCAAGGTCACTGGAGGACTTAGATGAAATTTCTTGTATGCGCGATATCTCTTGAACCAATGGATGGAATTTCACCAAACCTGCATGGATATATCATTGGGACAAACTTAAGAGCTGATTAGATTTTAGTGACCTTGACCTTATTTTCAAGGTCACTAGAGGACTTAGATGAAATTTCTTGTATGCGCGATATCTCTTGAACCAATGGATGGAATTTCACCAAACTTGCATGGATATATCATTGGGACAAACTTAAGAGCTGATAAGGTTTTGGTGACCTTGACCTCATTTTCAAGGTCACTGGAGGACTTAGATGACAATTTCTTGTATCCACAATATCTCCTGAACCAATGGATGGAATTTGACCAAACATGCATGGATACATCATTGGGACAAGTTTATTAGCTGATAAGTTTTTGGTGACCTTGACCTTATTTTCAAGGTCACTGGAGGACTAAGATGACAATTTCTGGTACCCACAATATCTCCTGAACCAATGAATGGAATTTGGCCAAACTTTCATGGATACATCATTTGGACAAGTTTAAGAGCTGATGACATTTTGGTGACCTTGACCTCATTTCCAAGGTCACTGGAGGACTTAGATGACAGTATCTTGAACCCATGATATCTCGTAAACTAATGGATGAAATTTAAAAAAACTTGCATGAATACATCATTTGGACATATTTAATAGCTGATTAGATTTTGTTGACCTTGACCTCATTTTCAACGTCACTGGAGGACTTAAATGACAATTTCTTATACCCACGATGTCCCCTAAATTAATAGATGGAATTTCACCAAACTTTCATGGATATATCATTGGGACAAGTTTACGAGCTATTTAGATTTTGGTGACCTTGACATTATTTTAAAGGTCACTGGAGGACTTAAATGACAGTTTTTTGCACCCATGATATCTCTTGAAACAGTACATGGAATTTTACCAAACTTGCATGGATACATTTCCAGGACTAGCTCAAGAGCTGATCAGATTTTGGCGACCTTGACCTCATTTTTAAGATAATAAGAGGAGTTAGATATGATAAATTTCACTAAAATTGATATGTCTCATTAGCCTTTGGCTTGATTTGCACTTTACCTTCATAGATATACCTTTGGGACAATCTCAAGAGTCTACTATGTTTTAATTACCTTGACCCCATTTTCAAGGTCAAAAGCTAAACTTACAAATGCTTATTTTTTTTCTCTTAAATGAGTTATACCTTGAACCAATTGATGGATATTCATCAGGCTTGCATGAATATATCGTTTGACAGGTTTATGACATGTTTAGCAGTTGGTGACCATGACCCATTTTTCAAGGACATAGTCTTATATGTAGGATATCTTTAGAACCAGTGGATGGATTTTCTCCAAACTTGCATAGATATTTTATTTGTACAGGCTTTTTATTCATTAGAGGGGATGGGAAATGGGCTGGTGGGGGGACATCAGTTTTTCTCTGAAAAACATTTCTAGTTCATATTGCGTCTATATTCCAGGTTGGTCTGTGTCAGAATATGCGTCAAGTTCCATGGTTTGAAGAGGCTAATCCAGAGGAATTCTACCCTCGATGTTACAGACTCAGCCATGAAGAAGAAAAATCTGCATTTATAGGTAGGGTAGTATTTTAGGTTGCTTGAAAGAAGACACATTGCCTGCGACTAGCAGAAGTGAGGCACAACTCCTCTTATCTAGAGCTCTGTATTTGGAAGAAAAAACCCTAGGAGCAAATTCTTTCATTTAAGAGTAGACCCTTTGCTGGCGAAAGTATGTGCACTTAGTACTAGTTAACCGCTTAGGAGGTCTAAGCCTGCCCAGGAATAGTGTGGTTAGGTTAACTGACTGTCCCGACATGACCATAGCTGTTTACGGTGGATGTTAAGCAACAAATCAATATCAATAAAAGTAGACCCCATTTCAAAGGAAGCAAAGAGAAAGTCACAAACGGTTTCTTCCTTTGTACAAATAGAGGAAAAACATTAAGAAGTACCCATACACATTAAGGAGCTGTCAGGGCAGGTTCTGCTCCTATAAAGCAGTCTACTTTGGATTTACACTGTTTGCTTGGGCACTTCTGTCCCAGTATTTTGGTCATTACATCACCATGATATGCAGAATTGCATTTTTTCTTCACTCCAGATGACTTCAGACTCACTGCCTGCATCAGTATTCTAAAAATAGTAATTAACATGTACATGGAAGGGGGAGAGTGTAATGAAGACCAACGTGAGAAAGATAATAACCCAGAAGTGAAGGAACCAGACAAGGTGGAACCAGAACAGCCATTTGTATGTACTAATCCTGAGTGTACAAGGTCAAGGCCAAACATGGAAACAGAAAATTTTTGTGTGCATGCAAAGTTGAAGAAAGAAGAACAGGAAAGAAAGAAGCAACAAGAAAGGGAGAGAACTATGTTACCTGCAGGTATGTTAAATCATATGCTCTTATTTTTGGCAAAGTTCTTTATAAGATGAATATTTATTGATGATTTTAGGATAATTTTGGAGCCTTAGTAGCTCAGTAGGTGTAGTGTTGGCCTGCTAATCTGGCTGTGCTTGGTTTGCGACCTGCTGGAGGCGGAAATCTTTCCAACTGTAAATGGGTTCCATTGCACACAGCCTTTCATTGTCAACCTCCCATTATCCTAATATGACTGAAATACTGTTAAAAAGGAAGAAAAATTTCAAGTCATTCATCATCTAGTATAATTTTTGTCTTGCCTGCAGCCAGCAGAAGCAAAACATAGGTATTAATTTTTCAGCAGTGTTGACATCAGCAGCATATGAGCTGCGACGCGAGAAAACCAACAAAATGGTTATGCGCCCAGTGCAGACTCAGATCAGCCTGGGCATCTGCCCAGTCTGATCAGAAACTTCGCTGTACGCATAGAGGTAGCATAGACCCTTAGCTACCCTTTAAGCACTTAGCAAAGAGTCTGATCAGACTGAGCAGGTGCTCAGGCTGATCTGAGTCTGCGCTGGGCGCACAACCACATTGTTGGTTTTCTCGTGTCGCGTCTCATAACTCTGTTAAGTTTTCTGTTTTGTTTTGTGACAATGCACTGACAGGCTAGAAACCCTTTTCCTAAAAATTTTTTGTATAATAGAGTTTAATTGCCACTGCAGTATAACATGTATAAAACACCATATTTGAACTTTTTGTTCATGTCAAGTGTTGCACAGAACTGGTTGTTGTAGCTATAAAAGTTTATAGTTCAAATATTAGCAGTAGTATGCTAGATATAAATGTAGCCTGCTAGTTCAGTAAAATAGTTGTGGTTTGATTTTAAATGTCACAGAATAATTTATCAAAATAAATCCGGCAGATCATGTTGTAAAACTCAAAGTTTTTGCAAATTTGGTTAAGCCATACAGAATAAAACAATACTTGTACAAAGTTTTGGTCTATTAATGTCAGCAATTTTCACATTCCCGAACATGATGTTTTTACAAAGTAATAATAGGAAATCATAACAAATCCACCAAGTTTAACATCTGTGAATATGTCTAAAATTGTAAAACTGGTAACTTCTGCTCCAAGGAACAGAAGTGCAGTTAAATTGCCTTTGCATTTTGAGTCCTGGGGCCGTATTCATAAAGCCACTTAAGTCGTTGCTATGCTGTTGCTAAGGCTAAATTTCTTAGAAGGAGATTTCCTACAACTATGAAATTTGCTCTGGAGGAACAGTCTTTGTAAGACTGTTCCTCCAGAACAAATTTCATAGTTGTATGGAATCTCCTTTATAGATTTTTAGCCTTAGCAACAGCATAGCAACGACTTAAGTGGCTTTATGAATACGGCCCCAGGTGTTGTACGTCTCCACGTATTTTATGTGCAGTTACAGTAATTGGCTAGACTTATATCTAGAACTACTGCTAAAAGTGTCATTGTTTTATGAGGGTTTTTTGGAATATTTTGAAAATGCATGAAAATCAAAATTTGTGTGCAAAATTTCTTATTAGAGAACTGGTATTAATTTTGTTTGCCCAGACTGTTCCGTATTCATTCATGTACTATAATATCATGTGAGTTGTTCTTCCCCATACAAAACAGTTAAAAACATCCATATCCATCATACACAATGGATTTAGATTTTGGAATTGTTTTGGAAGAGAAAACTCCATGTCACGATGCTGAACCACACAATAGTGATTTATATATCTACAGTAATTTTTGAAAGCGAAACCTTCTCCTTTATGATACAATACTTACCCATAGAATAATTACAGTACTTACCAAATGTTGATATGTTTTAAAGACAATGATGAAATGAATGAAAACAGTGGTGAAAAGATAGATGATAATGATAATGATGATAATGAGGAATATGAGATTGAGTATGATGAAAATGGTGGTAAGTGAGAACACTTGTGGTTATTGGCTAGCAAAAGGAAACTGTATTGGCAATGTTTACTTCACATGTTTCTGTTTATACTCAGATAATCAAGGGCACAAAAATTGATAGTGACATAAAATTCAAGAGCTTCAAGTGTCTGCAAGTTTTCCAAGTCTGAAAAAAAAAAGAAAAAAAAAAAAGAACAGTGCCCAGTTGTTCAAAGCATTGTTAGCCTTACGAGCTCATTAAGAGGTCAACTTGTTAAGTGTTTTACAACTTTATTTCCTAATACACAGATATTTTTTGTTGAAAAAATGTGAGAAGCTTTTGCAATGCAAAAACTTCTCACATTTTTTCAACAAAAAATGTTTGCATATTTGAGATATTAACATTTGAAATTTTAACGAAACATTAACTAACGACGACTTTAGTTTTGAACAACTGGCCCCAGAAAAATTACACACTTAATACACCAAATGTCAGTAAAATCTTGATAACAGTTTTCAAAACAGAAACAATAAGTAAACAAGTAAACATAAAGTATTTGGGCATGTTCTTATCCTAGAAATTTTGCATGTGTGTTTTATCATGTATTGGACTTAGCATTACTTTTCTTGTGGTTCTTTTGATAGCTTGGTGATGTAATTACATGTAGCATCATTGTAAAAGAGATAATATGCTTAATACGCACATGTACCTTCAGGAATATAATTTAATTTTTCTGTAAGTTCTGAAAAATCACCCTTTGGAAATAAGGAACATGAGCAAAAAGAAAAATAGGTCAAGTAGATAAGAAGGTAGTGATCAGGAACTGACACCTTGAGTCTCCACATCATGCAGAGCTCCAGATAAGAGGGGGTATTGAGGATTATACAAATATATTTTTTCTTATTTTACAATGAAAACATATGTTGTGACCCCTCATTACTACCATCTCAATGAGATGGTTCTAATGATGGGTCACAACATATGTTTTTATTCGAAAATAAGGAAAATTATCCCTAAATTATCCCTGTTAACCTTCTTATCTGGAGTACTGATCCTGCGCTAAACACTAAATGGGAAACGACAAAATAAAAAAACGGCACACAAAATCAAACAAGAAAAGCCAAGACCTCAGCTCTTTCTCAGTAGATTGCTGCAAGGATACCCTAAATAATGTCCAAAAATATATAGACTGATAAAAAACAGAAAAATAATGATTATAACAGTAAGCCACAATGGAAGCACCAGAGGGTTACGGACGGGGCTGTGAAACTGGTTTACATGTCAGCCCCCAGTAATTCACACACCCATAGCCGTCCCCTGGATTCTGTTGTTTGTCATACAAGCTACTCAGTCACTATGAAGGACTTTTTTTCCATCAGTGGATCAAAACAGCGAACATACAAGTAAATCAAGATTGAATACTGAGATTGAATACTGAGATGAAATTAGATCAGAACTCAACAGCAAAACTCGCATTGAGTCTCTTCATGAGCTGCTATGTAACATACCTTCTAGTGCCACTTAACTGAGACTGTTTCCAAATGACTTTACATTTTAATTTCAATTTTTTATGATGGGCAGCTGTGTCACAAAGAGATGCAGAAAATGTGGACAGAAATTGAAGAACATAACTGTTTCAGACTCAGTTTTTGAAATGTGGTGTGGTGCAGTATATAGATTTCAGGACATTGGAGTTTTAAGCAGTCTTAGAATTATTTCACCTTTAATATGGGTACAATTTCTGACAGTTTTTAATCTGTTCCAGTAGCCTTTGTACATGTATTTACTAGACTGCATGGTATATCTATATCAGCATCAGATTTATTTATCATGTATTGTTTGCTTACATGTATCTGTTTCTGAAATTTGATCCCATATATCATCCTGCATGTAACAGAAATAGATCTCAAAACCTACTGGTATATTTCTTATATCTTAAAGTTCCAGGTGAAGAGAGCTTTTCTGATAATTCTAAGATGTCAGTTCATTATCCATTAAAACAACATTTAGGGGATAATTGTACTCAAAACTCATGTGGGGAGGTAAATTGTTGGTTTTATTGTTGCAAATTTTGGCCTCGCCATAAAATGCTATTTGCGACCATAAAACCGATGATTTACCTCCCCAACGGTCCGGCCACTTACTTACATTTCCCCTTCCACTGGCTCAAGAAGGGCAGTTGTCAGTTACTGGTGAAAGTAAGTGAACTTAGTACTGGTTAAGCGCCTAGGAGGTCTAAGCCTGCCCAGGAATAGTGTGGTTAGGTTAACTGACTGTCCTGACATGACCATAGCTGTTTACTGTGGACGTTAAACAATAAGACACACAATTTACCTCCCCAGTGACAATTTTCAATACAGCTGTCCCCATTCTAATGCACATATCACATTCTCACCTTTCAAATTTGACTACTTTGCACCCAAAGCAAGGGCTCTCAGTTACCTAAAGCAGACGTCAGCCATTTACAAGCAACATTACGTTTCAGACTGTACCTGAAAAAAAAATGCTCTCAGAATTGCCATTAAAAGTCCACTTTGTCTGGAGCCTATATAGGTCCTGTTTTCTTTATATTCTTATAAATATGTTGAATAAAACCTAGTAAAAAACAGAACTTACTGTACTGTCATTACATGCTTTTTGTTAAGATTTGACAGAGGTCTATTCCAAAGTTGATGATAATTATTGGAGTCTTGGAGAATTTCTTATAATCCTCCATTAAATCATTAGTTCTGCTAACCCTCCCGTTCCCCCTCCTTACTCCCACCCCCACTTTGCTCGATACAGCTATGTTGCTGAGCCATTTCTTCTGTATGTGGTAGGTATGTGGAAGCACCCCCCCCCCCTCCCCCCCCCCCCTCCCCCCATTTAATAAAGCTATCTCAGCATCTTGATCTTGCGGAGCTATTTCATATGTATGCTGGGATAGGGATTGGAGCAGGCGGTAGAGGATTAGCAAAAATGATTTCAGAACTATCATTACAATACAAACCTTTAATGTGGAACCTCAGTATTGATCATTGACATTAGGACTACAGAGAATACAGTCAGAGTATAGTACAGTGTTTGTATTATAAGTAGTTGGTTCAGAATTAAGTTGTCTAACATCTATGTTTAAAAATATGAATGAAGCTTGAGCTTTGCTTAAAGGTAAACACTCACTAAAATATAAACAGAGTTAAAATTGTAGAACTTGACTAGCAATTAAATTAGGTGAAAATTTCATGAAAATCGGACTTAAAATAAGAAAGAGATAAAGATTTAAATAATTCAAAATGGCGGTCTTGGAGGCTACCATTTTGGAAGTTTCTGTCTCGTGATAAATATTTTAATCTTGAATAGGTGCATAAATTGCTTACTTTTACTGTATTAGTTGGCTTCAATGCTTTCTTTTTGTAGGAAAATTTAAATTTATGCATTTCATTCACCTGAAATTTGTTTCACACTGTAGTTATTTAAGATTTTCATTTTTGCCTGTGCATTTATGACATCATTAACACACAAATTTACTGGTTTCCAGCTCAGTATTTTGATATCTAATAACTGTCAAATCTTTTTTCCTGAATTTTTTGGCAAATTCATGTTTTATTAACATTTTCAGTTTAAATTTAGCTCAATATGCATTTTAGTGAGTGTTTCCCTTTAAAACTTGTAAAGGCTTTTGTGGGTTACAAGAGCCAACATAATTTAGTTAGTGCATGACCTAAAATTAGATGAATCTTGCAAGGCTTGACATGGAAAGAGACATGGTAACACCTGTACGGAATTGTCCAGCAGGACAGTAGCAGTATTCCTGCAGTAATTGTAACAGGATTCTTGGCAGGAATCTGGACCTAAAAAGTTTTCCAATGGGTTTTCCACGTGAACTTTTCACTATAATATAAAATTCCTTACACGAGTCCAGCAGGACTCAGTGTGGAATATTAAGTGAAATACCTAAATTAGCAATTCAGGCAGGAATTCAGGCAGGATTCCCACCATTAATATTCAAATGAGCAGTAATCTCGCTGTAAAATTTGAAATTCCTTGCAGGAATACTGGCAGGAATCCTGCCAGGAATATGGACAGGATTGTTGGCATGAATTTAGTCCAGCTATAGGTTGTGTTCCATATTACACAAAGACCTTTACATACTTTTTCAACATGCTATTTAAAACTTTCACATACACAGTGGCTTTATAAAACACAACAGAACACATATCTTGTCAATTTCTTGGGTATTATGATTATATCATAGACATGGATCAGTACTGCCATTGCTCTTTAACACAATTTTATGACAGAAAGTAATTCTGTTAACACCACGCATATATTGAACCCATTTTCGTTTTTGTGTCCAGGGATTTGGGTGGGGTACACGATATTGTGTATAAATTGAATATTTTACCCCTTAGCTTAAATCTGCCTTTAGAAGTGTATACATTAATGATACCAAAAAAAAATATAAATAAATAAACTTACATTCTCTTCATACTAGCTGTTATTAATTAATCCTTCAAATAACACAGAAAACTATTTTAACAAGAAACATCTTTAAAAAAGATAATTGTCGAAGATGAAATTCATTTTTAAACAACAACTTTTTAGTCATGTCAGGACGGATCCACCGCTTCCTGGGTATTATCAGTACTTTTGTAAAGTAAACGTGTCTTGTTCAAGGACAAAACATGAATTCCCGAGTGAGGATCTATGATGAATTTTTGTGGAAGAATTGGTTTGGACTAATATAAATAGGGAAACTGCTGGAGAAAAGTAAAGAAACACGAAAAGAGCTAACCATTTCTTCCAATTAAGCGAATGATTGTAATCTATACGCCATGAATAACTGATAGAAAAAGAATGCAAGATTTCTCTGGAAATATGTACAACCATCGTAAACTTTATACCCGAAGTTACCAAAAATAAAAATAAAGTAGTACGAAAGCAAAGCGAAAGAATACATTATCGTGACCAGCCTTGGTCGAGTTCGATTACAACTATTGTCTGGCGATAGTATGTCATGGCAGAAGCGGGTCAACTCGGCCTGCTTTCTGTAAGCCTGGGGTCTTCACGGCTCCTGGGTCAACTCGGCCTCTATTCATCTCGTCTCTGACTCCCAGACTTCCACTAGTGGAAGCACTGTTTGTTTCCTTGTAATTTTAGTTAGAAATATATCAGTTGTTGATGAAAGAAAACTGATTTCTGGCGCGGCAGATCGGAAGCGCGGTGCGGTTATGGCTTTCATACTAGACCTTTAAATACACGATTGGAAAACTCGAGTGCGCCTAATCTACGGCTGCTCAAACGGGTCATGAAATTTGCAAATACACTTTTCGTCATTCGTTTTTATTGAATAAAACACGTCTATCCGCAAATAACGGCGATTAAATTAAAAAGGAAACAAAGCCAAAATAAAGTTTATATTCATAAAACGTCATTTTAAAACTGTTTCTTTTCACAAATGGTAGATTGTGTTTATTATCCCCCATACAATAAAAACCCGGATGCAGGTCATGCATGCTCTGATATGTCTATGACAAATAAGTTTAGTACAAACAAACAACATGGCCAGTCTTCAAGTTGAATTTATCACTTATGATTCACTGTGTAGCTGAAGTGTACCGCAAAAATCTTTATGCTAGATTCAATTAATTTTGCAATATTTTCAGCCCTGTTTTCCTGCTTGAATTCCTGGCATGAATTTTTCAAATTTTCCTGCTGGAATCTTGAGTGGACTTTTTATCATTTTCCACATACTGTTATAATTCAGCCTGAAAATGAAATTCCTGTCAATGTCCAGCAGGACTCCTGCTGTAATTATGTCAGAATTTTTGTATGGGACAGACTTCAGGGGATGAATCGGCTGAGAGATTATCAAAATGAATACATTGTAGTCCAGGTCTGAAGTCTCTAGAATGACATGACCTTATAAGTGAATAGCTTATAATGAGACAGTATTATATACATGTATAGTGATTACAGAAAACTTTGCATATGCATGTGTAGTACAGGTGACTTGTGCTGTATTGTATAGTGAGAGCTAGTTTTAGAAAGTGTTGACAATCATTTTGTGTGAGTGGTATTAGTTTCACAGGGGATTTTGATGCAGTTTCAGAGGTGGTGCACACTGGTGGTGGGACTGCATTATATACAAGTTTCAATGAACCACTTAAAATAAATTTTGAAGAAAGATTCTCTGGAAGCCAGGAACACTTCAAAGACATAGAAATAGGAGACTAGGTTTAAATGAGTCCGTTCACGTGCAGTAATGTAAAACCTACAGAATGATATGAGCGGCGACAAGAGAAAACCAACAAAAAGGCATGTGCGGACAGCGAAGACTCAAATCAGACTGGGCATCTGCCCAGTCTGATCAGAGTCTTTGCTGTCCGCATGGAGCTAGCTTAGACCCTTAGCTACCTTTTAAGAGCATAGCAAAGACTCTGATGAGACTGGGCGGATGTCCAGGCTGATTGGAGTCGTGGCTGGGTGCACTTCCCACTTTGTTTGTTTTCTCGTGTTGCAGCTCATATTTAGCTTAGAGTCATGAGATTAAATCTAGCTGAATTTGAAAGTTTCTTTATGCACAGAGCATTATCACCCATATTTGAAATGACTATAATACTGGGCAATTAAAGTGAAAGAGTACATTTTTAGGGGAAGCAACTCTGCTATTTTCAGCTTTGTCTCCCTTCTCAGTGGGGTAAACTCTTAGTAGGAGCAAATTCTTTTTGTTAAGAGTAGACCCCATTTAAGACTTTTCATTGTCCAGGGATGCAAACAGGTTAGTCACAAAGGCGTTGACGCGTCGTTAAATGTGAAAACATCATCATCATCATAGTCACAAAGGTTGTCATCCGTTGAAAAAATGGCAGAAGAAAGAAGTTCTTTGATCATTTGTCCATTTATTGAGCCAAGATGTATGATACTGAGTGAGTAATGGCTCCTTGCAAGTTGACCCTATAAATAAAAATATGATGAGTCAAGATGTGAACAGTAGGTCCATGCAAAACAAAACAAAACAAAAAAAAAACGTCAGTGTTACATTTTGGACAAAGAAACTTTACCCTTGGAGTAACATGACTGATATTGCTCATTGTTGAAATAGCAATCACTCAGAGGTCAAAATTAGTTTCTGTTTTAAAGATATTTTTGGGATAATTAGGGCCCCACCAGACGAAGTCTGCGGAGGCCCTATAGTAATCACCTTGTCCGTCTGTCTGTCTGTCCGTCCGTCCCTCATTATTTTGTGTCCGCTCAATAACTCTGAAACCGTTACAGATATTTTCATGATACTTGGTACAAATGTAAAGCATCATCAGATGATGTGCAGAGAACAAAAACCATAACTCTGCCTACATATTTTACTGAATTATGCCCCTTTGAAATTTTGAGTACAGAAATCGTGTCCGCTCCGTAACACTGAAACTGTTACAGATATTTTCATGATACTTGGTACAAATGTAGAGCATCATCAGACGATGTGCAGAGAACAAGAACCATAACTCTGCCTACATTTTTTTATTGAATTATGCCCCTTGAAATTTTGAGTACAGAAATCATGTCTGCTCCCTAACTCTGAAACCGTTAGAGATATTTTTTACAAGACTCGGTACAAATGTAGAGTATCATCAGACGATGTGCAGAGACTAAGAACCATAACTCTGCCTTCATTATTTACTGAATCATGCCCCTTTGTAATTTTGAGTACAGAAATGGTATCCACTTCATAACTCTGAAACCCTTAGAGATATTTTCATGACTTGGTACAAATGTAAAGTATTATCAGTCGATGTACAGAGAACAAGAACCCTAACTCTGCCTACATTTGTTACTGAATTATGCCCCTTTGTAAATTTAGATGTAGAAATCATGTCCGCTCTGTAGCTTTAAAACCATCAAATATATTTTCGTAAACTTGTACATAATATAAAGCATCATCAGGCAATGAGCAGAGAATAAGAACTGTAACTTCATCTACCTTTTTTACAGAATTATTCCCCTTTGTGGTTTACAGTCTAGAAAACTTGTTTTGCTCTCTAACTTTATAACTGTTGAAGATATTTTCACAAAACTTGGTACAAATATAAACATCATCAGACAATGTGCAGATAAAAAGAACCATAACTGCACCTTCGTTTTTAACAGAATTATAACCCTGTGTTATTTTAGGTATGGAGATCTTGTCCGCTCTATAATTTTAAAGCCTTTGAAGATATTTTTATGAAGATAGTTTTATAAAACTTGGTACAATTATAAAGCATCATCAGATGATCTGAAGCTGTGCAGAATGCAAGAATGGTAACATTAGTTTCCTGTTTCACAGAGTTGTTGGTCATGTTTTAATCAATCATGATTTTGTATTTTGCGCATATCTTAATGACACTGCCAGAGGTTTAATTTCAAACAGCATATTGAATATGAAGGAACAACATGATAATAGAAAGCTGGTATAGTTATTTCTGGTTGGGGACATATGACTTAAATGTCGTCAACAGTTTCATAAAGGTGGGGCCCTATTAGTTACCATGTTTCTAGTTTCTATTCAGACTTCCCAAAATTCATGTTGCCACTTTTCATCAGAGCCATCTGTTGCTCAAGGGGTTACAGCATAATTTATGTTTTTGTTGAGAAATAAGAATTGTCCCAGGATCATTTCCAAAGCTTCACCTAAACAACTAGAGCTTTGTCACTCAAGAAAAAGTATCCTATTTGCCACTAAAATACAGAGAATGTAATTTAATTTTGTCAGTGCCAAAACCTTTAGACTCCAGTAGACGTAAAAAGAAGAAGCAGCGTATTATAGTTCCCCAAAAGTGCCTAGACAGAGCCATGGTCCAGTGTGAGAAATACCTCCAGTTCTGTTGCCATGACGACATTGATCAGACTGTAGAGCCACATCAGCTGAGTCCTGCTCAGTGGGATGAGTTGACCACCTGGTATTACCAACTTGTACAGTAAGTATTATCCTATTATCCCATTCATGAAGAGAAGATTCTTCTAATTTGCTCTTTGATGTCACACTAGTTACATGTATTTCAAAGGCTCAGTATGCTTAGTATGCCTGAGGTGCACATCAGGGCCCAGTTGTTCAAAGCATCATCTTAACGAGCTCGTTAAGAGGTCAACTCGTTAAGTGTTTTGTGACTTTAAAGCCAAATACACATATTTTATGTTAAAAATATGTGAGAAGCTTTTGCAATGCAAAAGCTTCTTACATTTTTGCAACAAAAAATATTGGCATATTTGTGATATGTACATTTGAAATTTTAACGTCACGTTAACTAACAACATCGTTAGTTTTGAACAACTGGACCCAGGTTGGCAAGATAACTGATCATAATTAATTATTAGCCACTGTCCCTTCATGTTTTTTGTCTTGAGGTACCTGCTATTCCACGCAATGAACTTACTGAGTATAATACAGTAAAAAACATAGAATCATCCAACTATGGTAATTCAATAGGTAATACATGAAAGAAATTAAATAATCGAGACAATTACACCGTATACCTACATTTTATAATGATATACTCATGCAAGTAATCAACAAAATTAATCGTTTTGTATTAAATTACAATTAATCACATCATCACAACTCTATACATATTTGAATCTTAGTTACTGGAAGAAAAAAAAACTGCAGCATAAGTTTTACTTGTACTCTTGCAACTATCGTCATGTTTCATCTTGCATTGTTTATGGTAATCATGATTTGTTTTCACTTCAGTGAGGGAGGAATAATTCCCAATGTACCTGCAAGTATTCTTGGGCAGATAGAAAACTTATTGAACAGAGTAAAGGCAGTGTCGCCACAACATGAACTGGATGGTCTTAAGAATATATGGATTGTTAAACCGGGAGCAAAGTCAAGGGGAAGAGGTAAGCATTTGACCACATTTAACCCATAAGCACAAAAAATGCAGATGACGAAATTTATATCTGCAAAATTGTGGAAAATTTTTTGTCCAACCTTTGGATTGGGAACCACCTCATCTGAACCTATGGTGTTTGCAAATTGAATCAATTTTTTTTGGTGCTTTAAAGATAAACGCCATATGTTTCTATTAAATTTCAAATTTCAGGAAAAATCGTATCAAAGACATAAAAATGATTCATAGTAAAAGTATTTTTATCTGCCAAATTTATAATATGTGCCAGTCACTGGAAGTAGGAGAATTTAAGAAAATATATAAAAACGCGGGAATAGCGGGTCGTCATCATTCCCGCCAAAAACGAATACTGGATACACCCAGTAATCATGGTTAATCAGGGAAAAGTTATATCATGAATAATTTTAAGCCCTTTCTTTAATCAACATCGGACAGTTATTGGCTGAAAAGATCTCATGTGCGATTAGAGATTAATGCTATTGTAAGGTTATTTACTCCACTATTCATAAAATGCAAAGTGTGTTTGCAGAAACACCTTTATATTTCCATGTGGGAGTCAATCAATTTATGAAGAAAAAATGTTCATGAATATTTAAGAAGGGTTCGCAATGATATATCGTCTCTGCCTCAGTACCAAAGACTTTTTGGATGAAGATTTTTTGCACAATTCTTAATTGTGTTGCATACAACTAATCTGTTTCTTTTGTGGTTATTTCATAATGAAATACCAGGGAGTATACCTTTTAGTTATTAAATGAAGATAAAGATTTGGATGTCACGCTGAATTACTGGTTTTAGAGGAAGTTGGCATCGACACTTAACAAATTTTATCGATGATGGACGATATTTGACCATACAGATTTGCTTTTATTTGACATTCTGTGTCTAAATTTTTATTGTCTTGTTTACATACCATAATTTTACTGTGCTGACATTTGTACATTGCTTTTACAGGCATTGTGTGTTATGATCGTCTGGATGACATGTTGAAACTAGTCAGTAGTCAGGTGGTACGGAAGGATAATAAATATGTGGTACAGAAATATATGGGTAAGTCTGAAAATTCAAAACTGTAGTCAATAGGGGAGAGTCGGGTAACATCGGACAGCGGGTAATTTCGGACAGTGACATTGTTTCCTTTATATGCCAGTTGTTCGGAACTAAAACAAAAATTAACTGGCCAAACAAAGAAAATCCTGTTGAGACGGCTCATTATGAGCCATCTCATCTGGATTTTCTTTCTTTGCAATTGCATGTCCGAATTTACCCACCTGTCCAAAGTTACCGGACTTTCCCCTAGTCAAGTGATTTGGAAACACATCAACAAAATGGTTCAAAAACACTTTGGTAAGTCAGAAGTATGGAAAGACAACATATGTGTGGTTCAGAGATACACCTGGAAGTAGTTGATTAGTAAAATCATATGGAAAGACCACAATATGTAGAACTTTAGGAATTCATGCTTTTAAGTCTTTAACTTGAAGTTGGTCAGTTATAATAAAGTTGTTTACTAAGACAATAGATACAAGGGTCATCCAATAAGTCCTGCAAACGACTAAGACTATGGCAAATGGTAATCAACAGTGAATCAGATGGTCTATATTCCTCTAATGCATCTTCCCCTCTTTCCAGTTAATTTTTTCCAGGAATGTCATTGCCTTGCAAATCCCGTTGCTATGCAACAAAAGATTGCTAACATTAGGGCTGTGGGGGTGGCTTCTAGTTGCCTATTTAAGACCCATGGCTTGGTTTAAAACATTTGTTCATATTTGAATTTTGTTGCGAGACTTAAAAAATAATGCAGCTATAAGTATTCGGTTCCAAAATTAAGATATTGCCGTCAGTCAAGATATTATTGTTCCAAGTAAAATCACCATATCTTTCAGGGAAAACATTATGTAATATGAGTATTTCAGAAAGATGCGTTCACAACAATTGGCATTTATTTCGTATCAGAAAGTATTCACGAAATGTTGAAAAACAAAAGTTAAAGAAAATATAAAAGCGAGCCTCATTTAATACCATTTGCAGCCTTGAAAGTCAGAGGCAATGCCCAAAAACTAGAAATTTGCTAAAATTCTGTATAATTCCTTCGTTGCCTAGCTACCAAGTTTGTTTGGTAATGTGAAATGGTAACTGTCTCTTGAGTTTTTAAATGTAAGACAGTCGTTTTAAAACACAAATTCTTATGATTCGAAAGAATTATAAACGAATCTGCAGGGATTTCCTTGCCCTCACCTCTTGAAGAAGATGTTATGTCAATGTAATTTTACCGCCAGTATTGCCCACACCTTTGTATTCGAAACCCTCTCAATTCTTATAAATTAAGTCACACATATGGTATTTGGCACACATGTGTATGCTATGCATGACTTTTTAATGGTCAGATTTTATCACCCTTTCTTAATTAATAAACCAGTTACGATGGTGTTTGCAAGACTTCTTGGATGACCCTCGTATGTGGTTCAGAACATTACTAGAGAAATAAGAGTCATTTGTAGAACATTTGCTCCTGAAGGATATAAACTAAACACTTAAGAAAATCAGTCAGTTAACCTCTCACTGTGTTAAGTGAATAGTAGATGCACAGGGTATAATCGATTCCGCCAATTTTCGCTTCCTGCAGAGACTGTACATTATATCTGGCTTCCGCCGAGACTGTCCGTGAACTCTTGCTTCCTGCCGAGACTACTGTCCTCGAGGAATGGCTTCCTGCCGAGACTGTCAGCAGGACTCTGCTTCCTGCCGAGAGCCTCGGCAGGAAGCAGAATCATGCGGACAGTCTCTTCAGGAAGCCATTTATCAGGTACAGAAGTATCTGCAGGAAGCACGAGTTCGCGGACAGTCTCGGCAGAAGCTAGATATGATGTACAGTCTCTGCAGGAAGCGAAAATTGGCGGAATCGATTATATAGTCCGTTTGCTCCCAAGTGCAAACGGGGTTTTGCTTATTTTCTCGAAAACGATGAAAGTTCCATCAAATGTTCCAATGTCCTAATGATTCCTATAACTATACATAACAGAATATGGAAGGTCCAAATTTTTGGATGCTTTTGTAAAATATTTTCCATTGACCTTAATGCAAAAACTGAGCGATTTCACTAAAGGGCGTCGTATGTTTGTTAGAACAGCCAAAATATTGTTGATAGGCAATAGCGTAAACTAGTAGTTTACTACAGGTGTGGGCGTATATGAATGAAATAGTAAAATGTATTCACCTGTCCGCACGCGTAACGCATGGTATCACTGGTCAGGTGATACTATGTTGTAAATAAATATTGAACTATTATATTATTTTGCGAGTAAAAATTGCATGTTTTAAAATTTGATAATATATGGGTGAAACAAAAAGTAGAAAAATGGATTTAGAATAAAATTTCAATTAATTATGCAAATTTTGTTCTAGGGGTAGCATACATCGGTCACATGCTCTAACACGTAAAACTAAACGGGAATTCCAACAGCCAACTTTTACTCCCTTGTAATTAAGAGGTGAAAATGACATATTTTAGGTCCTGTTTTTGTGTAGAAACTTTTTTATGCAAAACCTCACATTTCTGCAAAATTATGATTTTGTTATGTATAGGATGAAAATTAAGAATGAACGATTCGAAAAACTTTTACCTTTCACCAATTTTGAGAAAATATTGGGGATGCCGTTTGCATTTGGGAACAAACGGACTATACCCTGTGAGATGGTAAACTTCTCCAGATGTTTGCTTTCCTGTTGTAAGTAAAATGATCTGTTGTGTTACATTGGTAATTCCTCGATTTCTCCACTGTAATTGGTAGGAAAGTTGTGAAAAATTGGGCAGCAGATTGTAGTGAATATCACACTAGCACTTAGTTTTAACCCATCGCATTCTGGGTATTGTTTGTTGTCTGCTGAAACTGTCGTCTGCATCAAAAATCAAGAATATTTTGACGATACAGTAAAACCTGTCTTAGTGGCCACCTCTATTAAGCAAGCAACCTGTATCAAGCAAACATGTATTCAGTTCCTGAAACAGGCAAATACATTAAAATTAGGGGTGTAACAATACATCGGACTATCGATATATAGCAATAGTGACACTGGCAATTGTCACTATTGATAGGGAAAGCTGCAATGTGTATACTATCGACGATAGTGTTTCCAATATCGCGATGGTTTCAATAGTTTTTAGACATGAGTCTTTTTGTTGAAGGAAGTATTTTTAACTAAAAGAATAAAAGAAAAGGATGTGTTTTAGCTTGTATTGGATTTCAAAGAATGGAAAATATAACATTTTCTTGTATCTTGTTGTCATGTTGTGCACATTGTGAAATGACAGTCATTAAATAATGCTTTTTAGCCACAAACTTATGTGAACAAACAGGATTTTATTCATAAAAGCAGAATTTCTGGATAAGAATGCTGTCTCCAATAGTTATTGCAATGCATTGCAATAGTAACCTGCAATAGTAATAGTATTGCAATAGGGATTTCTGCAATAGTAATAGTATTGCAATAGTCATTTTGGCCTGCAATAGTCACCCCTAATTAAAATATATCTGTATTAAGCAAGCACCTGTCTTAAGCAAGCAAATTTTGATTATCCCTTAGGTGCTTGCTTAATACAGGTTGGACTGTATTGGTGTAACCAGCTCTTGTAGAAATGATGTCTAGGCAGCAAACAGTTTGGATCTAAGATCAGGCCCCACGTTTGTTGGGCCTGATCTGGATCCAAACTGTTTGGCCAGATACCCCTAAAGGAGTATCCCGAATGGAATTGGTTAAAATGTTTACATGTTCATAAGCAAGGCTTTTCAACAAAATCTGTGACATAGAGGATTACTGAAGAGATAAAGAAAAGATTGAAAGTTAAATATAAAATTGATACTCATAATTTCTTAAGTGAGAATAATAGCATAGTAATCAGGCAGAGTCTTCTAGCACTGCATATGATTGGCATTGTGTAAAAATAGTCAAGTTTACTATACCGGTAAATACTAAGATCAGCCTATGCATCTGCATGATTAGCCTATGCGTCTGCACAAACTGACCAAACCCTTGAACTTGCCAGGATGGTCTGAGTATTTATCTGTTTGCACATACCTTATGTTACTTTTCATGCAATGCAGATCATATTCATGTTCTTAACCCTATTGCACTCAGAACATCATATCTGGAACGGAAGTTTCATGCTTTGATGTTGTAAACAAAATAAAATGCAATCTAAAGCAAAGAATCTATTTTAACCATAAACATTAAGTATAATTTTGCGTATTTTATTTTTGCAGAGCGTCCACTGCTAATCCACAACTGCAAGTTTGATATACGGCAGTGGTTTCTAGTGACGGACTGGAACCCCCTCACCATCTACTTCTATCAGGACAGCTACCTGAGATTCTGCTCACAACAGTTCACATTAGATGACTATGACGAGTCTATACATCTCTCCAACAATGCAATACAGAAACACTATAAGAATGGTCCCAGATCTAAAGAGCTGCCTGACGAGAACATGTGGACTCATGAGGAGTTCTCTGATTATATCAAGTAAGCTATATGATTATTGATAAGACACTGTACAGATTAAATTTACATTTTTTGTCTTGTTGTTTCTACTTTTTACACTATCTATATTATTGTGATTAATACAAGATAGAATGAAATAAACTGGAGAAAACAGTAGAAGATATACTACACAGGGAGGACATAAATGAAATACAAGACATCAACTTAAGAGTAATGATAGGAGCAGTTGAGAAAATTAGCAGGGAGGGACAAAATGAGATAATTGGAGCACTGATGGAATTCATCAGGTGTTCAAAGAGATTCAGTCACTTAATTTCCATTCTACGCATGCACACTCGAGATACATGAGTTTAGTACCAATGTAATAGTACAAGAAAAGTGACAGCATAGAGAGGCTATAGTCAGTGAGATAAGAGCCGCCACACAACAGAACCAACAATGTGGTTGTGCGCCCGGTGCAGACTCAGATCAGCCTGGGCATCCACCCAGTCTGATCAGAGTCTTACCTTGAGCTCAAAGGGTAGCGAAGGATCTAGGCTACCTCCATGCGGACAGCGAAGACTCTGATCAGACTGGGCGGATGCCCAGGTTGATCTGAGTCTGCGCTGAGCACACAACCACATTGTTGGTTTTCTCATGTCGCGGCTCATATGTCTTTCATCTAGATCAACAACAACTTTTTCATAAAAACTAATTTTTTCACAGTATATTGTTTTTATCATTTTACCACTCTTAAAGGAAAATAGAGCTCCTCAAGGCAGCAAATTGTTTCCATTGACAGAAGCCCCAATGAAATAAGAGCAAACAGTCAGCATTTTTCACATGGATTTTCAACATTTCTTGCAGATAATCATGGGAAATTTTGGTACATTGTAAGGGCGGCTGCTATTTTTGTTCAAGGTTTGCCCACCATTTTTATCCCAAACAGGATAAAACACATCAGTCAAAGTGTTTCCATTCACTTAAATGTCTTTATTTGTTATTTTAGGAGCAAAAAATTGGGCAATCTTTGGGATGAGATGATATATCCTGGCATGAAGAAAGCCATCATCTGTGCTCTTCTCTCGACTCAGGATCTTGTAGAATATAGAAAGGTAATGCCATAATTAGCCTAAATACAGTGCAGTTCAGTGATTACTTTCATGAAAAAGCATACAGTCCCTTAATTACCATATTCCCACTAATAAACACTTCCTCTGTAGTAAATACCTCCACTGTTTTATGTGAAAAAGTGGCCAAAATTTCACCAAAATAGGCTTTAAGGTTTTAATTTAGACCACCAAAATGTTTTCCTGAATACGACCTGTGAATTGCATTGCCACCTAAGGCATTGTTACAAGAAATACAGTATGCATTCAGAGCTCTTGATAAGAGGGAGTATTTGATGATAATTAAGGATAATTTTTCTTATTTCTCATCGAAACCATATGTTGTGACCACTCATCTGAACCGTCGCGTCGAGACGGTTCAGATGAGGGGTCACAACATATGTTTTTATGCAGAATTAACAAAAATTATCTCTAATTATCACCAAATACTCCCTCTTATCTAGAGCTCTGTGCATTGTTTGGGGTCCATGGAATGGCATAGTGTTATAAATTATTTGCATTATGTTGAGGCTAAACTACCAAGGAATATAAGGCAGATGTGCATTGAATGCTCCTTTGAGTTACATTCCTTTGTAGTTAAATCTCAACAGGAGCCATATCATAATAGACTTGTTATAATGTAAAATAGTATGTTATGAGTAATGTTCTAGTGTTACTCCACTGTATGTGTGCAGGTCAGCTATTTATGTAATGAACTCTAGCCTTGTTTTGGGAATAAAAATCCATAAAAGTTGCCCTTGCAAATAAAGAACACATTATCAGACTTATTACAGCATTGGCATTTGCTAGGCTGCATAGTCCTCCTAGCACTATCATAAAAAGCATTTATTCTCCACCATGTGTGCTGACAGGAGTTTTATGGCCCTGTAATGTCATTACCTATTTGAGAGGGATAATTTCCTTTGATGAAAGTTTCACTGGACTATTGCATACTAGGATTATGACACCCAATAAACAAGAAAATTTGTCTTTAAATTATATTTGTTTTCATATATTTTACTTGGTATGAACCAGGAACAACAGTGTTTATCAGCTATACAAAATACACCCAGATTAGACAAATTGACTTTTCGAAAAAGAAAAATAAGAAAAATTGAAATTGAATATCTCTTACAGACAATATTCTTGTTCATTGGTGACATAATCCTTGTATGCAACAATAACTGTTAATGCTTGTACTGCATCTATCAAATGCATTATCATATTTTGTTTGTGATTATCAGGCTTCCTTTGAGTTATATGGTGCTGATTTCATGCTAACAGAGGACTATAAACCTTGGTTGATAGAAATTAATTCCAGTCCAAGTATGGAATGTAGTACAGAAGTTACAGCCCGCTTATGTGCCAATGTTCTCGAAGATACAATGAAAGGTATGTTGGTTTTGGTGCAGTTCATAGCTGTTGGTAAGGGTTGGTTTTTTTATCTTTTTTTTGCCCATCTGAATGGTATGCTATAACCCCTAATTTGAACTGCCTCATTGAGGCATGACAACATATACTGACACAAAAAAGAAACGTCCGTTTTATAAGCTTCTGTGTCTTTCGAACAAGTAAAGTTGTCAGCCAAAAGAAATATAACAAAATATTTCCCGAACGTCTGGCAGACGTTTTGCAACCATTTTAATTTTTCTCCATAGCCACAAGGGTTATGGAACCTAATGCAGAAACAGCTTTTTAATCCTCAGCAGTATTTTATTCATCTAAACATCAAACGGTTTGTGTTAAACAAGGGTGGGAAACGTCGGAACACCAAAAACAAACTTCAAAAACAAAAACCACTGATTAAATAAACGAGAAAGCAGCCCAAAGTCTTGGATTTATAAAATTATCTCCCTTCGAATTAAATTAATAACGATTTTAGAACATCCATATTTCCACAGCCGTTCATCATATGATGCCGTTTTTGTTTTACTTGGCTATTCTTGTGTAGGATAATGACAACATGCATCAGAAAAAAAGAATTAAGGCTGAAATCCGGGTTCACAAAAGTCTGGTTTTATATACCCCATCCTTTACAGAAAAGTATTCAAGTAATTTTGTAGCCAACTTTTTACGAGGCTAAATGGTGCTAATTTCAGTGCTATTGATGGCAAGAAATGAAATTTGAAATAGTTATATTGGCTTCCAAACTGTTGGACAAACAAGATAAAGACTGCGTGTATCTACGTGTATCTGATGGATGTTTTGTGAAGTCACTTTACGTGACAGCTTTGTGCCAGTGGTCTTGACAGTAAGGAATGCATCTAGCCCTCATAAAATCTCAGCATCATGTCAACTCAGTGATGCTGAGATGTGTTGCAAATTAAAACACGAAGAACACACAAGATACTGATTTTGAGACTTTTAAAATTTGGGTACTGGTGCTTGCGGCTTTGTCATTGGCGCTAATTGTCATTGAACGGATTTCTGGTTAGAGAATGCCATTGCTAAATGCTCGACAATATTGAAGCAAGCCATTTTTATACCCCCGACATATGAAGTATGTCAGGGGGTATAATGTTTTTGTCATTCCGTCCGTTCGTTCGTTCGTTCGTTCGTCCGTCCGTTCGTCAACTTTACGTCAAAGTTTTGTGTAAACCTTTTTTGATTGCTCATATCTTTGTAACTACTTATCAGATTCTTTTCATATCTGGTTTATGATATCTCTATAGCATTGCCTTTGGTGTGAACTATTTTAGCCCCTGGGTCAGGCCCCAGGGTGGGGCAAAGGGTCAGTAATTAGGACTTAGGCATTTTCATTATGTCAAAGTTTTGCGTTAAACCTTTTTGATTGCTCATACCTCTGTAAGTGCATTGAAGATTTCTTCCGTATTTGGTTCATTATATCTCTAGCATTACTTTTGATCTGGATTACCTACATTGCAGGGTCAGGCTCATGGGTGGGGCCAGGGGTCAATTTCTTCCGTATTTGGTTCATTATATCTCTAGCATTACTTTTGATCTGGATTACCTACATTGCAGGGTCAGGCTCATGGGTGGGGCCAGGGGTCAATAACTAGGACTTTGCCATTTGTTGAATAGTTATGGGTTATAGTTCTAATGTACTTGAATGGAGCCTAATGATACATGGCTAGGTTTATTTAATACTAGTTTACACATATGGATGCTGCTGCTGACATAAGGCCAAGGTCAACGGCTTTGAATTTTGTACATGTATAACATTCGTATTGTAGATTGTAGCTTTGTGGTAAAGTATGCTTTCATTAGGTGGTGGCACTGGTCGGGGGTATATATGAGCCCCTGCTCACTTGCTCTAGTTAGGAAAAGCCTGCCTGCTTTTGGAATGAACAGACACAAATGTAAAGTGAATGTTTCTTGTTTGTGTCAGTATATATGTTAATGTGGTAGGAACATAAATCATTTCATGATTATCCTCAAAACACCATCATGAAATTTGATTTTTAAAAATTGATCATATGGTTAACAGAATATGACATCCATGGTCATTTAATTTGAAAGTTATGGAACCCTTTGCATCTTGTTCTGTAAATTTTATATCAGATAACCACATGTTTAGGACCCTTTTTGCATGCCAGAATTATTACTGATACCCACTATTATATGAAGATCTTTGTGAAAATTATGAGAAATGGAATATAGAATTTTTTCTGATAAGATGTTACTTGATCCCAGCAGAACTGCTTTATCTTGAGGTAATTGTGATGCAGTCGGCAACAGATGTTGTATGAAGAAATAAGAAAATGTGCCAGTTACGTAACTCTGACACTTGACATAATTGGCGCTCTGCTGACTGAAATAACAAGCAAGGTTATAAGTTATACATCCAGCAAGTTCATACATTGAAAAAATTTGAATTTCAGTAAGTTTCAGGGAAAATGTTGCTATTAATTAAAATCAATTAAGAAGTTGATTATCTGCTGGCCTAAAATTTGTTCTTCTTCACAAAGTCCTCAGAAAAAAAGACAAATTATGTAATAATCAAATTACAATATATTTACTCTTTCAACTTTTCAGTGGTGATAGACAGAAAATGGGACAGAAACTGTGATATAGGAAGATTTGAGTTAGCTTTCAAGCAACCAGTTGTTACTGTGCCACCATATATTGGCATAAGTTTGTGTGTAGATGGACAAGCAATTAAAAAACCAAGCTGGATGAATGTACGCAAAACTGCTGACCAGGATACACTTTTTTCACCTAGAAAAGAAAAACAAGTTATATTTAATGATAAACTTAATTTAGATGCAAGTAAAATTAGTATAACTAATCAACGTCGTCCAAAAAGTGAAAAAGACACTGAAGACAGCTCAAATCAGAAACAGTCCAATTCTGCTCCTGTGAAGAAATCTTCTAGTCGTGAAACTTGTGAACAAGGACACTTGAAGGTTCGAAGAAGGACTTCTGAGAAGTCTCCAAGCAGTGGGGCAAGTGCAACTCAAATTGTTAGTGGAACTAGTATAGACAAATCAGAAGGTAGAAGTGCTTACAGTCGTTCAGAAAGTCGAACTGAAAATAATGAATATGATGGAAAACCTAGAATATGCTCTTCACCACGTGAGAAAAATGTCACCTCACCTCAATCCCCAATTTTACCAAAGACCTCAACATTTGGTTCTGGTGCTATTCCTTCTTCTAGTTATGTGGCTAATTTGAGTTCAAAGAAAATTGTGTCAAGAACATCAGTATCAACAAATTATTCCATTCCATCTGATAACAAAGATCAGCCAGCTTTGACAGTGAATAATGTGGAAACAACAGATTTAAAGACCCTTAAAGCCCAGGCAAAAGGTAATGCTAAAATTCTTGCTCATCTAAATGGTAGTACTCAAACGTCAGAGATTCTAAGTGAGTATTACAACCTAGATGCCTTTCCTAAACAAGAGCGTCGGCCTGTAAAATCAAAGCGACGTCTTGGTGTACCTAGGAAGATAAACAACGAAACGAAAACAAAAAATACCAGTAGAGCTAGGCGCCCAGAGGTAACCATAAGGTTTCCAAGGGTTCCTTATGCTAGTATAAATGTTTGTTTTAGCCCTGATAATGAAAAAAAGCCTAAATTTCGTTATGTTAATTTGACACGATCAACAGAAGAGCTCTATCGCCCAAGTTCACTTACTCGACCCATAGAAAATTGTTAGGTGGCACAAAATATTTATTGGGTGCTAAGTTTACAGGTATTTATTGGCATATGTGTATATTGCTTATTATTTATCAGTATTACATATACATATGTATGGTTTGCAGCGTCTTAAATCAGTCATAATAGAGATACATCTTTTTAGAGCTTCTTGTAAGAAAAGTGTCATGATAATTTTGGGATAAATACTCCTTTTTCTAAAAAAACGCATTTTGTGACTGTGCGTAAGTTGCTTTTACAAGTGATTTTAATAAGTCATGATATGTGTTTTGATGAATATTTTACAAAAAAGTCACCTGTTACCTTCTGATACCTACCTTCCTTAAATCTTGAATTAAGATAATTCTTTCTTTGACAATTCTTAATGTTGTCATGGTAGTGTAAACCAGTTTCGTTTCTTGTTGGAGAATTTATTATTTTGAAAGAATCAAACTTTGGCAAGTTTTTCTTCTATCTGTTGAAATCTTATTGGAGCAATGAAATTTCAGTGTGGCAGAAGGTTTCTGTCTTGAAAGCATTGTGAGTCTTGCTGGGATAGAAAAAACTTGGCTTGTGGTAGTTCAGTAGCTGTCCTATTTTTCATCTCTCTTGACATTACATCCATGTATTTAAACTGTATGGTAGGTTAGCAGTTATCTGATACCGATTTGCTGAGTGCTTATACATTTATATATTACTAGAATGGGTTGTTTGTGTCTAAATAATCTCAAAGCCTGAAATACTTTTATACACTATCACCCCATGCTCTCTTAATTAATGAAATTTCAGAAAAAAAATGCCGGGGAATAGTAGATTTGGACATTTATAGTTTTAGTGTTTTGTATCATTACTCTATTGGTTAGTTTGTCTCTGCCAGTTGTATATAATAGGCTAACAAAACAGAGGTACACCCCTAGTTAACACCTCCTTGGCCTAGTGGAAAGGAGTGCATGCTGATGTTAGTTCTCTCACTGTTGTGGTCAGGGCCTAAGTGATAAAGCCATGTGTTGCTTATGGAAGGTCAGACGGTTTTTCCCTGGGGGCTCCTGCTTTGGCCCACATTGCTTAATGATTGATTGACATAAATGAATTATTCTTGGAAGGACTGTAAAACTTAAATAAAAAAATAAAGGAAAAAAATATGGTTTTAATTTTTATATGGATCGATTTCAGGTTTATTTATTTATTTATTTTTTTTGTCATTTTCAAAAGAAAAGAACATAAAAGCATACTGAATACTGTTTCATGTTTGAAAGACTAAATCATTTAAGAGGCTTAAAGCTAAAATAAAGATTACCTGTATTTTGAAATGTCTATCCCACAAAAAATCAGCCAGTCCTCGGTAATAGAATCACAGAGTATTCTCTTCATTATCACTGTAATACCAGGGATATCTTCTGTAAATTGGGAAGTCATAGCAAATGTTTATTTTTTGAAATTAAGAATTTTCCTGAAAGTGCTTGAATACTGGAACACATAAAAAGCATCAATTTTCATTAGGTACAAATGGAAAATTAACAGTTTTAAGTGTCACAGTGCTAGAGCACTTTAGGGTATATAAATTATTAAACTCCGTTCATTAATTCTGAAACTGGGGTTTTCGCTGCTCATACTTTTATAATCTAATCAATCCAGGTAAGACTGTGCATAGTGATAAAACTCGACTTCCGCCGATTTCTCATCAATGTGTCCTATGACTCTGTCCTTTGTAGGATGCTGGGCTAACCTGCACAAAACTGCAAAAGACAGATTTTCAACCCGAGACTAAGTCCATCGGACAGGTGTGAAACGCCTTTTAATACCATATAAAGTGGTCGCTATAAAAAGTTTCGTGTACGGGTGGGGTTAGTATTCTAACACATGCTCTGCGCGTGCGAAATCAGTCAGCGTGACAACAAGCTTGTCATCCAGATAATTTGTTCTCAATTTGAAATTGATTACACCGCATAAATTCACACTGGACAAGGTTTTCAGCGTTTCATCATAGTATCGCCACCGGCAAACGTCTTAACGACGCCATATCAGCGTCAGTGCGACGTAATGATGTAATCACTGGCTTTATTTTAACGTAAATATTACAGCTTTCCGCACTATGTAATAAAGTTCTTATGTTCCAAAACATTTATTACCAATATTTCGTTAAAACTGCAAAGTGAAATAGAAGGAAAAAAGGACCAAACCGTGCACCTCTCAAACTTATTACATTATTACAGCTCCCCTTAATCAGTCTATTCCTCCTTCTTATCCCCCCCCCCTCCCTCTCTCTAAAGAATAATAAATAATCTCCCCCCACACAACTTTAAACCCCTCCCCTCAGTTAGGCTACCATCCATATATCACAGAAATAAGAAAAAAAGTTCGGCTAATTTTTAAAGGCCCCATTGCTCTTTCAATGGTAAAAAATTTATGGAAAAAATTGTGGAGAGGTATCGCTGCAAGCTTATCACTACAGGTTCGTCATTGTAAATGACCACTATTTTCCAGGTTTAATTATGTAAAACTTTTTTGAGTTTCATATATAAATGTTTTAAAATGTTATGAGTTTCATATAAAAATGTTTTAAAAATTATTTGGGTCATTTAAGTCGGCAACTAAAATGAACTACTTTCGATTTCATAAACTTGAATTAATTGGTAAAAATACAATGTACAAGAGTGGTGTCCCGTTCACTATCCCGCTTCTGTTTATCTTGAATCGCTCGACGGGAGCCAGAAAGGGAAATCGTCTTTAGTGGAAAAATACCAAGTAACTACGTGAGCTACATTTTTCAGTTTTCCAGCTTCTTTGCCTTATTTTGAATACTTGTATTTGTTGTGTCATATTTTCTCAGGAAACTATCACAAGTAGTATAGATCTACATATGAACAACGGGACAGTTGTATCATCCGACTCAGAAGCGAACTTCAGGCCTACAAACACCCCTGCAAATTTTTTTTTTCTCCCTTCTATAAAGGACTTCTTGCATATATATATATGTTCGTGTCACAGGGTAGAGGTCGGAGTGGTAGAGGTTTGTTGAAAAAGGTGGGGGCGGGAGGGTGAGCTGTAGCGTGTGTCTAGAGACTAGGTTGGCAGACTGGGTACCACAGTTATTACCCAGATGACCAGTGTGATACCCACGTGGAATGTATCTGAATATGTATGACTTTAGGCTGTCAATTTTCATCAATGGTCTTAGTTTGCGGACAGGTTTTTGAAATTTGCTGTTTCGTGCACGTAACTGCAGCATCAGGCGCCAGGCTAAGATACATGAGACCTTAATGAGAAATCGGCGGAAGTCGAGCTTTATCACTATGCATAGTCTTACGTGGATTGATAATATTATAAAAGTATGAACAGCGAAAAACCCAGTTTCAGAATTAATGAACGGAGTTTACCAGTGTTTTGATTCTGCAGTGTTCATAACAGTTCCTTGGATTCATAATTACCGCAAGCATTTGGCAATACTTCTAATTTTTGTGAAACACTGCCCTGGTTTTGGAAAACAAAAACTATTTAAAATATTCCCAATTTACAGTATCCAATTATAATCATCTACCATAATTTGATTTTCATTAGTTGTCATTTTCTATTTCTACACTACCATGTAATCACCTTTCTAATGAGGTATGTTTGTGTTGATTGCGCCATTTGTTTCAGTGTCATGGTTATGTTCCTTTTGTTTTGTCATCTGTCATTCAGATTGTATGTGAAAGTAATGCATTGCTACATCATTCTACATCATTTTTAAACAGACTTCATTCATTTCCATCCGAGATTTCCGTTCTTTCATGAAACTTACTAATACTGCACTGTGAGGAAGAGAATAACAGTTGTTTTCAGTTTTTATAGAATAGCTGTTACTGGTATTTGACATCTCAAGTTAAATTAGAGATATGGCCATGAGGTTCTATAGACTATATATTGTTACAATCTGGCTGTGCCACAAGTAGTAAATAATAGGTTTCATAATACATTGGTTAAATAGGGTAGGAACAAAGATTGTTTTCCTTAGTTGACTCAATGACATTATCTGCTTTATATCCAATTAAGTAGTTTCTCGTCTGAAAGTGGATAAGTTGCCTATGCAGACACTGCTAATTTTGACAGAAGTGACATATTTTCTGACATTGTTTAGAAAATGTTCAGATTTACAGTATCTAAAAGAGAGTGTCTTGATAAAAGCAAACAGAAAAAAACATAATTCTGCAAGTCCTTATTTCTATAATAGATAGGATTGTGCATCAGAAATAATAATTATTGTTCTATTTACATTAGTCATTTTTCTGTAGTAGTTCTTCTCTTTCTCTCTTGTATGGTTACCCATGATGCATCTGATTTCAGCATTTTTCTGCCGGAAATTATTGTCCTTTGGAGACAGAGCTTATTTATTTTTAACTCACCTTGTGTGTTGAATTCAGTATGTAACTCTATATGTGCTCAATGCATCATATTTGAATACAAACAAACCAATTCGGCATATTTTCTTCTTTTGCTATTCTAGTTGCCATTAATTTTTCATCTAACAATGCATGATGATGTTTTGGAGCTTACTTAAAATTTTTGCTTTGTTCCTGTTTTCTATATGTTTTTAAATGCCTGATATTATAAAGGTAAAAAAAAGATGGATGCCAGCTTGGTCCAAGTACTTCTTAATTTCCTCATTTTTTCTTGATTTCCTCAGTGGTATTCATAGGAATTTTACTGTGATGCAAAGCTGTTATATTGAAAGATTAACTATAACTAGAATAATTACAATCATGGTGAATGTTAATAACAGAAAAAAAGCTAAGAAAATGGCTGTTGAAAAAAAAACATGATGATACTGGTTTTAATAATATGATGATACTTCTTCTAATGCACCTCCCAGCATTGCATTTCTTGTTTATTCTAAGATTTGGTGAAGGTACTATATATATATAGACATTAGAGAATGAAATCTTAAATACTATAATTTGTTTAAGAAAGTAATAACATAAATGAAACACATATTTCATAGAAGATGCATCATGTTTTTTTTTTATTCTTCTACATAGAAGAAAACCTGCTTTTGGTCTAATCATCATAGAAGTCTTAAAAGACCATTATCTTATGTTTATGATAGAAAATTCTTTTTAAGGCAAAAGACGGCGACGGAAGTTTGCTCTGGGTAGAAGCATGCCCATCCACAAACCAACAGATCCAAATCCAATCAAACTGCACTTCACAAAGGGAATGGCTCAGTCCCCGTATATGGTGGTGCAAAAACTGCCTGTTATAAAGGTCCATATTCTTAATCATGGGCAATGAGGAATTATTTAGTAGTTTGATACTAAAGGTATTCAATTTTATACAAAGCATGTTCTCCTCTTAGCTTCCCAAGGCTTGAACTCTTTTCATTCACATTTTGAGATTCAGTCTTACTTGTAATTATAAAAATGCAGACTGAGAAAATGATTTACTCCTTTAAATATATCTTACAGATGAAGAAATGCAACACTTATTCTAAGATGCTAACAAAGGAAATGTGCTTGAGATATTTACTCATAATCGTGAATCACATTTTTCTACAACATATTTTCAAAACAAATTTTATATGCTTCAGAGTCATTAATCAGTCTGTCAGTTTAAATTAAAAACATCCTTATTAAGAGGACTATGATGTCAGTTTGAAAATGATAGTATTACATCATTGATCTTGATACTTGCTCAGTATAACAAAGGATCGGCCAGTCAGTGTATCAGTAAAGAAGCTAGCTTCTCAGGTGATTATGAGATATTCTCAACACCTCAAGGCTTATTGTTACAACTTAAGATTCAAAATAAAATAGAACCTCTGTTTAGATTTTGTTAATTGCAACAAATATGTGTATAGTTGTAATGATCAAGTTCTTTCTCGTCTCAGATTCGACGTGTTTCCAGTGCTGAGAAACAATGTTTTTTGTTTTTGAGAAAGACGTTATTTTCTGACATTTAGAAAATTTCATGCTATGAAAATACCAAAACTTGTAAAAAGATTATTGTAGTTTTACTGAAAATACTTTTGAAAGGTATTTCAGCAATTTTTGGCCTAACACCATTCTTCTGCATCTGAGCTTCACAAGTATTTTGACTACTCTTTCCTGAGAGTGTGTCTATCAAAAATAGTATTTGTTGCAGTTCCATAAAACAAGGAGCAAGAAACAACATTTGAGACATGTTTCACTAACTTCACATTGTGGTCTAGGTGTTGCGTTTTTAGTCTGTTTGGTATACCTTTAATTGGATTTCAGAAATTGCCATTATTATAAGTAAACTTTACACCAAAACCACGTATTAAGATGTGCATGTGCATGAATTGTGCATGAAAATTGTAAGTTGTTATAAACAAAAAGTTAAGGCTTGGTCTTAAAATGTGTCTTATCTTATTCAGCATATTCTTTGTATCTTTTTATACTGGTCTTAATTTCTTGTTCAAGTATTGGTTACAAGGTACATATGTCTTTCCTTATTTCTTTTGAAAATGTAGAAAACTGCCATTTTTTTTCTATTAATGAACTCGTCACCTGGAATGAACTGACATTTTTATAAATCTTGTTTGCAGTTCTTGGTGTCAGAAGTATACTATTTATGACCACTTTGGAGATTTATTTACAATGATAATATGGATGTCAGTTATCTGCTCAAAATAATATTTTTAGTGCAGTTACTGTTCTTGGAATAAAGTAGAATAATTTGATGGGAAGTTATGCAGTGCTAATTATTCATATGACAGTGTTTATCACAATTGCAACAAGCTTATGAGCTTCAGTAAATATTCAATGATTTTATGGTGATTTCAAGAAATAGCTGGTACTCAGCAGCTGACTGGCTTTGATAAGCTGGATCTGTGTGAAAGGGCAAGCTTATTTGACATACATCCAATTATATGTGTAAGGGCATGCATATTTGACATTTAATAATAGAACTGACTTTCTTGTTTACTAGGTTGGGTTGTCACACCGATTTAAAATAATATTCCACCTTCTGATGTCACATTTTCTGAATTTAGTCCATAATTACCATATAAAATTGCCACAAATTCTGTTTGCAAAAACAATTTTCTGTTGTTTTGAATCAGTCTCGTCCAACATGCTTTGTGTAAAACTTGAAATTGTATTTTTGCATGGCTAACTTGTAGGCTGAATTTCATAATCATGGCTTTTGTTTATACACTGTTTTTGTGACTTATATGGATTTTTTAAAGTACCTGGTAATTGTCAAAAATATGCTGAAAGAAAGCAGGTATTTTAAAGTGAATGAAGACAAATTACACATGGCTAGGAAGTTGTTTGGTTAAAAAGAGCCACATAACAGTGTTATCTCATGAATAGAAGTTTTTAAGCCATGGTTGTGTTATTTCCTCAGTACGCTTGGGCTCGTCATAGCTTTTGGTATGGGTGCAGTATATAATTTAGCTCAGTACATGCTTCATGCTTTCTGTATGATTATGTTATGTTTCTCCTTTTGCAGTATTGTATTTTGTAGCCCTGCTTTGACATTGTCATGTTATACTGGCTTATGTTTGTCAGGGATTTCATTCTGTATCCATCATACAGGATTTATCAGCAGTTTAGCTGAAAAGTAGACTAAGTACTCTGGAAAATCCATGGTCACAGGGCGAATCCCATCCAAAACACCAAAAGATGATTTTCTCTATTATTTTGTTTCCTGTGATGATTCATTGCTGGGTTAGGAAACCTTCATGCAGACCAAACAGCTACCTAAATGTTTCAAACCACTGCAGAAGCAAAGGGACAGGCTTTGGATTCAGTAAAGCTAGTTTATTTTCTTTTTTGACTACTGTTTTGTCGTGTATTTTTTAAAATATGAAAGAGGTAGAAGTGAATGTTACTTCTGTTTTCGGTAGGCTGAAAAAAGAGGTATTCATTTGGTTTACCGTGTGTGTCATGTGAACTATTGTCAGTTTATGTATGTATTTCTTTCTCCCTAAGTTTTTATGGATGGATTTGGGATGTGATTATACTAGTTTTTGTTCATTGCCTATCTTTTTGTTTTACTGATGAAATGGCACTGCTCTTTTGTGGTTAAAGACTTATTTAGGCTTTTAAGTGCCAAAAATGAAAACGGTTGAATTTGCAAACAACATAGATTCAGATGAGGGGTCTCATCAGTCATGTCATCTGGATTTAAACTGTTTACCATCTATTCTTTGAAAAAATTTGTTGTTTGCTTATGCGGCTTTAAGGGCAAGTTTGTTGACAGCTGACAATTACAAGCAAAGTACGATGAAACCATTGGGCCCTAATAAAGAAATTGCTGGTCCAGCACAAAGCTTTCCAAAACAAATTTAGGATGGAGCTATCAAATAGTATGAGACCCAGCTGAACGTCATGTGACTGAAGATAGATTAGAATATCCATCTTACAGTCTTTGTCATCATCACAAAGCAATGTTCATATTTCCATTCTTAAGCTATAATCTGATCAGTCTTTTATGGCGGCAGTGTCCTGAAAATTAATATAGCATGACAGGTCTTTCTTGAAACTGCACTTTCAGCTTTTCTACCCTGTATCTTGACAGTTTGTCTTCCTTTGGTTCTGTGAATAATTAACATGTTCAACAGATTTCGCAGGAAAGTAAAAGGTTAGGCATTGATCAGAAACTTTAACAATCAGATCGCACACTCCACCCTTAAAACCAAATGGGAAAGAAGTATGGACATAAATTGGCAACAGTTCACAACAGTCATGCACGGGGAACCAAATGAACAGCTTTCCCCCAGGCAAATGGTGGTTCAGTTACCAAAACTGAAAACGCCACTCACTCAACAGAACAATGAAAGCACCAACAAGGACAATCGGACATCTATTTTCACTTGTTTCTGTTTTAAATTACAACACAAAACAAAAAAGAAAGCAAGTTGATAGCAATACAGGTTATCATATTGCTAGAAGACCACAGAGAAGCGGACACAAGAAAAAGTAACACTGAGGAAGCACAGCCAAAGTACTGCATTGAAAGGTCAGTGATGGATTACAGGGATGCTTAAACCAGTTTTACTGGATCCAAATTATCGCTTTCAGCTTCTGCAATGGTTTGAAACATTTAGTGACGTGTTTGGTCCGTGTGAGGTTTACAGTGAGAATGATCCTGTGTATTAGTCACTTGTTTTATTGTGAGATTGAGAGCTGCTTTTCATAGTCTAGGAATCCCTATATTTGTTTGTTTTCTTCTCTTCATACATTGAATGACGAATATATGTCTCGTAGGCCTAGCATACTCCTCAGAAGCTGTTGACAAATTATGATTCTCTTTGTTGTTATGGAGCATGATAATGACATCTTATACGGTTGGAATAAGAACATGCATTTTATACGCCACCACACTTTAATGTCCGATTATTATGCTACATCATGTTTCTATCCGTCCCCTCATGGTACATACAGCCATCTTTGCGCACTTTGTTTTAAACCAGTAACGTCAGTATTTATGTTGCCACCAAAAGTAAGAGTGGGGAGCATATTTTCTATGCTAATCCCATTGAGGCCAGAGTTGGCGTGACAGTTTCATATAGCTAGCTCTCCAACCAGTTGAAGGATTTTAACCTGCCTTGCACAGGATAAGTTTTAGACCTGATAAGATTTCAGTGTTGAGTTTACAAACATTATACTTGAACGGTTCCATGAGGGTATATAGTCGGATTTTCTGACATCTCTAGTTTTATCTTTAATGTGGGTCTGTTCAGATATATGTAGCAGTGGGTTAATTGCTGATCTGCTGGTCCTGGGTTTTGATTCCAGTTGGAGATGAAATTGTTTTAACCCTAAACAGGATTCCATTTCATCCAGCTGTTCATAACCTCCATCCTATGGTTCTGAGGTTGCTGAAATACTGTTGAAAAGAATGTAAGATGGCAAGTGCTGAAGTACTGTTGCAAAGGATGTAAGATGGCAAGTCATCCATCCACCCATCTTTCAGATGCAGTACTACCTGTAGTAATTTGGAAAAGCAGCTGTTTAACTTAAGTATCAAGACAAGTTTTGGTAGAAATAAAAAAAGCGGCATTGCTTAACACATACCAAGTGTTATGGCAATATTTACCTACCAGAGTTGAAAATTTAGTAGTTAAAGTCTTCTTTTATAGTATCCTATTATGCTTGAAAGGATAGAATTTGCGGTTTAGCTCCTGTTTGCATGATGCAATTTGATTAAGTACAAAATAGACATAGCATAGCTGCCACTTGCTTATCTCATGTATATAATGCATTCGATAAAACTTTTGGATGTTTAGTTGCACAAATTAAATACTTAGCCACAATTAACATACACATCTAGTGGAGAGAAAGTGTAGAATATATAGATTATTTAAAAAAATGGTTCCATCATTCGAATTCAGGCAGTACAAGCATGTCATTGCTGTATCTGATGAGTATGGTATGTTTTAAGGCTCTTCCAGACAAATTCCATATAACTTTGGAATGAGGTGAGCCAAGCTATACCCGGAAATATAAAAAAAAAGTATCAATAAACCATATAAAAATGAGCCAGATACTCACGAGAGGCGACCGGCTGCTGCTGGGTACACACAAAAACAAATAGTTCAATGCCCTACCTACAATAATTTGATATTGTTTAGTTTAGATATAACGAAGATGCAATTCTATAAGGGACGGACCATTTGAATTCTGTGTGTGTGGGGGGTGGGGGGGGGGGGGGGGAGGGGTATGTTTGTCAAAATAAAATCTCTGTCTTGGGATATGCAAGAAAAAAATAAATTGGCTCATAAAGGGATTAAAAAAATAATCTTTCACAAAAATTAGTGAAAAAAAAATCTGGCACAGCCCAAAATTTCAAAAAAATATAGTCTGCAGATAATTCATTTGAATTGAGTTTTTAAAATGTGGCTGGCTTCTGTGGGCATAGCCCCCCCAACCCCCCCCCCCCCCCCACCATATTTACAGTAATGTTTTAATATTATCTACAATTGTTTTACACCAGCAGCGCCGCATGCGACATTAATTTACAAACATCCTATACAACTTTCACATACATGTATTATTGATCAGCCGCATTACTAAGTAAATGTGTCCACTGAAACTGAATTGCATAAAAAGGCACTAGCTTATGGGAGACAAAGCAATTACGGCAAAACGTCACTCTAAAAGGCCAAATTCCTAACAAAGCCTTTATTTTTTTTATCATCATCCCGAGTTTTTCTCAGTTTCGGTCTTTTATGGCATTAAAATTGTGAAATGTGTTTGGCTTCTGGGGGGATGTTGTCCCCCAGACCCCCCCCCCCCCCTTGTTAACTGTTTAGCATAGAACTTTTAGCCATGAATGCATAAAAAGCCTTGCATTCATTTATAATGTGACTTTATCATTAAGTATCTATCAAACTTTAAAAGTGCAAATAAAGCATATTTTTGCATATGTTTTGCTAGAAAATCCCTTAAATTCCTTATGTTAGCCCTTTAAAAGTTTGCGAAAATAGCCCAAATTTTTGGCCAAAATAGTCCTAATTTTAGGCATGATATTTTTGCTTAGTAGTGCTTGCAAGCCTATACACTCTTACAAGCATGTTGGTATCTGCACCATGGATGAAGAGAGTACAATACTCCAGGAACTAGTTTGCAAAAGCAAGCTAAACCATTCCCTTAGCCTGGTTACAGACAGCACCATGTTATGTAAGAAACAAGGTGTTAAATTACTGATGTATTTAAAGAAAAGGATTCTCATTCACATATGTAAAGGTCAAATAAATTAGGATCGAGATCTGATAGTTCAGTCTATAAAATTAAAAAAAATGTTCCAGTTAGTTTGTAAAATAAATTAGCTCCCTCAAGGTTAAAAAAAAAAAAAAAAAAAAATTGTTTTCAGAGGCCAGTGAAAAAAAAATCCAGTCTCCATCAAGAATAATGAAAAGAACTTATTTGGAAATTGTGGATTTATGTATATATGGTTGTAATTTTCCTGCATTTAGTTAAAAAGTTTTGTTTGGGCTCAGGAATCAGCAAACAAAAATTACTGTGGAATTCACTTTTAAAGCCTGATATGTATATAGTCAGCTATATCAAATTTTTACCCTATTTTTATATTCATACTTAAAATTAAATCGGCATAATAACTTATTGAGGTCTTTTTTTGATAAATTGAACACTCTCAATAGGGGCAAGTTGATACAGATGATAAAATATGCAAGATAACTACATTCAAAACCCGATTTTAGTAAGGAAACTTATCTCAGAAGGGTTGTGCTGGTATATTCCTATTAACAGAGATTATGGCCTATATACAAATTTTAAAGTGGCTGCTGAGTCTTTAGATGTCAAACTTCGAAATAAAAGATGCCCTTGTTTTAAATGGAAATAAAAGCCCGGTAGCGATTGAAAGTGTAAGCTTCATTAGTCTTGTGCTATTGTTTTAATCAAGGTAAGACACTGTCGTTTCAGTTTACTATCTAACAGATTTTGTTTTCTTCTGGTAGTATGTTTATTACATACTTCAGTTTTGCACATATATACTATGTTTGCATTTGCCATTATTATCCATATAATAATCATTAGATCCATTTTGTCACTGCATTTACATTTTATCTCTATTGCTTTGAATTCTAACATGTACAGTATTTATTTTGTTAAGTTTGGATTTCATTGTTATGTTGTTTTTTATTTTGAATATGTGAACAGGTTTGATATTACCTCTAAGCCAAATTTAATTTGGTGTCCTTAGAATGAGAATGCTACATATATGTGTTTTTGCGTTGGGGTATAATGTTTGTGTAAAGAAGAAATGGTATTGGAATTTTTAATGACAAATGATGTGTTAAAGATGCATCATTTGAATGTATCAAACTATTAACTTGTAGCGATAATTATTCTTTTCTAACTCATAAGTATTAATAAGAATGCACGTGATTATACAAGCGTTTCAATTACGTTCACATTGTCTCTGAAAAGAAGGAAATCAAATTAGCACTGTAAAATTTGAATTAAGAAATAGAAATGAACGCTTTTAGCCCGCCTGTACGAATGTACAGGAAGAGCTATTGCACTACCTCCGGCGTCGGCGGCGGCGTTACCAAAATGTTAAAAGTTTATATTAAAGTTTTTTTATGTGATGGCCAAGGCGCTGTCGGGGGAGATATCCTGTATGCGGACATGTCTTGTTTATATCTTATTTCTGTACATTGCAATATGTTGGAAAGTTATGGTTTCTCTGTAGGTTTTGGTATGTTTTTCATAGCATAGACAGTACATTTGTATACATTATGCTCAAAAAGTCCCTGTATCCTATCTTTAATATCACCTTTATCGTAACTGACTTAGATTGGCAGATTATTCATACAGTAAATATCACATATACATGTATTAAAGCTGTCAAAAGTAATTGCAGAATAGCTATTGGGTAAACTTTTCGGTCATCACAAACGATCTGCTGTTGCAATAGACAGAGCTTGTATCTTGATGGAGATCTGCCATTCTGGCCAGGCTATTTTTTAAATTGCAGTAGAAGAATTACCCATGAAGTTAATAGATTTATGTAGTAGTTGCTTTGAAGACTAATTATACTTGTGTTTTAGAAAAGAATAATCGGCGAGTTTAGTGCAACACGGTCGTCATAATTATTATATGTCTGATCACAGAAAAGTTGGTGAAGGGTAGTTTTAATGTAACCAGTTTCCCATTTGAAATGATTCTTCCGTTACATATTGTACAATTCAAGAATATATGTTGTTATTACGTACATTACGTATAGGCATTGTTAAATTACTATTTTCAAACACTCAAATATAATCAGGATTGATTTAAACATTCATATAGATTTACATTTGCTGATCTTTATTTTAGTTTTGTAGATAATTTGATTAATTAGGAATAGTGGTAGCAAACTGTCCACTCATCAAAATATGTTTAAGGTGAATGGATACACCATATATAGAAAGTACTATCAATAATTTTTTTGCTGCCTTTTTAAAGAAGGGCCTCTGTAGTTGATACCCTCTGTAGATTGCTCTCAGGAAGAATTAGCTGGCCAGTGGGCGCAGATTCTTTCCTTGAAGAGTTCCTCTACCGTACCCACACCCAGTACCTCCTCCTGTGAGAGGGAAGGCAGAATTTTCTCTGCCAGTGATTTCTGTTGAAGGTGTATCTGTTTACCATGACTGCTTCAGTAATTTAGCATGATAGCTTCTAAGAGTTTATTAACTGCAATCTCAGATAGTTAAAATGCCTTAACATTAGAATCCATGTCTGACATAGCTATAATATGCTCAGGCTTTAAACTTAGCATTGAAATAATAGCATGATGAATAATTTAAGAACAGCTTGCTTTAAATCTCAGCAGAACATAAAGATAAGTTACAGTATTCTGTATGGAACGTCTGTCCTTTCAGGTTCGGCCGGGCTGGCTCACAAGCTCTTTTATATAGGTACTTGGCTTAATAATACTGAATAATACCCTTATTAATCTTCTGTCATAACATAGCTTCTGCAACTGGATGATGATCAAAACTCCATATACCTTTCTTTAATGCCATATTGAGACCAGATCTCAGAACGCTGCAGTAATGCCAATATCAGAACGGACTGCTTGTTGTTACTTTGTAGAATGTATCATTTTGTTCTGTAGTTGAAAAAAAGATCATGTTTTTTCTTATTGACCTTTTTCTTAAATGGCGACTCACCTGCCCAATTGGCAACTGTTGGAACTTTCCGAACAAACCAAATAAAGTATGCCATGCTAGGGAAAATTTTCTTTGTCAGAATAGAAGCAAACACAACAAACAAGATTTCAGGTTAACAGTTAAATCATTTAAATTTTATCTTTCAGTCTTTTAGACGGTCATTTAAAAGACAAGTATTTTTGATCATCTGACAGTTAACGATTCTGCTTTCGGCTTATAACCAAGTAAACATTTAGTGTGCTGTTTGTAGAAGTTTGAAATCCTATAAATGGGTCTGGAATGAAATAGTACAGTGACTGTGCATTAATTGATTAGGCTTTTGACAGCACCTGTCATAGATGAAATGATAATAGCATTATACTGACTGCTGTTTTAACCATTACAGCTATCCTGGGCACGTGAATTCTGTGTAAACCTAACGGTCGTAGCATGTACAGGGGATACAGGGGATTGGAGCTGATTAAGTTGCATTTATGAATTAGTTTTATTTGTCTGCTGTTAGTTGAAAAATAAAATTATAAGTAATGGATTTTGTTACAGACACATTACAACCTGTTGGAGGGTATTCTTAAATTTTGTGAGAACGAAAGTTCAAATGACAATTTTTTGCAGCATGTAAAATTTCAAGCTAGAAAGCATGGTCGTTATGGCTTTATTAATTTGCAGATTATAACCCAGAGCATTTAACAAGTAGTAACATAAACATTATCTCACACATATATATAGGTGTGCTGTTGCAATGTTTGTCCTTACTGTGTTGTTTCTCCTGATATAAGATCTAACAAGTTTACTGAATCCTCTAATTGTATGACTGGTTTAATGCACTAGCAGAGCAAATGCATGAAATTATACATTAATGAAAAACGAGTAGATTTCTGCCTTGCTACTGATATTTTAAAAGTATAGATATAATGCGTAAGCAGTATAATTGCAAGAGAAATAGTGCATGGTATCATATCAGTAAGTTTATTTTTTAAGGCTGTGAACATAATTGCATTATTGGGAGTTACTTCCTGTGGTAATAATAAAGAAACATTTTGTAAGCTTAGGTGAGCTTTGATGGTTTTTCTTTAAGCCATTCTGCATATAGATGGATAGATAGAGTGGTACCATGTGGTACCATATCACTTTCACAGCAATAATGGTACAAGAAATCAATACCACAGTAGCATATGCAATATCTAGAAAGTGCTTGATAGTGTATTTGAAAGATGTAGTGTGTACGCTTTGTTTGTACGCTTTGTTTTCACGCTTAAAAAGAATTAGAAGAAAACCCATGTCAGTGACCTTACGTGTAGTTTAGTAAAATGGTCAATTTAGATACAGTAACTACTAGAAAACTTCCCCGATTTTGGAATAATGGTTTTTCATTTATTTTCAGGGAAATCCTACCCGCCAGGTAATAACAAAATTAGGCCACCACCGTCAGGCTCTTTTTCTTTGATGCCTAATTATGCTGTCACTAAAAGCATGAGTAATCAGACTTACATGCGAGAGCTTAGACAGAGACTTAAGATGGCAACCCTTAGCCTGAAATTTCATCCATTTCCTTAACAGGATAACATTATATCATTAAGTCATCACTGCTACATATAGAGTCACAAAATAGCTGCTACATAACCGTCATGATATAAAAAAATAGTTGCCAGCTTATCATTCCATCAGTGTCATGTTCAGTTGAAAAAAATCTGTCATTGTATCATATATTTGCAAGGGTTAGTACCATTGCATAGTATTCGTGCACCAAATTTTTTTATGTACAAAATATTATACATGAAAATTAATTTATTGTAACTACCATACAGGAAAGATCATATTCAACAGTGTAACCTTCTAAAAAAGAGCATAAGTGTATGCTGTAAAATGTACATAGACAGGGCCTTTATGCATATACGAGGATTCTCTTTGTAATCATGTTGCACTTTGCCTCAAATATATTTGCTGCTTTTGTGTAGTTCTCAGATTAAATCACAGTCATGTTCCAGGATTTTTTTTTATAATTTCTTCAGAGTGCATTCATTCTGAACAGATACGCTTCCATGTACCCTTTAGTGTGATATATTTCCATATCACCTGAAGTTATTTTTGCATGCTATGGTTTTTTTTAAAAATGTTTTCATGACAGACATTAGCTAAAACTCACTGAAGATGTTTTCAAGATCGACTGTTTGCTACCCATTTAGATACCCTCGATCATTGTCGTAACTTCTTACATCTTCAGTGTCACATAATTGTATAGATGTCATTATTCAGTGTCACATAATTGAAAAGATGTCAAAATCAACAGACATCCATATATGGCATCGGTCCGATAGTTTACAAGACGCAAAATCAGTCATATGCAGGCTTTATCTCACAAAGCTAACACTAAAACTATCTAATATGATTTTAATTAACACATGTATAACAGCTTTAACAACCTTTAACAGCTATAACACATCACTGATAACCAATGACCATGCATGAATATTTGTGAAATGCCTTGATTTCTACCTTCTGACATTACAAGAATAATATAAGACACTTTCAATTTTAATATGATAAATTATGTCTTGTAGTAGTGTTCAAATGATAATAAACATGAGCCAGTACAACTGCAGCTTTGATCTCGTTAATGATTGAGTCTGGTAGAATATTTGTGAAATTCTGAAGGCTATCGAAATCACTGACATTTTGACCATAAGGAACCTGGCAATCTTGATGGCAGTTTAGCACTTGTCTGATCCAGAAACGTTTTCTTTTATTAAATAAAAATCAAGTAAATGTCCGCACACTTACTGCTTGTGTATTTCAGCAAGGGAATGCAATAGTAGAGAAGAAAGCTAAAAGCACGATATGTAACATTATGTAATGTTACTTTATTTTAAGGTAAAGATACTGAAATTGAAATGTGCATTGAATCGTGACATTTGATAAAATAGGTAATGAAAGTCACGCTTGCATGGGCAGTTTATGGAAGAAATGCTTCAGCTTAGATGACACATTTACATATGTCGCAGTTTTAAACGTACCAACGAAATACATGCTCCTGGTTTAATTTAAAGAAATATTGCATCAAAACAAATATTTAAATCTTTTGAAATGATAGATAATGGCATGAAGATATACAGGTCTAAAATTGTGACTGCTTTTGCCTCGCATCATATTTCATTTCTGTTCTTCCCCCCCCCCCCCCCCCCCCCCCCCCAGAGATTTTTCTGTGAGCCACATTTGGCTACCTGTTGTCTTTTTTACACCCAACTTATAGAAGAACTTTCTTTTCACCTTCTTGCTTCATTGAATGTATTGGATTTATTTGTTAAAACAGATAATCAAAATATTCAGATTGATGTGGAAGTAAACTACATTAGGAAGAGGTATTTGCATGCATGTACGCGCGTGCACACACACACACACACACACACTCAAGAAATCGTTTGCTAGACATGAGATTTAAGTGTCGTCAGTATGATCATATACTGTACATGTTAGCACAGCTAAAAGTGAAAACTATGCTTTTTGAATAAAACCTCTTCTTGTTTCAGACTGACTGATTTTGATTAACCTAGTACTAATTGTGTGTTTTCTCTAACCTTCATTAACAGGTGTTTACCCGCTAACAGAGAGCACCTGGGCACGAACCTGCATCGACTGCGGTAACGGAATGAATCTTCATTTAGATAACATTAATCCTTTCTGTAAGTGTCAGCAAGATGGAATCAGAGTGACACCAGATAGTCAAGAACCTGCTTCCGCTCGGTCAAAAAGTGCTAAAAACATTCCGTCTCGACCATCTAGTGCTTTCAGTCCTAGACCGCCAAGTGCAACACAGTGTAATCATGTTCGTACTGGTGTTCAGCCAGCGAGACAAAAAAGTGGTGCCAACGGAGTAAAGAAGGTTCTGTTAAGATATACAGATGGTGGAATTAAAAGGCCAATAACGCCTCAGACATTTTCAGGACCTAATGGGCTTCCAAGACTTGTGAGGCGGTATATAGGCCGACGAGTAGGACAATATCATGAACTCTCCATATCGAAAGATTCGGCTATATTTATAGACACGTCACACTTGAATGGAGCCCTCTCAATAGTGTCGCATGGTTTTTATGGTAAATGAATTGCTTAATTATAAACAAACAAATCTAACAGAAGTTTGCTCATTTCAATGGCATCATAACAAGAAATATAATTACAATTGTGTTTGTGTGTCTTAAGACTTTGTTTGTGTAGAAAGGAATTGTTTGAAAGTTTTTCAACCACAGAATGCAATATGGTATGTTATAGCCCTAGTGGGTTACCTGTATTCCATATTTTGACATGTGCAAATATAGTTGCCGGTATATTATTTAATTCAGTGCAGGCTTTGTGTAAAATGGTTAAAGTCAGTTCTTATTCTGAGTTAAACTGTTTTACTTGAAAACGTATTAATAAATTATTTGTCATGAAATTCAGACTGGAGGACCACATCGTTTTCCGCGTGCTTAACTTCTCTTGGTCTGCATCCGTGATTAGGTTAACCTTCGCCACTGGTTGTTTTTAAGGTGGACGACAGGAATTTTAGATTACCGTGAGGAAGTCATTGTGATCCGTCTTTGCCCATCGTCCATGTTCTGTCTAAACTTTTTGGTTAAACTACTTTTTTCTTATGAACGGCTAAATGATTTTTTTGGTAAACTTGGTATAAAGAATTAATGTATCTCAGTTTTGCAATAAAAAATTACCTGTTCTTATGCAAAAGTACATGTATGTCATAATTGCTGACATCATAAACGTCTTTAAACAATGCGAACGACTGGATACTGTCTCGACGTTCATGGAGGGCTGGATGGATTTTTACCAAATTTTGTATAAAATGTATTTATGGGAAATGCATTATTGTCGAACTCTTTAAAACAAATGAAAGATAGACTTTGACTATACTTACTGTGTACATTCTTTCAACAAAAACTTTCCAGATGTACAAGCATGATTATGATTGATTCATCTATACCCTTTGAGCAATCCCGGTCTATTTTTACCACTTGTTTTTATGACAAAGTCCTTGCCCAAAGTAAGATCTTCTCAAGCGCGAACACTGGGATGTTAAAATTTGGAACAAACTACGGTGTGTGAAGTGTTGTCTAGAGTCACGGGTGAAAGCCAGTCAGAACAAAAACAATCTTTATATACTTTGACTTAAACAAATGGTCTGTCAGAAAATCGGCATTGTTCCACGCAGTATACCAAAATAAATCAACTTGATCCTCCATTTTGAAGTTGTGTGCTTGCTTTAAATATGAAGATTGTGTGGTCGTAAGTGGTTTGCAAGGAGACGAGAGACCTTTTGTTATAGACTTCCAGCACTTGCTAATACTTTTATAGAGTTTGTTTACGTTAAATACTTACCTTCAACAAATAATTTGTATATTTAGAAACGTATCACAAAGTATTATGTTTAACAGATCTCATTCACCCACTGTCATGGCATATGTGTAATACTCTTACATAGAAGTTTAAGTTTGATTGCGATGTATCATTAATAATGACGTAAGGTGTAATAATTATCTGGGTCAGGTTGTTCAAAACTAACGACGTCCTTAGTTAACGAGGCCGGTCCTTAGTTAGGTATTATGTTTTCAAATGCATCAGAGCTCTAGATAAGAGGGCGTATTTGGTGATAATTAGGGATAATTTTTGTTAATTCTGCATAAAAACATATGTTGTGACCCCTCATCTGAACCGTCTCGACGAGACGGTTCAGATGAGGGGTCACAACATATGGTTTCGATGAGAAATAAGAAAAATTATCCTTAATTATCATCAAATACGCCGTCTTATCTAGAGCTCTGTGCATTCACAGTATGCAAACAATGCTGATACTTTTGCTGATGGCACATGTACTAAACTTTTGCATGGCAAAAGCTTCTGACGTGTTGCAGCAAAAATAATATCACTTGATTTTGTATGTGTTAGAAAATTTAATGAAACCTTCACTAGTGATGCTTTGAACAACTGGGCGCTGAATGTTATCTGTTTGATCTATGGTCAAAATAAGTGCATTTGATTGCATGACAGACATGTTTGCCAAAACTTTGTTGAAGGATACATTTTAGGTGGAATGGAATACAGTATTTCTTATCGCACATTTAGGATTAGGTCTCCAAACTAGCTTTTTAAAGAAATATAATCACTTTTTAGGAATTCAAGTGTGTTGCTACACCTCTTGGTTTCACATCAGTTTTACAAGGAGAAAGATTTGGAGATTGTCAGTGCGAACCGACAATACTCAGTCTCTGAGAGTCTATTGTCTGTTCGAATTGACAGTCTATGAATCCAGTCTGTACGGACTTGCACAGTGGTCTGAGTCTTCACAGGACATTAAAAAAGGTTAAGACCGACTCTTGAAATATATATACAAATGTATAGCTGATTACAATGTTTACAACGTATTCTAAGCACCTTCCATATTTATTACCAGTTTCAAAATCGAACAAAGCAGTGACTAACTTCGATGCAAGTGCTCTACATGTGTTTCTGTGTGTTATTCATCATAGGATAGCAGTTAAAATAAATCATTAATGCACCACGTCTATACTTGAGCTTCATCCTGTTAAATGGTACTTCAGGCCCAGAGGTTATAAAACTTGAGTACATTCTCAAACTCAAAATAAAACACACTGATAGGCTGCTTCAGGGCATATGCTCGGAAGCAGCCAATCAGTGTGTTTTACTCTGAGTTGAGATTATTCTCAGGTTTTATAACCTCGACCCAAGGTCATGAGAAAACGGACAATACTCAAATCAGCCTGTCAGTCTTTGTAGTCAGATCAGAGACTTTCATTCTGCATATACTCTGCATCAACAGTCTGTGAGTCTGATAAAATTTATTAACTGTGCAGGATGATTTGAAAATATGCTTATGGCATTTTTCCACTTCCTGTGACACTGCTTACACCCACCCGCTATTTCGTCATGTTAAAGATGGTAAACTGTAAATAGTTTGAACGATATATGAATATGCTTTCATGATTTTTAGAATGGATATCAATATTGTGGCCTCTTTCTTGCTTCAATAGATGATAAAATCCTTCCAAACTGGGATCAGTTCTTAAATTTTGCTTTGTAAGAAGAAATTTAGGTCCTTTAAAGGCCAGTCTTCAGTATAAAAGGGTAGACTCCGCCCACCGAAATGTTAGTTATCATAATTTTGACATTTTGCAATTCAAGATTTCAATATTTCTAGAATCCACAACTAATAATTTTATTTTCAAAAAAACAGAAGCGCATAAATATGCCTTTCAGATAATCTCACCTTCAGCAATTGCTGTAGGTATACAGCAGACTGGCCTTTAATTGTTGTCCTCAATTTGGAAGAGAAGCAAATCAAAAGGATAGAGTAACTTTGATGAGAGCATCATATTTAAATGTATATGTAAACATCTCTAAGGGAGAGAATGTTCTAAGCTTGCAGGCACACAAACGTTGAACCAACATTGAATAAACCTTGATTCAACATCATGACGTTGAATCAAGGTTGATTCAGTGTATATTTTATGTTGTGATTCCAGTGGGAAATTAACTTTTGACTAACTGTTGCTACTTGTCCAATGGGACGTCAGTGTATCAGAAAAGAACTTTTTCCTTTCTCGAGCTCGAGTTCTATCTTAAACAAGGCTTCTCATGAAGAGAAGAATTAACCTCCAGGCACATAACGATGAATCAGTATTGAACCTAAGATGATTCAGCTTCTTGATGTTTGATCAACGCAGATTCAGTGTTGATTCAACGTTGTGTGATTGCTACCCTGGGCAAGGTATGTCCTTTAAGAATAGCCCCTTTGAGAAGGGAAACAAGTATTTTCAGACATGAGTCATCTCCCTTGGGTATGTATTCATTTACTTTTATAGTTTGTCCACAAAAATTAAAGCTTCAATTTGTGTTTTAGTTAAAGGGCAGCCGATATGGTCTTTTCACTTATTTCAGACATGCTTCTAATTGATAGGTATTAATCATGGAAACGGAGTACGGAAACTACATTGAAAAATCCTCCTCAAACTGTAATTAGGTTTAAGTAATACCAATTTATCACATGACGTGCATATTTTCAGCTAATTTAAGTGTATATACACTGGCAGCTGTTCTGCATGGGCATTGTGTTCCAATGTGTTCTGTTTGAAAACGAAATATTCGATTTAAGCTGTAGACTGATAAGTGCTGAGCTGGAGTTTAAAGTCTTAGGTAGACTATAAAAGGCAGAATTAAGAGGTTAATCTCAGTACATGGACGGATACTCGGCGCCAGGTGTGTGCAACTGTGGTTACGTACCACTGAGCCACTTGGGGAACGTCGTTACGAGAGTTGAAGCAGAACAGAACTAATCTCAGTATTTCTCTAGACACCTAAGAGTAAACATCTCCAGCAGGTCATAAAAATCACGTACTTGATCTGACTGGGCGTGGCTGGTGAAGAACATTTTACCTGTGAAATAATTGACAGCCGATTGGGATTAGACAGTTGATTACGACTAATTTTAGACAGTTGATTACAACTAATTTTATCAATAAGACAGTAGCCCCGCCCACTTATAGACTCAAACATAGGTTTAACCCTTTGCCGCTCACTCATAGACTCAAATAGTAGTTTAATCCTTTGCATATACACATGTGGGTACAGAATCTCAGCCTTTAAATTCCTTATAACATATATAATACAATATCAATTATTTCAAACCACAATTATGTTGAAAAGCGGGTCCCTTGCCCTTTAAATGAAACATAGAAGCAAGCGATGTAATGCGCCACATTTCTCCAATTATTTTGTTCATTTAGTTGGCATAAGAATAACTCACGCTTTTAAATATGAGTAGCAAGTATAAATGCAACATTTTAGTGAACTATTATATAGTTCCAGGGACATCAATACTAAGTATTGTTTTCTTATGCGGTATTAACTTTTAAAGCATTTATAGATTTATGTACTTCCGTTTTATACCCGTTACAGTTTATTTATATTTTTATGTTTGTGTGCCGTTTTTAAAAATATATACATGTGCTAAACTGTGATAACATAGACGTTAGCAATCGGCGATTTTAAGATAAGGTAAATTGCACAGTGTACGTTTGGTCCTGTGAAAAAAACTGAATGTGAAGCATACGTTTCTGTTCGTCTATTTAACAAGATCTAGAAACGCATATACCTATATTTTAAAACCGCCGTTGACTAATTAGATATGCCATATACACGTAATTCAGAGTGCTGTTTTTATTCGCTAAGCATGGTATCTGTTGTGTGAATGAGGGAAGCTTACATCATGACGACCTCCAGCAGAAACTATTTCATCTAAGAATTATGACTTGTATTTCCTTCTTAAGTTTTTAAAACTCATCAGGTTTTTATGATAACTTACACGACAGTTGCAAAAATGTGATGATATGTTGTTTTTTCTGCAGGCTCGAAATGCATGCATTGTCTCTATTTGTCTATGCCTGTGCATAAAATATGCCAGGCCCCCTAGGTTATCAAACTTTTTTCGTGCTCAACTCAGCTGAGCATGAAATTTTCTCTGCTGATAAATATGAAAATGCCAACTAGTGTTGGCATTTTCATATTCATAAGCAGAGAAAATTTCATACTCAGCTAAACTGAGCATGAAAACAACTGTACTTATCAGTAATTTGCTATTTATTAGCATGTAAAATTTCATGCTCAGTTGAGTTGAGCATGAAAAAAGTTTTATAACCTTGGGGCCAGTTTTGGTTGATGTTGTAGCTTCTAATTTTGTTAATTAGATTAATTCACATGTCAATGTAAAGTATCAGGATCTAATAATAAGCTAAAAACTTAAAGTGGTCATCTTTGTTACTTTTGTTTTGTTTGTTTGAAACTTCCGAATAGTTCTAATGAGTAATGCTTTGTTATTTGCAACTTTTTTTAAGATATGGAGATGAAGTTCTTCTATTGAAAATTTACTGTAAATGATTAAAACATACGTTCAAATCAACTTTGTTGAAACTATCACATGGAATTGAATTCAGCTTATTCAGATCAGAATAGTTTTAAATTTTATGTCAGCATTGGTCTGCAAGGGTCTTTACTGAATAGTACTACTGTTGCTAATACCAAACGAATGTGAAAAATACACTATATGAGGGTTTTTTAGGGCTTGAACATATTTTGATGTTCTGTTTACTCGAATAAATCCAAAATTAGTCTGTCAGACTTGCTTCTGATGTGGAATAGGTTAAGTAAAAAAAAAAAACTAAAGTTTAACTGTACATGACTTGTTTATATATTGTATTTATATTAAGGTCTTAGTTGAAATTATATAAAAAAAATTATGTTCATTGGCAGGGTATCACAATATGCTGTACACGTGTTTTATCGCCCATATACACGGATTACTGAAACATTCTTTTTATTTATAGAAAGCTAAGTGTCACCGGAAATACGTTAAAGCAACTTGCTTTAAGTGTCATGGGAAATACACGAAGTAGTGTGATTGCATATCATTGTTGTATGTCTTTTTGAACCTTAAGCGATTGCTTTCGCAAGAAATTTGATAAGTCAGCGGTTTACAGTCTGAGAAATATCAGAACTGATACTGCACTACCTTGATTTTAGATTAACCAGTTTTCGTACTTTGATGTTTTGTTGTGTGTGTTTTTTTTTGTTTTTTTTTTTTATAAAAAGTGGCATGCAAATATTCATGTAGCATCTTGTGAACAAAATCAACGTAAAGCATAAAGAGCTTTATCTGCCAGCATAAACCATCATTATGTTTAAGGGTGGAGATGAGATTTTAAAACAGAAGCGTAAAAAATTAATGTTACCTGTAATTCTGTAAATTATATCACTCATTTCATTTACCGATTCATGAAACAGTTTTCGATTTTACAGTTAAAGAAAACACTTGGTTTGTTCATTCAGGTACAAAAAGTACGGCTGAATCAAGATGATCTCATAAGATAACATGACATTGTTTCAGGAATTTCTTATATTCCACCTTCCACAATGTTCTGATGACAAGGAAGTGATTTATTGATTCAGCATAAAGGATTTATTGATTAAAAACCTCATCTGAATGGGGGCTGACAGAAAATCGACAAAACAGTATAAGAGCATTCAGATTTATAACATATTATCGCCACTAACTAAAGTTGTATTTTGTTAACGCTTTGTTTTAGAAATGTTTACATCATGTACACTGTTGTGGTAAAAACATATGTATGTTATTTTGTGTGCATTTTATTTTATAGAAACTCTTAAAATATTTTTGAAGTTATTTGAGTATAAAGCTTTCAGGTGCCAAACTGTATTGTTGTTAGAAGATTATTCATTGTTATTCTCAGAGGTGAGAGCTTCAGAATAGCCAAAAGATTGGGAAGGAAATTGTGGAACTTAAAATATTTGAGACAGACCGATTTGAATGAGATTTGACATTTGATGGAATTAAGTTGTATGGATACACTTTTAAAGGAGATAACTTTTTCTTAGTAATATATATATAGGACGGAGTTAAATGACTTGAGAATAATTTTTTGTTTGAGAAAATCTGAAGTTTCTGTTGACAGAATTTGAGCTTGTAATGTCATTGAAAAATTGGCGGAGCATGACATACACTGTTTGCTATGCTCCGGAACCAATGCCGTCATATATCTGTTACCTTAGTAACTACGAGTTTATATTGATGTCAAATTGACGCCAGATAGACGACGTCAGAGAGACGTCATTCTGATAAGGTACTGTGCACAACAGTTGGTCATTCCGTAGATGCTATGGTAACATAACTATGGCGACATCTCACTTATAATTTGAGAGGAGCGTGGCATACAGTGTATGCCATGCTCCTCTTGAATTATAAGTGAGATGCTATCTGAAATTCATACAATAGAAAAGTGTGATATTCCATTCTCAAATTATTTAACTCACTTTTATATATGTTTCCCGTCTCATATGGGCTACTCTGCAAGGACAGAATTATCTCTGGATTCAGCTGCTTATTGTGCTAAAGTTGCGCCCATGTACAATGGCAGCCAAACCAGGGAAGTGTATCCATTCTTCGTAAAGAGCACAGTTTCCATTCCCAAACTTTTGGCTCGTATCTGGAGTTCTGCAGATGTAAATAAAAGCTATTTATATTCTCGTTTCGTTGTTTATTCCTTGGTGTGAAGGGGATAAAAGGGGAGTTAGACATCATCAACAGATAAGATAAATAAAATTTAAAATAACAGAAACTTTTCACAATTACAGGCCACAGTCTGCCAATGGCGAAGAAGAACAAACAAGCAAACAGTGACGTATAAAACATACATACGATGTACAGATGCGGATTGCCGTTTATAGATTCTTCTTTGCAACTCCAGCTGTTTTCATTACTGGAGATGTGAAGAAGAGTATATAAACGGCAAACAGTTTGGACTAGTTTTAACTGTGTTTTCATATGCAAGTATATATATTTCAATTAAAATCTTAAACGAGTTCCTTCAATGGCAGAGAAAACATCCAGAAAAAAAGGAACATGGGCCATGCTGCATCTGGCGACAAAAGCCAGATTAAAGCATTTTGTGATTTCTAAATTTTAATAAGGCAGTCAGTTCAAAGACTGATTAATATTGAAAGGGGTCCGAATGCTTAAAAAGCTGTGATGTAGAATAAGATAAGAATTTAAATCAACAAAAAAATTCTGATTTCTCAGAATATATCCTCTGATCGCATAGGACAAAAATAAAAGAAGTTAAGCCCTACCCGATTTTTTCCCATAGACTTCACACAAAATCGCTTATATTTGATTTGCCGTAACTTTGAAGTGGGCTGTTGTTTCTGTCAGAAATTAATCAGTTGGAAACAGCAAAGTAATTTCTCAAATAAGCTGAGTTTCAAGTGAGTCGATAAATATTCCAGTGAGATCAAGGAACTTCAGTACAAGTCCTGTTTAACGCTCTTTATCATATGACGTCGCATCTGAGAGTGTTATAAAGCCATGCATTAAAAACGATAATCCACTAGTGGATTAAATATGCAAATTACGTCGTAATGTTGTGCATTGACGTCCATAAAACGTCGCGTTTTCTAATGGCGAAATCGTGACGTTTTAGTGCAAAATTTGCTAATAAAATGCGATTTTAGTGTCATATGATAAATAGAATCTTGCATTCGTGCTCCTGTATTATTGAATTTATTAAACTCGTTGTTGAAAACGATAAGATGCTCGGCGGAGCCTCGCATCTTATCTATTTCCCCAACTCGTTTAATAAATTCAATAATACATGAGCACTCATGTAAGATCCTGTATATTTTTTTATAATGAAATTCACAAAAAAGTGGGTACTCCTACAAAAATTTGCAAAAGTTGCCAGATAGTGCAAGCATACAGATGAAATTTTGATTAGTAGCTGCCGAGATAGTGTTGTACAAAATAAGCAGTGTTTTGGATTTTTCTTTTCCGTATAGTAAATTAAGTGTTTCTTTTATAATCTTAAAATTGTGCCTATGGAAAAAGTTGACGTGGGGCTTAATTTTTTTTGACCAGTGTAAAATCTGCTCTATGGATGATGTGCGGGGAGACGCTTTACGGCCACCACACGGCACAACACCAGCTGCAGTGTATTAAAATTAAAATCTTAAAAGATTTCCTTCAAGAGCAGAGCAGACATTTAAAAACAGACCACGGGCCATACTTTAAACCTGCATATAAGCCAAAGGACTATTGGTTAGGAAGCTCAAAGGACAAATGGTTAGGAAGATGACCTGAGCCCATTCATCCTCAGCAAGCTTATGCTGGCATTATTAACTGCTGACCTGAGCATCATCAGATGTGACCAAGCTTATATATATAACAATAAAGACAATGAAAGATATAGTGTATTAAGAGATCCAGAGCAAATCAAATTTATTGTGCATGCCATGGACTGTAAATAAATGCTTACTCCCATGCTCCAAAAAAGTTCCGTGGCTTCAGTTAGCCCAGTGGCTTTTAAAGAGAGCATATTTAAATTTTGAAGTTCCAGTTGCCGTGGAAAAAGATTTTAAAAAATGACCTTGACCATTCGTAACCTTGTGCCTTTATGAACCTAAATTTTATTTCTATGTTCCGTGGAGGGGCCATATGAAATATACTTCAGCTGGCCCAATAGCGTTTGACGACTGCATATTCTGTTTTTGAAATCTCATAAATCTTGAATAAAAGCCAATGAATGACCTTGATCTTTGCGAACTTTATTAACGTTATATCTTTATGTACTCATTTAGTTTACTGCATATACCAATTTTTATATAATAAACTAAAATAGTGACTGAGAAATCTACTGTGTTAGCAATCTCCTATTTAAAAAGATAAGATACCAAAGTTGACATTCCCATGAATAAGGTCAAGGTTAATTCAGGGCCATCATTTGAAGAAACTGTAGGGCCTGATGCTACATTCTAAGTTTCAAGATATCAACCCTATGGTTCCGGAGAACAAAACTTTTAGAACTATTTCACCATTTATATGTCAGCGTCATGGCCACATGTTGAAAATACCCTTCAAAAGTGTTGGTCTTGACCATAATCATTTGATGAATAAATATTCTTTTTCATGTCCCATGAGCATTCCGACGGCAGACTGGCTCTGAAAATATATGAACTGCCTTCTGTAATGGTCAGTCTCCGGCTAATGAATTGGAGGACCATCTGCATAGCTACCATCTCTCCCAATAGCACAGAACTGGTTTCTTTAAACACAGGATCTTCCACACCCTGAAAAGAAATGCCTGCAAGTGCCAGCTCCACAAGGACCTTGATTACAGGAACGATCAGTAAATGCTATGGTACTGTCTTCACGGTAAGATTGACTCATGTTGGATATAACGTCTCTTAAAGGTGTCTCCTGATCTTTCGTTCTTGATTTTGAGAACCCAAAGTTACACCAGTACACTGGTTTTCTCTTTTAGGGACCGACCATTTGATATTCTGTGTGTGTGTGTGTGTGTGGGGGGGGGGGGGGGGGGGGGGGGGCCTGGTGTTCTTGATGGAGACACGACTTTTTATTTCACTGGCCTCTGGAAATAATTTCTTTTTTTTCACCTTGTGGGAGCTAATTTATTTTTTTTACAGACTAACTCAAACAGGTTATTTTTTTTAAAATTTTATAGCTGAGCTATCAGATCCTTGTTTACTTGACCTTAATATCCTTTTATTTTACCAACATCAGTATTTTTACCCCTTTTTTCTCACAAAAAGAACATGGTGCTGTCTTTAACCAGGCCAAGGGCATGGCTTAGCTTGCTTTTGCGAACCAGTGCCTGGAGCATGTTACTCTTTTCATCTAAGGTACAGATACAAACATCCCTGTATGATTTGGCAAAAAATTAGGCCTTAAATTAGGGATATTTTGGCCAAAATTAGGGCTATTTTGGCAAAGTTTTAGGGCTAACATTAGGAATTTAAAGGTAGGCTCCTGTACTTTGGAATGGATCATAATTTTGGTGATCGTTCATCCAAGTTGTTGGAAAGCACTTGTAAAAGGGAATGAATAAGTTTCACTAAAAAGTGTAAATCAAAAAACTATTAGAAAAGTTGTTTTGCAAGGGATTTCCTATCTCTGCTTCGCACACCAGTTAGCACTATTTTTAGATCGCGCCGAAAATAGATAACATGGCTGACGTCATGCTGCATTGCATTTTGGGATAGTTTTAACCCATCCGCCCTGCCAGGACCTCTAGGAGAGCTCACAGCAAGGACAAATTGACCTTTGGAGAATGGCATCAGAAATCGCCCACTTATAGACATAATAAACATAGTTATTTTTAGAACTGGAATTCCAACAAAAAAAAGTAAACCAAAAGGGAAAACGACTATTTTCTTCAACATCTGACGAGTTTCTCAGTAGCAACAAATTCAGAAAAATATGAGAATTCAATACTGATCAGAAAAAGACGAAATTTTTTATGTGGACATAATTGTTATCGCTAGTCCAGGAACCTACCTTTAAGGGTTTTTTTTCTATCCCAATATATGGCCAAACATGCTATATTTGTATTTCAGAAAGTTTGATAAATACTTACATGATAGAGTAACATTATACATGAATGGCAATTAATAAAATGGCTGAAAGTTATGTGCTAATAAGTTAACAAAGGGGGGTTTGGGGGCAACGCCCCCCAGAAGCTAAAGCAATTTCCCACTTTCAATGGCAATTTTAAGACTGAAAACAATAGAGAAAAACTAGGAATGATGATAAAAATAAAGGTTTTTATATTAGGACTTCTGCCTTTTAGTGTGTTTATTTTGCCATAATGGTTTTGTCTCCCATAAGCTAGTGACTATTTTGCAATTCAGTTTTCGTGGAAACATTTACTTAGTAATGTGGCAGATCAATAATATACTGAAAGGATTTAAAAACTTCCACCCATTAATTTTAAATATCTCAAAAATGAATGACGCTACGTCCACCAAACTTTTACAACATATATATTCTCTTATACCTGATTACATCAATATACCGAATCTGAAATCGTTCAACCGAATCGGTCAGGACAAAGCACGTGCTCCTCGTGTCCTTATTACCGTTTACATAAGGATGAATAGCTCCATGTATACAGTTTTCTGACGAAACATTTCTCTTACAATATCAAATTGAATTTTAAAAGTTTGAACTCGGGATGTGGCTTTATTTTGCCTACCGCGCCTAAATATCACAAACAGGCGCAGAGTTTTGGGGCAGATAAATGCTGTAATTTCAAAAAGTGACGTCGCGTGACAATTTTATGTGTTAATTACGACAATTCAAAATCTCAGACGACGTGCACTCTTTACAGGAAACTCAAAAGACCGTCAGAAAAACACCTAACCGAGAATAAAAACCAGAGGTCATGACGTTAACTAACGTCGACGCCGTCTCCGTAATAGGCTTTGCGCGACAGCATCATCCGCAATGATACTTGCAAATCAACGTGGATGACGTCACAATATTAAGACAGTAAGAAATGGTCGAAAACAGTGTTACATAAGGTAACGCCGGCATCGCCTTATTCATTTCAGTGACGTAACGCTCCTTTACTGACGTCATTTAAGTAAATGAAACGAATAAACTGCGTAATCTTAAAATTTGATAAGTTTCAAGTATTTTGTCGTTAAATATTCAACACTGTCATGAGTGAACAGATCAGCAGCCAGCAATAAAAAGTGGAAGTTTTTAAATCCTTTCAGTATACAAGTATGTGAATGTTGAGGATGTTTTTTGTAAATGTATGCACATGCGGGCCCACTAGTGTAAACCAATTGTAGATAATATTAAAATAATATTATAAATATGGGGGTCTGGGGGGCGCAGCCCCCCCC
>OZ022507.1:66408562-66416062 GCA_963989385.1 Ctena decussata
TACATTCCTACCTACCTAACTCCCTACCGAACTCCCTACCAACCTATCTATCTATCTATCTATCTATCTATCTATCTATCTATCTATCTATCTTTCTAACTATTTATCTATCTACCTACCTTTTACCTACCTACCTACTAACACACCAACCTACCTACCAAATAAACTACCTACATTCCTACCTATCTAACTCCCTACCGAACTCCCTACCAACCTATCTATCTATCTATCTATCTATCTATCTATCTATCTATCTATCTATCTATCTATTTATCTATCTATCATATATCTATTCTCTGGTCCTTTTTATTATTGGTGAATAAAAGTGTGTATTAAGTGGAAGTTAATAATTCTAAAAAATGCATATTAAGTCTCAGTGTCACTACCTACCTACCTACCTACCTACCAGCCTGCCTGCCTGCCTGCCTGCCTCCTTGCCTGCCTGCCTGCCTACCTTCCTATCAACCTACCTACCATTCTACCTAAGTACGTACCTAGCTACCTACCAGACTACCTACCTGCCAGCCAGCCTGCCTACCTACCTACCTACCTACCTACTATCTATTTATCTATCTATCTATCTATCTATCTATCTATCTATCTATCTATCTATCTATCTATCTATCTATCTACCTATATTTCTATCTATCTATCTATCTATCTATCTATCTATCTATCTATCTATATATCTATCTGTCTATCTATCTTTCTATCATATATTTATTCTCTGGTCCTTTTTATTATTGGTGAATTAAAGTGTGTATTAAGTGGAAGTTAATAATTCAAAAAAATGCACATTAAGTCTCAGTGTCACTACCTACCTACCTACCAGCCTGCCTGCCTGCCTGCCTCCTTGCCTGCCTGCCTGCCTACCTTCCTATCTACCTACCTACCAACCTACCTAAGTACGTACCTAGCTACCTACCAGACTACCTACCTGCCTGCCAGCCTGCCTACCTACCTTCCTACCTACCTACCTACCTACTATCTATCTATCTATCTATCTATCTATCTATCTATCTATCTATCTATCTATCTATCTGTCTGTCTGTCTGTCTATCTATCTAGCTATCTATCTATCTATCTATCTATCTATCTATCTATCTATCTATCTATCTATCTATTTTTCTATCTATCTATCTATCTATCTATCTTTCTATCTATCTATCTATCTATCTATCTATCTATCTATCTATCTATCTATCTATCAATCTATCTATCTATCTATGTATCTATCTATCTATCAATCTATCTATCTATCTATCTATCTATCTATCTATCTATCTATCTATCTATCTATCTATCTATCTATCTATCTATCCTCCGGCCCTCTTTATTATTGGCGATAAAAATGTGTATTAAGTCGAAGTGCCACTACCAACCTATTTACCTACCTACCTGCCAACCTACCTACCAACAGTCCTACCTACCTACCTAACTACCTAACTACTAGCCTAACTACATGCCTGTCAGCCGCCAAGTTTGTCTGCCTGCCTGCCTACTTACCTACCTACCTTCATACCTACCCACCTACCTACCTACCTACCTACCTGTCTGTCTGTCTGTCTGTCTATCTATCTACCTATCTATCGTTCTATCTATCTATCGATCTATCTATCTATCTGTCAGTCTGTCTGTCTATCTGTTTGTCTATTATCTATCTATCTATCTCCTGGTCCTCTTTATTACTAGCGAATTTAAATGTGTATTAAGTCGAAGTTAATTTGTTAAAAATGCATATTAGATGGAAGTCTACCTACCTACCTCTTTACCTACCTAAATACCTACCAACCTACCTACCTACCTACCTATCTACCTACCTACCTACTTACCTACCTACCTACCTACCTACCTACCTACCTATTACCTACCTACCTACACACCTACCTTCCTACCAAATAACCTACCTACCTACCTACCTACCTACCTACCTACCTACCTACCTACCTATCTATCTATCTATCTATCTATCTATTATTGGCTAAGATAAATGTGTATTAGGTCGAAGTTAATAATATGTTGAAAATACATATTAAGACGAAACGCACCTACCTCCCTAGCTACCTAGCTGCCTACCTACCTACCTATCTACTTAGCTACTTACCTACCTGCCTACCTTCCTACGATCTATCTATCTATCTATCTATCTTTCTATCTATCTATCTATCTATCTATCTATCTATCTATCTATCTATCTATCTATCTTTCTGTCTGTCAATCTGTCTGTCTGACTGTCTGTCTATTTTCTATCTATCTATCTATCTATCTATCTATCTATCTATCTATCTATCTATCTATCTAAGTACCTACGTATCTACCTACCTACGTACCTACCTACATACCTATCAAATAAACTTCCTACCTTCACACCTTCCTACCTAACTGCCTGCCGGCATCCATGCCTGCCTGCCTGCCTGACTGCCTACCTTCCTACCTACCTACTTACCTACCTACCTACCTACCTAAGTACGAACCTAGCTACCTACCAGACTACCTACCTGCCTACCTGCCTGCCAGAAAGCCTACCTACCTTCCTACCTACCTACCTACCTACTATCTATCTATCTATCTATCTATCTATCTATATATCTATCTATATATCACTCTTTCTGTCTATCTATCTATTTATCTATCTATCTATCTATCTATCTATCTATCTATCTATCTATCTATCTATCTATCTATCTATCTATCCATCTATCCTCCGGCCCTCTTTATTATTGGCGATAAAAATGTGTATTAAGTCGAAGTGCCACTACCAACCTATTTACCTACCTACCTGCCAACCTATATCTATCTATCTATCTATCTATCTATCTATCTATCTATCTATCTATCTATCTATCTGTCTATCTATCTATTTATCTATCTATCTATCTATCTATCTACATACCTACGTGGGTTCAAGCCTCCCTGTCTATCTACTGATGTATCTATCTATCTATTTATCTATCTATCTATCTATCTATCTATCTATCTATCTATCTATCTATCTATCTATCCTCCGGCCCTCTTTATTATTGGCGATAAAAATGTGTATTAAGTCGAAGTGCCCCTACCAACCTATTTACCTACCTACCTGCCAACCTACCTACCAACATTACTACCTACCTACCTGACTACCTAACTACCTAACTACCAGCCTAACTACATGCCTGTCAGCTGCCCAGTTTGTCTGCCTGCCTGCCTACTTACCTACCTACCTACCTTCATACCTACCCACCTACCTACCTACCTGTCTATCTGTCTGTCTATCTATCTACCTATCTATCGTTCTATCTATCTATCGATCTATCTATCTATCTATATATCTATCTATCTGTCAATCTGTCTGTCTGTCTGTTTGTCTATCATCTATCTATCTATCTTCTGGTCCTCTTTATTACTAACGAATTTAAATGTGTATTAAGTCGAAGTTAATTTGTTAAAAATGCATATAAGGTGGAAGTCTACCTACCTACCTCTTTACCTACATAAATACCTACCAACCTACTTACCTATCTACATACCTACCTACCTACCTACCTACCTATTACCTACCTACCGACCTATCTACACACCTACCTTTCTACCAAATAACCTACCTACCTACCTACCTACCTACCTACCTACCTACCTACCTATCTATCTATCTATCTATCTATCTATCTATCTATCTATCTATCTATCTATCTATCTAACTCTATATATCTATCTATCTCTCTATCTATCTATCTATTATTGGCTAAGATAAATGTGTATTAGGTCGAAGTTAAAAATATGTTAAAAATATATATTAAGACGAAATGCACCTACCTACCTATTTGCCTACCTATGTATCTATCTATCTATCTATCTATCTATCACTCTATCTGTCTATCTATCTATCTATCTATCTATTATTGGCTAAGATAAATGTGTATTAGGTCGAAGTTAAAAATATGTTAAAAATATATATTAAGACGAAATGCACCTACCTACCTATTTGCCCACCACCTCCCTAGCGACCTACCTACCTACCTACCTACCTATCTACTTACCTACGTGCCTACCTTCCTACGATCTATCTATCTATCTATCTATCTATCTATCTATCTATCTATCTATCTATCTATCTATCTATCTTTTTATTTGTCAATCTGTCTGTCTGACTCTGTCTATTTTCTATCTATCTATCTATCTATCTATCTATCTATCTATCTATCTATCTATCTTCGTACCTACCTACCTACCTATCAAATAAACTTCCTACCTACACACCTACCTACCTAGCTGCCTGCCGGCCTCCATGCCTGCCTGCCGGCCTGACTGCCTACCTTCCTACCTACCTACTTACCTACCTATCTATCTATCTATCTATCTATCTATCTATCTATCTATCTATCTATCTTTATATCTATATATCTATCTTTCTATCTGTCTGTCTATCTATCTATCTATCTTCTGGTCCTCTTAATAATTGGCGAATTAAAATGTTTATTAAGTCGAAGTTAATAATTTGATATAAATGTATATTTAGTCGAAGTCCACCTTCCTCATTCGAAACCTATCTACCTACCTACGTACCTACCTAACTGTCTACCTACCTACTTACCTACCTACCTATCTACCTACCTAGGTACCTACCTACCTACTGGGCTGACTACCTACCCGTCTGCCTGCCAGCCTCCCTACCTGCCTGTAAGTGCCTTCCTTCCTACCTACCTGCATCCCTACCTATCTACTTACCTACCTACCTACCTATCTATCTATCTATCTATCTATCTATCTATCTATCTATCTATCTATCTATCTATCTATTTATCTATCTATCTGATTATCTATCTAACTATCCTCTGGTCCTCTTTATTATTGGTGAACAAAAATGTGTATTAAGTAGAAGTTAATAATTTGTTAAAAATGCATATTGAGTTGAAGTGTCACTACCTACCTACCTACATGCCTACCTACGTACCTATCTCCGAAACTACCTTCCTACCTACCCGCGTTTCAGCCTCCCTGTCTGCCTACCTGCCTGCCTGCCGGCCTACCTACCTACCTTCCTACCTACCTACCTACTCTCTATCTATCTATCTATCTATCTATCTATCTATCTATCTATCTATCTATCTATCTATCTATCTATCTATCTATCTAATTATCCATCTATCTATCTATCTATCTATCTATCTATCTATCTATCTATCTATCTACCTACCTACCTACCTACCTACCTAACTAACTACCTACCTACCTACCTACCTACCTACTATCTATCTATCTATCTATCTATCTATCTATCTATCTATCTATCTATCTATCTATCTATCTACCTACCTGAATGACACCCTCCCTATCTATCTATCTATCTATCTATCTATCTATATATCTATCTATCTATCTTTCTATCTGTCTGTCTGTCTGTCTGTCTGTCTATTATATATCGATTTATCTTTTGGTTCTCTTTATTATTGTCGAATATTAATGTGTATTAAGTCGAAGTTGAAGATTTAAAAATGCATATTAAGTCGAAGTCCATATACCTTCCTCTTTACATACCTTCCTACCTTCTGACCTACCTACCTAGCTACCTGCCTGCCTACCTACCTACCTACCTATTACCTACCTACCTACCGACCAACCTACATATCTACAAACCTACCTTCCTACCAAATAACCTACCTATCTATCTATCTATCTATCTATCTATCTATCTATCTATCTATCTATCTACCTACCTTTTACCTACCTACCTACTAACACACCAACCTACCTACCAAATAAACTACCTACATTCCTACCTACCTAACTCCCTACCGAACTCCCTACCAACCTATCTATCTATCTATCTATCTATCTATCTATCTATCTATCTATCTTTCTAACTATTTATCTATCTACCTACCTTTTACCTACCTACCTACTAACACACCAACCTACCTACCAAATAAACTACCTACATTCCTACCTATCTAACTCCCTACCGAACTCCCTACCAACCTATCTATCTATCTATCTGTCTATCTATCTATCTATCTATCTATCTATCTATCTATCTATCTATCATATATCTATTCTCTGGTCCTTTTTATTATTAGCGAATAAAAGTGTGTATTAAGTGAAAGTTAATAATTCTAAAAAATGCATATTAAGTCTCAGTGTCACTACCTACCTACCTACCTACCTACCTGCCTGCCTGCCTGCCTGCCTGCCTGTCTCCTTGCCTGCCTGCCTGCCTACCTTCCTATCTACCTACCTACCAACCTACCTAAGTACGTACCTAGCTACCTACCAGACTACCTACCTGCCTGCCAGCCTGCCTACCTACCTACCTACCTACCTACCTACTATCTATCTATCTATCTATCTATCTATCTATCTATCTATCTATCTATCTATCATATATCTATTCTCTGGTCCTTTTTATTATTGGTGAATAAAAGTGTGTATTAAGTGGAAGTTAATAATTCTAAAAAATGCATATTAAGTCTCAGTGTCACAACCTACCTACCTACCTACCTACCAGCCTGTCTGCCTGCCTGCCTGCCTGCCTCCTTGCCTGCCTGCCTGCCTACCTTCCTATCTACCTACCTACCAACCTACCTAAGTACGTACCTAGCTACCTACCAGACTACCTACCTGCCTGCCAGCCTTCCTACCTACCTACCTACCTACCTACCTACCTACCTACCTACTATCTATCGATCTATCTATCTATCTATCTATCTATCTATCTATCTATCTATCTATCTATCTATCTATCAATCTGTCTGTCTGTCTATCTATCTATCTATCTATCTATCTATCTATCTATCTATCTATCTATCTATATATCTATCTATCTATCTATCTATCTATCTATCTATCTATCTATCTATCTATCCTCCGGCCCTCTTTATTATTGGCGATAAAAATGTGTATTAAGTCGAAGTGCCACTACCAACCTATTTACCTACCTACCTGCCAACCTACCTATCAACAGTCCTACCTACCTACCTAACTACCTAACTACCTAACTACTAGCCTAACTACATGCCTGTCAGCCGCCAAGTTTGTCTGCCTGCCTGCCTACTTACCTACCTACCTTCATACCTACCCACCTACCTACCTACTTACCTGTCTGTCTGTCTGTCTGTCTATCTATCTACCTATCTATCGTTCTATCTATCTATCGACCTATCTATCTATCTGTCAATCTGTCTGTCTATCTTTTTGTCTATTATCTATCTTCTGGTCCTCTTTATTACTAGCGAATTTAAATGTGTATTAAGTCGAAGTTAATTTGTTAAAAATGCATATTAGATGGAAGTCGACGTACCTACCTCTTTACCTACCTAAATACCTACCAACCTACCTACCTACCTACCTACCTACCTACCTACCTACCTACCTACCTATTACCTACCTACCTACCTATCTACACACCTACCTTCCTACCAAATAACCTACCTACCTACCTACCTACCTACCTATCTATCTATCTATCTATCTATCTATCTATCTATCTATCTATCTATCTATCTATCTATCTATCTATCTATC